>CP106728.1:135485313-135885313 GCA_025506655.1 Gossypium rotundifolium
AGTCTTCTACTATTTCTGAAAAGCCCTTTATAATTTTTTAATATATTTATTTTTTGGAAAATTTAAAAATTCTTTATCGAGTACAATGGTCGGGATTTACGTCGCCTAGACAAAGAATCACATTGGCGTCGAACAATTGAAAATGGTAAGTTTGAATTTTAATTTTCAATATTATTAAATTTTTTAATTATGCAATTTTAATTAATTTTGAATTTTATAATTTTTTAAGCGATCGTAGATCGGTGTTGCAATGTTATATTCGCAACATGCAGTCCCCATCGCCATTGATCGAGAATTACTGCGGAAGCAGATTTTTGGCATGTGGCCACGATAGGTCGGGGTTCAAGTTGGACCCAACTTTGATCGGTAGCGTTGATAGAGAGGTGGAGACCCAAGGCGCACACTTTCCATCCGCCATGCGAGAGTGTACCATCACCTTAGAAGATGTGCGATTCTGATTGGGATTACCGGTGGGCCGGTCGGTAGTCACCGGTCCGTAACATCTCTCGATTGGATGGCAGTATGCTACGAGCTCCGGTGCCATTAGGATAAATTGCAAGGAGGTCGGATCGATATGGTTTGGTTACGAGACGCATTCCCGCAGCCGAATGAAGGTTCGACTGAAGATGAAAGAATACGGTATGCGCGGGCATACATACTTCAGATAATTGGAGGCTATCTGATGCCGGACCTCTCTAGAAACCTCGTCCACCTGAGATGGCTCCTGAAACTTGTTGATTTCAGAGCAGCCGGTGAATTGAGTTGGGGGTCTGCCATGCTATCGAGGTTGTACGGGAGATGTCTTGGGCGACGGTGCGAGTAAAGCAAAAATCGGAGGTTGCCTATCACTACTGCATCATGGGCATGGTTTCGATTTCCATTTTTACGTCCTCGACTCGACCAGTCATATTCATTCCCACTGATAACGAGGTAAATTTAATATTATATTTTACAATTATGTCGTAGATTTATAGTACCCTCCGACAACACAGCGTCCATATTTATGCAGTGCATACCACCGCCTTATATGTATCCTCCTAACCCATATATGTTTCCTTTTTCTAGTCCCCCCCAGGTTGGAATGCATGGCCGGGTTCGAGTCCGTTCCCGACAACTCCTTTTAGCCAGCCGATCGTGAGGCCGACGTCGGGTGTGGGATTAGAGGAGGCGCCGTCGGGGAGCAGTTCTTTCTACCAGGCTCCTTCACCGTACGGGATGCAGTCACCCCCGCCGTGGTTTATGCAAACACCTCCGGGGTCATTATTTTATCAAGGTGGGTCATCATCGCAACACCTGAACTGCACCCACCGCGGAGGCCGGATTCCCTTTGAGGTTCCACGACCCCAGGAAGCTAGAAGAAGGAGGAATCCAGTAGCGAATCGTCGATCGCCCGTGTGGCACTTGGTTCCCACCCCATCCGCACTAAACCCTAAACCCCTAATTTGAGTAAGTGTAAATTAATTTATAATTTGAGTTTAATTTTTTTGTAATTAAGGTTTAATTTTTTTAATTAAGTTGTAATATATTTAATAAAATTTGAGTTTGTTTTTTTTTGTAATTTAATTTTTTAATTTATTTAATTTTAATAACTTTGACAAAATAGGTTTGGTTATATCTGTAGCATAAGTGGCCAACATCTCGTGAAAACGGTCTTTATTGATCTCGTACCCTGCTAATATACATTGATAGCGAATATTACATACCACTATTCAATTGCGAATAAATTGAAAATTTCAAAAGAAATTATATTAATAGATATTTCATACCCATATCGGTCACTTGCCGTTTCTATATTTTAGATCGGTGTTGCCCATAGTAGTTGGATGAAACATGCCTCAGGCAATATCGATGGTGTGTGCGATGCCACATGCTTCCCTGTCGTTCTATTGCCGCAAGTATTCCAGGGCCCCGATCCGATATAACGATATGTCGATTGAGGGGACATGCCTCCTTAACCTAGATAGGAAGAAGTCCCGGTCATCGGTGACTCCCGGTGTTATTACTGAGCATAATCGGAAGGATTCTCCCACGTACCGTCTTGTGCCACAAACTAGCAATAGCCGATCGTATATCTACCATACATGAAGGTACCGTCAATTTGTACCAATGGCTTGCGGTATGTAAAAGCATCTCGACATTGCTTAAATGTGCAAAACAGGCGCTTGAACACCGCACATCCACGGAGCGACGATCGTTGTAATCGCCGGTTCCGTTTTAATGTCTGTTGTCTTTGCTGGGACATATCTCTCAAAGACTTACACCACCGCCACACTTCATTATATGGCGTCCCACCTACCGTGCAACTTTTCCAGCGCTTCGCTTGGCTATCCAAGCCTTTCAGAAGAGGCGTGTACCCCATTTGGCTACAAATATTGCCAATTAAGGTTGGCACTGTAGTTTTGGGATCGGCCTTCACCGTCGGGATTATTAAATCAGCCAACATGTCTGAATCCATCCTCGGATGATCTTGTGTTACACCACAACGAAGCACGTTAAATAATGCAACATTACATAATATTAGTGTTATTCAAATCATTGAACACATAGTGGTCTGTCTAGGTAAGACATGTATGCGGACCTTTGTACTTCTTCACCTCCCACATCCCGTCCTTTTCCTCAATGATGCCATGATTTTCCATGCACATGTGCCGTCTTACACAAGACACTTCGCCTCGTACCTATCAAGCTTTGATTTAACCATAGTGTAGTTAACCCGTTTTCGATGTTGTATTGTTTCAATGCACCAAGAAAAGTGTTCTTGTTGGAAAACTGGTTACCAACTTCTAATTGGTCTGAATCCAACGAAGAATTTATACGGTCACGCGTCCGGTTTGGTAGTTCAGGAAACTCCAATGCATCATCTTGAGATAGATCGACATTATGCATGTCTTTGGAGGCTAGTATGCCCTAAATAGCGGATCTTCTTCTTCCTCGTCTGAACCACCCTCAACATCTTCAGGTACAATTAGAACGGGCTCCGGTTCAAAAAATAGTCCAACTTCTGCACCATCAGGCCCTGGCTCCCGAGGTGGATCCACATCGGATTCATCGTCCGATCTTCCATAACCTGTAACAAACGAAGGCCCCTCACTGGTGGATGCCGTCGGTAATACATCATCCCTCCTTAAACATCTTTCGTAAAGATTCCAATCGTATGTGGATTGCCATCCACTAGAAGTTGATGACGTCCCCAATACGTATTTCTATCATCCGGCGTCGATTGGCGAATATGCATGTCCCATCCACCAACCGAAAGTGTCGTGCGGGGTTATGTTTTCCATACTACCACCGTACACGGGCACTTACGTGTTTTGCCTCCCACTTACAGAGTGTCGACTTGGGGTTGTGTATTCCCCCGAACGATACTAGATGTTGAGGTCGCAACGGATCGATTGGAGATGAAAATTCTACATATACCTCGATATAGGGTGAACCATCGGCAAGATGAGTCTCCACCATTGCCTCAAGGCTCGAGGGA
Source organism: Gossypium rotundifolium (assembly GCA_025506655.1). Taxonomy (NCBI): domain Eukaryota; kingdom Viridiplantae; phylum Streptophyta; class Magnoliopsida; order Malvales; family Malvaceae; genus Gossypium; species Gossypium rotundifolium. Next base: position 135,488,792 of record CP106728.1, read on the forward strand.
CCTTTGATGTCGAATCGTCATATCTCACCGGATCAACCAAGCGCAAAATCTATACTTAATAGATCTGAACTTTCATTGGCGTTGTTTGAATATTTTACGCCTAATTCTTTTGCAGTTCTACCAAATCGACGTTCGATTAAAACTCAATCATTGTGTTCTCCGATAAGAAAACAACACCATCTTGATTGTCACGTACTTCACCATCGTAGTAAATAACAGATTAATCGTTCACTCATTTTCAATTTTTTTCCTTTTGCTTGAATTTGCTTTACTAACCGAGAATGCAATTTGGTGATTATAGCCTAATTTTGCGGACAAGACCTGTAGCAAAAGTCGTCCACGTGGGGCGCTTTTCGGTGCTCCTGGTAATAGTGCACCTGTTGGGCGTTTTTGGCCTTGTTTGTTGAAACGTCTCCTCAAAATAATTTTGCTCGAGACCATGTAGCAAAAGCGCCCACGTGAAAGCGTTTTACCACGGTTTGTTACAAACGTCTCCTCAAAATTATTTTGTCGGAGACTATTGCCCAAAAACTTCTTTCATTTTCCATTGCAAGTGGACGGAAGATTCCCCAAAATCGCGTCCACATCGGTAGCGTTTTTGTGGAAAATGGAAAAGCGGCGTCCATGGGGGCGCTTTGGCCACCTCACAAAGCGCTCCCTCGTGGGGCGTTTTTCTTGAGGTGGCCTAAAGCGCCCCCATGACGACGCTTTAGCCGCTTTCCCAAAAAAGGCGGCGACGTGACGCGATTTTTGGGAAATTGCCTTCCAGGTCAATATTTTTGAAACACGTCCTTCCGGTAATTTTTGATTTTTTGGTTTTTTGGGATATTTGCCTCGTTTGTTTATTAGTGAATAATACGAGAAAATATGTATTTATTATATATGTATTGTAATAGTTAGATTTAAAATAAAAAATAGTTAGTACAATGTTAAATTTAAAATAAAAAGATTAGTAAAACTCTTGTAAAAATAACATCTCTTCAAAATAAGCTAAAATTTTTCACTATCTTTGCTAAAAATATAAGTTATGGGTAAATATGACCAACTAAATTAGTTTATCTCTCACTCATATACTGAAACACACACACAAAAAAAAAAAAAAAAAATAATCTTACTAGACATAACATAAGTGTTAAAAATTTAAAAATATAATATAATTTACAATATCCTACTTTTACATAATAATAACTTAGACATATGTCAATGATTAAGGGCTTATTTGGGTATTAGTGAAAGTTTGAGGGTTTATTTGGATGTATGAAAAGTATAAAAGCCTATTTAAATAAAATGACTAAAATTAGGGGCGTATTTAGGTACCAATTAAAATTTAAAGGTTTATTTAGATGGAACAAAAGTACGAGGGCTTATTAAAATAAAGTAACAAAGTTCAAGGACTTGTTAAATATATTAGCCTCCAATAATTAATTAATCTTTCCTCTACCATATATAAAGTGGGCAGGCCGCTTTCCCATTCCATGGTGAGGAGAAAGAAAAGAAAAAGAAAATGGGGTTTCGTGAGTTATGTGTGGAATGATGATGATGATGATTCTCCTGAAACCAATTAGCGGCAAAGACGCTGTCCTAGTACTGAGTAGCAACGCCACTTACCAGTGCAATGGCCTTCTCGGCGGCTGCAGTATCCGGGAAAAATTGGAGTCGGAGCTAGATTTGTTGATGATAGATTCTACCGTTATCAGAATCCTCCAGGGAGGTAGCGATCACATAACTATACACGCGCTTAATGCTAATGAGGCAGTGATTCCTTGCAATGGAGATTATTCGAAATGTATTTCAAAATCTAATTCAGAGAAGCATCATTCTAATTGTAAGGGCATTTATTGTAGAAAACATTGATGTTTATCAACCCATCTACTACAATAAACGCCCTATGCATTATTCGAATCGTAAAGGTTGCTACTTTTGTGGACTATTATACGTTTCTTACTTTGCTTTTTGTTGTACGTATGGTTTTCCTGTATCCCTTTCAACTATATTGCATATATGTCGCTACGTCTTATTCTACTAATAAATCAAACTCCTGCTTTTTCTTTTGGTTGGATCATATTTATCAATAAAAGATACACCGATGTTCCCACTATGGGTGAACAAATGTGAGGTGAAGAAGGAAAGTAAGAAAATGACTTGCTTAATGTTGGAGATATAATATTTTTTTTGTTGAAATATACAAGCAAGCAATGCGCACTTTTTTTTTTGTTTATTTATTTCAACTCTTAAATACGATAATAAATATATTTTAGATAATAATATTAATATCAACTGAACTAACATTCAATCAGTAAACATTCTAATTATTAAACAGATTGAATTGATTCCATTTGATTTAATTGCGTTTTTTGGAATGGTTTGATTTTTAGTTTTTTCATCTTAATTTAACATTTTGAATTTTATTTTGATAAAATTAGTTTTTCTTCTTTTTATTTTAATTTTAGTATTATTTGATAAAAATTTAAAATCTTTTATAAATATTTCTTAAAATTATTTTTGAAGTAAATAATAAATAATAAATAAATCTTATATACTATTTTTAAACAACAATTTTTATATAATATTTTAAAGTTATTTTCACTGATTTATATTTATTTTCACATAATAAAAAGTAAAATTAATTATATATTAAATAAAAAGATATCTTAATTGGGTGATCCAATTTTTAATTTGTACAAAGAAAAATTATTCAAACACAACAATTAAATTATTTTTAACTTTTCGAAATTTTCTGCATCGGAGAAATTATTATATAGACCATTAATAAGGAATTACCGTGTAAGAATATTTTTACACATCACTTAAAATATATTGCCGGCTCACTCACCTTCCTTCTTGCCTGTTGCTTTTTTGTTTTTCCTCTTCCTACCTGAAATATTTGTTTCCCATATTTTAAATGATGAAAAAAGCATTTAAACATATATTTTCTTCATCTAACATGGCTAACGTAATCGGATCGTTACTTTCCCCTACAGTTTCAATCAACGGCATTCATAAAATAAAAATCTCCTTTTGGACAAACAAGAGAACATAATAATCAAACATTCAAATACAATTTCAAGAATAGTAGCAATATTTTCTTATTTAAAAAATAGTAATTTTTCACATTTAATATCATATGTGTGAAAAATATAACGTCGATAATGACAAATATATCGCAAAGAAAAGGGAAATAAAAATTTAAAAAACACACAGATTTTACGTGGAAACCCTTTCGGAAAAAAATCATGGGCAGAGGATAAGAAAATTCACTATATCGAATTTGAATTCATTACAAGAGGAATAGACTATGTCTATTTATAGGCTTGTAAAGCCATATTCTAATAGGAGTGTAGTAAGATCGAAACTCCTTATTCTAATCAATATCAAATAGATGGAGTTTAATAAGGTTTAAAAAACCTTATTTAAAATAAAATAAAAGAAGAGTAGTTCTATAGAAATTCTTCTTTTATTTTATTTTACCATTGTATTTTATTTAAATAAGGATTCGGGTCACTTAATTCTAACAATCTCCACCTTGACACGAATTCTCAATGAATAAGTTCTTCATCGCGAACTCTCAACGAACAAGTTCTTCACCTCTTCCATAAAACCCCTTAAGGGTTTAACTTCAATAATGAACACCAACCAAGTCTAAGCAATGCTCAAACTTGGTTATAGGAAGTGACTTAGTCATCATATCTGCAGGATTTTCATGAGTACTAATTTTTCTCACAACAATATCACCACGAGCAATAATATCACGAACAAAATGATACCGAACATCAATGTGTTTTGTTCTCTCATGAAACATTTGATCTTTTGTAAGGAAGATGGCACCCTAACTGTCACAAAATATTCAAGGTCTTCATTGAGCTCAATAAAGAGTCCCTTCAACCAAATAGCTTCTTTACAAGCCTCAGTAATCGCCATGTACTCAGCTTCAGTGGTAGACAAAGCGACTGTAGTTTGCAAAGTAGCTTTCCAACTGATTGCACAACCTCCGATTGTAAAGACATAACCAGTGACAGATCTTTTATCAAGGTCTCCAGCAAAATCAGCATCAACATACCCAATGACTCCATCTCTAGTTCTTCCAAACTGTAAGCAAACATTAGTAGTACCTCGTAAGTATCTTAAAATTCACTGAATTGCTTTCCAATATTCTTTACCAAAAGTCGCCATGTATCTGCTAATTGCACTGACTGCATACGATAAATCTGGACGTGAACAAACCATAGCATACATGAGAGATCCCACTGCACTAGAGTATGGAATATGTGACATGTACTCAATCTCATCATCTGATTGTGGAGACAAAGCCGATGAAAGTCTGAAATGGGCTGCTAAACGAGTACTAACAGGCTTAGCACTCTGCATATTGAACCTGCAAAGAACTTTCTCAATGTACCCCTTCTGACCTAGGTAAAATTTACTTGCTTTTCTATCTCTGGGAATCTCCATACCAAGTATCTTCTTTGCTGGTCCCAAATCTTTCATCTCAAATTCTTCACTTAGTTGGGCTTTGACCTTTCTTATCTCTCATTTATCTTTTGCTGCTATCAACATGTCATCAACATAAAGAAGTAGATATACAAAAAAGCCATCACTGTTTTTCTTAAAGTAAACACAGCTGTCAAAACTATTTCTTTTAAAATCATGAGAAGTCATAAAGGAATCAAACCTCTTGTACCATTGTCTTGGTGACTGTTTCAAACTGTAAAGGGACTTTTTCAGTAAGCAAACATAGTCCTCTTTTTCTGAGACTGTAAAACCCTCTGGTTGTTGAATGTAAATATCTTCTTCAAGTTCTCCATGCAAAAATACAATTTTTACATCTAACTGCTCAAGCTCCAAATCATGCATGGCCACAATACCAAGCAAAGCTCGAATCGAACTATGCTTCACAACTGGGGAGAACACATCTGTGAAGTCCACTCCTAGAATTTAACTGTAACCCTTTGCAACAAGTCTTGCTTTATATCTGGGATCTTCAACTCCTGGAGTCCCTTCTTTCTTTTTAAACAACCATTTACAGCGAACAACCTTTTTACCTTTAGGAAGTTTCACAATATCCCATGTTCTGTTTTTATGGAGTGATTCCATCTCCTCTTACATAGCAAACATCCACTTTTCTGAATCTTCACAGCTAACCGCCTCAGAATAATTAGAGGGCTTTTGGTTTGCATCTATATATTCAGCCACATTTAAAGCATAAGCAACTAGATCAGCCTCGGCATACTTCTTTGGAGGTTTAATTTCTCTTCTAGTTCTGTTTTTGGCAATAGAGTATTGTGGTAAAGAAGCAACTTTATTCTCAATTTTTGTACTGGCTTGAAGAGTTGGCTTTGTATTAATCTGATGCTCCACCTGCTTTTGATTTTCTTTATTTGAAGAGCCTTTAAGAGATAAGTTAGGTAGCATAGCAGTTTCATAAAAAATAACTTCTCTACTAATCGCAACTTTTCTATTTTCAAGACATCATAACTTATACCCTTTTACACAAGCTTTATAACCAAGAAAAACACATTTAATGGATCTTGGTTCCAATTTTCCATTATCAACATGAGCATACGCAGGACACCCAAAGATCTTTAAATTAGAATAATTAGCAGGATTACCAGACCATATCACTTGCAGAGTATTTTTCTCAATGGCAATAAATGGAGATCGGTTGATCAAAAAACATGCAGTAGAGGCAGCTTCGGCCCAAAATGACTTTGGAAAGTTGGCATTTGACAACATACACCGAACCTTCTGTCAACATACATTATTTTTCTACTTCAGGAAAAATGCCCAAACTTTTCTAGAAAAATCATCAATAAAAGTTAGCATATAATTAGCTCCACCTCTCGAAGGCACTCTTGATAGCCCCCACAGATCAGAATGAATATACTCCAACATTCCTTTCGTGTTATGGATTCCTCTGGTGAATCAAACTCTCTTTTACTTCCCAAAACGAAGTGCTCACAGAACTTCAGTTTGCAAATTCCTTGCCTATCAAGAAGTCCTATTTTGCTCAATTCTGCCATGCTATTCTCACTCATATGCCCTAGGCGCATATGCCAAATTTTAGTAATATCATCATTTGACAAGGAAGAGGAAGCAACAGCTGCATCACCAATGACAGTAGAACCCTGCAAAATATATAACTTGGTAGTCTTTCTCTGCCCTTTCATCACAACGAGGGAACCTTTGGAAATCTTCAAAATCCCATTTTTAGCTGTGTATTTGTACCCTTTTGAATCAAGAGTACTTAACGAAATTAAATTTTTCTTCAATTCTGGAACATGTTGTACGTCACTAAGTATTCTGACAACTCCATCAAATATTTTAACTTTAATTGTTCCAACACCTGTGATTTTACACGAAGCATTATTTCCCATCAAAACAACACTTTCAGACATTGTTTCGTAATTTGTAAACTAATCCCAATTGGGACACATGTAGAAGGTACAACCCGAATCAAGTATCCACTCCTCGCTCACTTTAGAATTATTGATAGAAGCGACTAGAAGTTCACCATCGCTGTAGTCTTCTACAACATCTGCTTCACCAAAATTTTCTGGTTGTTTTCCCTTTAGATTCATAGCCTCCCTTTTAATCTTGTTCTGTAGCTTATAGCACTCAGATTTAATGTGTCCTTTCTTCTTGCAGAAGTTACAAGTTTTACTCTGTTTGAAGACTTCGATCTACCCTTAGATTTACCGCGAGGATTTCGTTCTTGTGTTCTTCCATGATCATCATCAGCATTCCAATCTTGTCTCCCATGAATAATGAGACCTCTCTCCGAGAGTCAGTTTTAACCACAAGATGCTTCATCTTATTATACGAGGATAAAGAATCATAAACCTCATCAACTGTGAGAGACTCGCGGCTATATAAAATCGTGTCTCTAAAGGTTGAATAAGACGGGGGCAACGAACAAAGTAGAATCAACATTAGATCTTCCTTATCATACTGAACCTCCATGGCCTCCAAGTTTAAGAAAATTTCTTTAAACACTGTTAAGTGTTCATGCACAGACGCACCTTCCTCCAAACGATGAGCATAAAGACGTTGCTTCATATGCAACTTGCTAGTTAGAGTTTTCGACATACATATTGTTCTAGCCTCTTCCATAATGCAGCGACGATCTTCTCCTTCATCACATCCTGCAAAATTTCGTTAGATAAATGCAGATGTAACTGTGTTAACGCCTTTCGATCCTTACGCTTCTTCTCTTCCTCCGTCAATGTCGAAGGCATCTTATCTACCCCTAGCAGGGCTTCCTATAAATCCATCTGTGCAAGAACTGTCTGCATCTTTATCTGCCACAACGAGAATCTGGTGTTGCGATCTAACAGCAAAATTTCATATTTCAAAGACGCCATTACCGTGATCGAGATGAAAAAAACTAGAAGCTCTGATATCAATTTTTGAAAAATATAACATCGGTAATAACAAATATATCGCAAAGAAAAGAGAAATAAAAATTTAAAGAACACACAGATTTTACAAGGAAATCCTTTCGGGAAAAACCACGGGCAGAGGAGAAGAAAATTCACTATTTCGAATTTGAATTCATTACAAGAGAATAGACTATGTCTATTTATAGGCTTGTAAAGCCATATTCTAATAGGAGTGTAGTAAGATTGAAACTCCTTATTCTAATCAATATCAAATAGATGGAGTTTAATAAGGTTTAAAAACCTTATTTAAAATAAAATAAAAGAAGTGTAGTTCTATAGGGATTCTTCTTTTATTTTATTTTACTATTATGTTTTATTTAAATAAGGATTCAGGTCACTTAATTCTAACAATATGTATATGCAAAAGTGAAGAGGCTATTGATTTATTGTTGGAATAAACATTTCCCTCCATTTGATTCACTAGTCTGTTCATAAAAGAAATAGAAAATCCCAAAATCAACAGATTTAAAAGATTTAGTTAATAAATTTTAAATTTAAAAAACCCTAAATGAGCAATGTGAAAAAAGGAACTGGTTAAGTGGTTATTGTCGTTCGACGTCCAATTACCAGGTCTCGACTTGGGTCTTATAAGTGGCGTGGTAGCCATGGGGTCTCCATCCTACCCATTTTCTTCTTCTTCAAACTCTTCTTCATCACTTGTTTCATAGTGGTTTTGGCTGCACAAGAAAAGAATGTGGTGAACAAAGGTTGCAGGTAGGAAGAGAAAAAAAAAAGTAATAGGCCAAGAAGGAAGCTGAATGAGCTGGCAAAATTTTAGTGATGTGGAAAAATATTTTTACATGACTATTGAATATCAATTTAAATCCAAAAAAATAAGGATGAGTGTATGATAGTTCGTAGCATTATTTTTTTGGGATAGTATAAATTTAGTTTTATAGTTTTTTCCACTTTAATTATTATTAATAATAATATTATTATTTAAAAGTTAAATTTAGCTATTAATCTTTAAAAAGAATTAAACTGTTATTTTTTAACAAAATGTTGATTAAAATATTTTTAATGATTTTGATATGTCAACTCATGTGGTAGTCCATATACACTTCTTTTTGACATGATACTGTTTAACATATATACATGTTAATAAATATTTTAAAAGTTATAAAAATATTCAAAAACAAAAAAGAGAGTATAAAAGCTTCATAAAAATTCAAAAAAGCATGAAGTACACTTAGATTGCAATGTAATTTGCAATGTTTAAAAATTTAACGTGTTAGTTAATATTTCCATTAAAAAATTGATTCAATTCTTTTAAAATGTTGATGATTAAATTTGATTCTTTTTAAAAGTTGAGGTCAAATTTAATAATAAAAAGACCAAATTGACAAATAAATGAAAGATCTATGGGTTAAAGTTGTCGGTATGCTTTACCTTTTCTAATTAGTATTTAGTTTAAGCATAATATTTTTTTTTTGAAGGTAAAGCGATATTATTAACGAAAAAACAAAAGTAAACAAATCAATATGGTTTAAGGACAAGAAACAAAAATTTAACGGGTAAATATCCCATATATACCAAAAAAAAAAAGAAAAATTACGGAAATGTACCAGTTTGAAGAATATTTACGGGAATGTACCGTTTCTCCCAAAAACGAGTCCATGTCAGCGCGTTTTTTGGGGATGCAAGGCTAAAGCACGCCCCTGAGGGCGCGCTTTTGCCCTGCAACGGTCAAATCCCCAACGGCCAAATATTTTTTGACCGTTAGGGGCCCAACGGTAAAAAAAAAGTATAAAAACCCCCCAACCCTTTATTTTTTTCACACTTCAATCCTTTCTCAATTTTCTCTCAATTTTCTCTCGATTTTCTCTCAAAGTCCTTGAAATTTACGTTCAAATTTCAAAATATTCCTTTACTATTTACGAAAAAGCCCTTTTTATTTTTTTAATATATCTTTTTTGGAAAATTTTAAAATTTTTTATCGGATTACAATGGCCGGGGAATTACATCGCCTAGACGACAAGCACATTTCCATTGAGCAAATGAAAATGGTAAGTTTTAATTTTAATTTTTCAATATTATTTAATTTTTTTTTTCAATTATGCAATTTTAATTAATTTTTAATTTTATAATTTTTTAAACAGTCTATAGATCAGGTGTTGGGATGTTATATTCGCAACATGCATGGTCCCCCATCGTCGTTGATCGAGAATTACTTGCGGGAAGCGGGTCGGGGGTTCAAGTTGGAGCCGCCTTTGATCAGTGCGTTGATAGAGAGGTGGAGACCCGAGACGCACACTTTCCATCTGCCATGCGGAGAGTGTACCATCACTCTAGAAGATGTGCAGTTGCAGTTGGGATTACCGGTGGACGGGTCGATAGTCACCGAGTCCGTAACATCTATCGATTGGATGGCCGTATGCTACGAGCTTTTGGGTGCCATTCCGGATAGAATTCAAGTAGCTTGGATCGATATGGCCTGGTTACGAGACGCATTCCCGAAGCCGAATGAGGGTTCGACCGAAGAAAAAAGAATACGGTATGCTCGGGCATACATTCTTCAGATAATTGGAGGCTATCTGATGCCGGACCTCTCTAGAAACCTCGTCCACCTGAGATGGCTCTTAAAACTTGTTGATTTCAAAGCAGCTAGTGAATTGAGTTGGGGGTTTGCCATGCCATCGAGGTTGTACCGGGAGATGTGCGAGGCGAAGTGGCCGAGTAAAGCAAAAATCGGAGGTTGCCTATCACTACTGCAGTCATGGGCATGGTTTTGATTTCCATTTTTACGTCCTCGACTCGACCAGCCATATTCATTCCCATTGATAACGAGGTAAATTTAATATTATATTTTACAATTATTTCATAGATTTATAGTATAATTGCATGCTAAAAGTTTATTTAATTAGGTGGAACCATTCGGCGAGTCATGTTGGAATACCTAACTCGCTTGAAGATATACGGCTCCTATTGGACCAACGGTCGGGATCACAAGTAAGTTTCGAATTTCGTTATTATAATTTAGTATTTCGTATGTAGTGTCTAGTATTATGTATATAACTAATATTTTGGTAATGTTAATATAGTTTCAATGGACACTGTACGAGGATCCGAAGATTCAAGCAGTAATTCTAGAGGAGTTCTTCCAAAAATCCAAACAGTTGGCACGCTAAGGTCCCAATGATCACCTACGCGACCGTAGAGATGCACCAGTCAGATTGGGTTCTGCGGCAATTTGGATTCTGGCAACCAATTCTCGTGTTACCTGAGGTGCTCGATGATGAGCACAAAGTGGACTTACAGCAGCCGTACACGGATTGACCAAGATTTTGGTCAGGTCATATCGAGACGTGGGAGAATTGGTATGAATTTTTACCTATCCGGGAACCGATCATCGTTCCTGAGTTAGCGTGCGTGCCAGAGTACATGGCATGGTTTAGGATCCATGGCAAGCAGTATCTGTTGTCGGATGAAGAGAGGCGACGGCAAATTCGCGAGCGAAGTGAACGTCGCGGCCCTTTAAATCCAAGGAGAAGGGGTGATGAAACGGGGCCATCAACAGCGCCTACACAGTCACCGGGCCCAGCAATAGCGCCTACACAGTCATCGAGCCCATCAGTTTAGCCGACAACACTGACATCACAACGTCCACCGTTTATGCTAGGTGCGTACCCTACCCCTTATATGTATCCTACTAACCCATATATGTTTCCTTTTCCCAGTCCCACCCCAGGTTGGAATGCATGGCCGGTTTCGAGTCCATTCCCGACTACTCCCGTTAGCCAGCTGATCGTGAGGCTGAAGTTGCATGTGGGATTAGAAGAGGCGTCGTCGGGGAGCAGTTCTTTCTACCAGGCTCCTTCGCCGTATGAGATGCAGTCACCCCCGCCGTGGTTTATGCAAACACCTCCAGGGTCATTATTTTATCAAGGTGGGTCATCATCTCAATACCCAGAACCAGACCCACTGCCGGAAGAACCCGATTCCCTGCCCGAGGTTCCACGACCACGCCGGAAGCTAGAAGAAGGAGGAATCCAGCGCGTAACCACCGACCGCCCCCCGTGTGGCACTACTTTCCACAGGCATCAGCCCTAAACCCTAATTTAGTTTTGTAATTTTTTTTGTAATTTAATTTTGTTTATATTTAATAAAATTTGAGTTTAATTTTTTTTATTTTTTGTAATTTAATTTTGTTTAATTTAATTTTAATATCTTTGATAAAATAGAAATGGTTTAATTTTTATTTTTTGTAATTTAATTTTTTATATTTAATAAAATTTGAGTTTAATTTTATTTCTTTTTCAATTTAATTTTTTAATTTAATTTTAATATCTTTGATAAAATAGAAATGGTTTAATTTTTATTTTTGTAATTTAATTTTTATATTTAATAAAATTGAGTTTAATTTTATTTCTTTTGTAATTTAAATTTTTTTAATTTAATTTTAATATCTTTGATAAAATAGAAATGGTTTAATTTGAGTTTTCCATACTACCACCGCACACGGGCACTTCTGTGTTTTGCCTCCCACTTACAGAGTGTCGGCTTGGGGTCGTGTATTCTCCTCGAATGGTAGTAGATGTTGAGGTCGCAGAAAGATCACTTGGAGATGAAAATTCTACATATACCTCGATATAGGGCGATCCACTAGCAAGATGAGTCTCCACCATTGACTTAAGGCTCCGAGGACCTTTGATGTCGAATGAGTCATATCTCACCGGATCAACCGAAGCGCAAAATCTATACTTAATAGACTAAACTTTCATTGGCGTTGTTCTGAATATTTTACGCCTAATTCTTTTGCAAATTTCTGCCAAATCGACGTTCCGATTAAAACTCAGTCGCGCTGTGTTCTCTGATAAGAAAACAACACCATTTTGGTGTCACGAACTTCACCATCGTAGTAAATAACAGCATTAATATGTTCACTCATTTTCAATTTTTTTTCTTTTGCCTGAATTTGCCTTCTGCAACCTGAGAATGAAATTTGGCTGATTTATAGCCTAAGTTTACCGAAGACCACTGTAGCAAAAGAGCGTCCACGTGGGAGCTCTTTTGGTACTCTACGACAAGACACCTGTTGAGCGTTTTGGCCACTATTTGTTCAGAAACGTCTCCTCAAATTAATTTTGTCGGAGACTACTGTAGCAAAAGAGCGTCCACGTGGGAGCTTTTTTCGGTACTCCTGCTGACAGTGCACCCTGCTGGAAGCATTTTTTGCCACTGTTTGTTCAGAAATGTCTCTTCAAATTAATTTTGCCGGAGACCACTGTAGCAAAAGAGCGTCCACGTGGGAGCTCTTTTCAGTACTCATGTTGACAGTGCACCCTGCTGGAAGCATTTTTGGCCACTGTTTGTTCAGAAACATCTCCTCAAAATTATTTTGCCGGAGACTACTGGCCCAAAAATTCAATTAATTTTTCATACTACAAGTGGACGGGAAGGGAAGGCAAAAACGTGTCCACGTCAGCTCGTTTTCCTGGTTATTCAGCAGTAAAGCGCGCCCCTGAGGGCGCGTTTTTGTCCACCTCAGCAAAAGCGCGCTTACGTGGGCGCGTTTTTGGGGGAAACGGTACATTCCCGTAAATATTCTTCAAACTGGCACATTTCCATAATTTTTTTTTTTTTTTGGGTATATATGGGATATTTACCCAAAATTTAACGGCTAAAAAAAAGTAAAAATATTAAATGAAGGGTTAAAATAATTTTTTATATAAAATTAGAGGACCAAATAAGATCTAATTTATACAATTTGTCTCTCTTTTAAATATTATCATTTTTTCTCAAAAAAAAAAGAAAAAGAAATAATATCATTTCAACCAATATTTTTAGTATCATACGTGTACGTCCCAATATTCACCTGCCTTTTTGGGAAATAAAACAACACAATACTCATATTTAAATTTCGAATATGTTGCGTGCTATTAATGCAATTTGATTGGATATCATATTCACCCATTTTTTATATTATTTAGGTAAGGGTTATATTTAATATGATGAAAATAATTTGGTACAATTAATGAAGTTTTAGACTCCACAAGTATAGTCAAGGAGTTGGCAAGTGTCCTACATGGTTATAGTAAAATATTAAAAAAAAAAAAGACATATGTCAATTTTTTAAAGCTACTTGAGGAATAAAAAAATACACTATGAGTGTATCAAATACTATCCCTTAATATAATAATATTGTATAATTTTATACACTATCAATACATTATGGGGAAATATTTGGTGCACTAGTAGTGAAGTTTTTACACTCCACAAGCAGGGTCAAGGGATTGACAAGTGTCCTATAGAGAAGTTTAGTAAAATATTTTAAAAACTACATGACAACATGCTTTGAGTTTACCAAATATTAACCCATAAATTATATGATAATATATTATGGGTAATTATGTGGTGCACATGTAATGTAAATTTTTAACTCCACAAGCGCGGTTAAGATTTTGCCACATGCGATATTCATTTATTTTAAAACTTTTTAAATACAACTTAAGGAAATATGAAAAAAAATCTTAATCCAGGTTGTAGAGTTAAAAGTTTTTACCACCGATGTATCAAAATTATTAAAAAATAAACACAATACCTATCATGGTTTATTTTAGTAATAAAACATAAATTTATGAGAAAATACTTGGTATATTTTTATTGGAGTTATTAAACTCCATAACCGAGGTTAAGATATTGATAAGTGTCATATAGGGTATAATAAATTATTAAAAAATATATTTAAAAAGGTAATACATGTCAATTTTTAAGGAAAATTGTAGAATAAAAAAGTATATTGCTAGTGTACTAAATACTCACTCTAAATTTATAGGTATTGTATAAGCCCAATTTTGCCCGGGCCCAATGAGTCATAAATCAAAGAAAACAAAAATAAAATAAAACAAATAAAAGGCCCAAATTAATAGTCCATATACTAACAAAAAAAAACCTAAATTAAAAAACTAGCCTAGTTACAAGCCCAAGCCCAAATTTGTCAAACCCTAACCCAAAGTTCTAGCCCACAGACTAAACACTTTCAGCCTAACAAACCCTAGCCTCCAAGCATTCAGCCGTCGACCATTGGCCTCCCTCTGACTAGCTGCACGTCAGCGCCACCTTGCGCGCCGCTCCTCTGCCCACACGCTTCTGACGCTACCTGCAGCAACAAGACAAAGAAGAAAAAACAAAGAATAACAGAAGACAAAATAGAAACAAACAAAAATGGATCTTTGTAAATTGGTTATAAAAATCAAAATGAACTATTTGTATTTTTTTACGAGCATCAGAAATCGAAAAATAGAGATTGAAACAAAAGATTAAAAGGTGCTTCTTTCATATATACTTTTTATTTTCGAAATAAATAAAAAAAACTTACTCTTTGGATCGCTTTTCCGGTCGCTGGGGTACTTGGAAGCCTATGGGGTTTTCGATGAAGGTCCAAAAAAGGGAGAAGTAGGACCGAACCATGTTATTCCTCTTTGTTTTATTTATTTCATTTTAGGGATTCAAGGGTATTGAATCGGTTTGAAAAGGGGCTGAAAAGCCCATTTTCGGGAGTCCCCTAGTCGTCGTGTACGGTGGCGAGACCTCGGCACGGCCACAGCGACGGACAACCGATGGTCTTCGCGACTGAATTCCGGGTTGAAACCTAGAAGAAGATAGAGAGCATTCTGGGGAATGTCTCCTTTGTTCTTTTTGAAAATAGGCTGCAAAAAAATGAAGTTTTTTTTTTAAAAATATTACTTTTATAAACAGTCAAAACGGCGCCATTTTAGGCCTTCAGCCCGTGTGCCAAAACGACACCGTATGGCCCTGACTCGCGCGCGACTTGACCCGTTCCAGGGGGATCTACGTGTTTTTGACTTTAGGGGCTATTTACACCCCAAGTCCCTCTGCTTTCGCGATGTCTTGTAATTTGGTGTTTATTTATTTTATTTTTATCTTGCAATCGTACCACATAATTTCGCGTTTGTTTCAACTTGGTACACACTGAAACGCAATGCATAGGGGACTCAGGATATTTTCTCTTTCAGTCCTTATTATTTTCTGCTAGTTATATTCAGGCCCTTTTCGTTTTTACCATTTGCAATTTATACCTTTTAATCTCACTTAATTTTAATTTAATCCTTTTATTTAATTTCAGCCCTATTTTTTTATTAATTTCTTGTTTTTTGGTTTATTTTATTTAGTTAATTATCATTTCTTTTCAAATTTTAATTTTCGCATTCATTCTACATTTTATTTTGCTTTACTCTATTTATCATTTCATCGTTTTCTTTCCTTTATTGTTATTATTATTATTATTTGTTTATCTTATATATTTTATATATATTAAGAAGATTAATATTTCCTTTATTCACATACTCATAGGTCGTATTATTACTACTATTAATTATATATTTATCCATTTGTATTGTGATTGATTTTCATTATATTTGGATTTTTATTTTCATCAACACTTAAACCTTTTCATTTTGTTTTCTAGCCTAGCTTTTAACCAACACCAATTCCTAAACCAAACTGAACATCAATTTTGCAAATCGACTCCACAACGATTGCTAATTTGTCTAAGTAGTCTATCGAGAAATTCGAGAGGCAAACTTGAGCTGAAAAAGGCAAAAGTACAGTGAGATTATCTGAGTGAACAAAAGCCAAAATTGTGTGAATTTTCTTTATGAGAGAAGTGTGAGGTTTGTTGTGTGATTAAATTGCATGTCTAGAAGTCCGAAAAGGAATCAAATGGATGGTGGTGGTTTGTGACTCGTTTGCAATGTTGCTGGTGGAGGAGTGCCCGGCTTAATGCTCCAAGCTCTCATGCACGAAATGGAGCGCATGTTGGATCGAAAGCTCGAGCCCATTCAAGAGTGCTTGGACCGTGTTGAAGAACAAGGCAAGCAAGAAAGAGCTCCACAAAATCAGAGAAGGGAGTGAAGATGTGCGAGAGTCAACGAAGATGATCTCTACGATCCAAGTGACGTGGAGAGTGACCAAGGTTCTGCTCAAAGCGAAAGGTGACAAGGCCATAGAAACCGAGGTCTTGGGGAATGAGATCAAGTGGATGACAACCTTAAGAACATCAAGATGGCCATTCCCCTATTCCAAGGGAAAAATGACCCCGAGCTAGTCTTCAAGTGCCATAATTACTCAGAGAGCAAGAAGGTGAAGCTTGTGGCCATAAAGTTCTCAGATTACACAATTGTATGGTGGGATCAACTCGTAACGAGCCGAAGAAGAAACAGTGAAAGACCCATCTCAACTTGGACTGAAATGAAAGCTGTCATGAGGAAGCGATTCATTCCTTCCTACTATCACTGTGACTTGTACCAGCGATTGCAAAACTTCACCCAAGGCAACTGGAGTGTTGATGATTACTATAAAGAAATAGAGGTTGCCATGATCCGAGCCGACATCGAGGAAGACCGTGAGGCAAAAATGGCCAGATTTCTTGTGGGTTTAAACCATGACATCGCTAACATAATGGAATTACAACACTATGTTGAAGTGATGGACATGGTTTGCATGGCCATCAAAGTCGAAAAGCAATTAAAATGAAAATGAGTTACCCGATCCTACTTTACTCCTTCAAACACCAAATGGAGCCAAGGAACCAATAAACCCCCTATCCAAACCAAGAATCCTGTTGTATCGGCTAAGTCCAATCCAACCATTTGTGAGAGGAGTAAGAACACAAAAGAACCTATTCCAAATCGTGCAAGAGATATCAAATGCTTCAAATGTCAAGGACGGGGACATATATCCAGCCAATGTCCCAACTGACGAGTCATGGTGGTAAGAGCCAATGGCGAGATCGAATCCGAGGAGGAAAATGAAAGTGAGCCCGAAATTCCAACTGATAATGAAGAAGATTTGGATTACCCGATTGAAGGAGAAATCCTTGTGGTGAAAAGAAGTCTCAACTTCCAAAGTGTTGAAACCAAGCAACAAAGGGAGAACATTTTCCACACCTGATGCTACATCCAAGGCAAGGTATGTAGTATGATCATCGACAGAGAGAGTTGTACCAAAGTCGCAAGTAGCGTGATGGTGGAAAAGCTTGGTTTAGCAACGGTGAAGCATTCGAATTCGTACAAGTTACAATGGCTAAATGACAGAGGCGAACTCAAAGAGACAAAACAAGTCATTGTAGCAATTTCCATTAGGAAGTATCAAGATGAGGTGGTGTGCGACGTGGTGCCCATGCACGCGGGACATATCCTTTTGGGGCGTCCATGGCAGTTCGATAGGCGAGTAATGCACGACAGATATACAAACCGTTACACATTCAAACACCCAGGAAAAAATGTAACCCTAGCACGCCTCACCCCGAAACAAGTGTACCAAGACCAACTCAAATTGAAAAAGTCTGTAGAAAAAGCAAGAGAAAAAGAACAAGAAAAAAAAGAATGAAAAAGAAAAAGAAAAGAAAGCTGAGAAAAAGAATGGAAAAAGTAAGAAAAGTGAGGCAAAAACATGAGTTGAAAATGAAAAGCAAAAAGAAAACGAGAGTGGAAAAATGAGTGTTTTTGCAAGAAAAAAAAAGTGAGGAAGTTATTGTTGATGCGCCAACCCATTCTTGTACTTATCTACAAAGAATGTCTTTTTGAACCTAACGAACTTGAAAAAATTTACCTACTTCTATTGTTTCTTTGCTTCAAGAATTCAAGGACATATTTTCGGAGGAAGTGCTGAGCGGATTGCCTCCCCTTCGAGGCATAGAACACCAAATAGGTTTTGTGCCCGGAGCTACGATCCCGAATCGTCTAGCTTATCAAAGCAATCCTAATGAGACTAAGGAGTTGCAACTCCAATTTTGACTTGATGGAGAAGGGCTACATTCGAGAAAGATTGAGCCCATGTACGGTGCCCGTTCTACTAGTGCCAAAAAAGATGGCTCATGGCATATGTGTGTCGACTGCCGTGCCATCAACAAGATCACCATCAAGTATAGGCATCCCATCCCTCGACTCGATGACATCCTCGTCGAGTTAAGTGGAGCCCAACTATTTTTGAAAATTGACTTAAAGAGTGGCTATCACCAGATTCGCATGCGAGAGGGAGATGAGTGGAATACCACCTTCAAAACTAAATATGGTCTGTTTGAATGACTAGTAATGCCGTTAGGTCTTACTAACGCTCCTAGCATATTTATGCGTGTAATGAACCATGTATTGCATGCTTTCATTGGTAAGTTTTGTGTGGTTTACTTTGATGATATTTTAATATACAGTAAGTCTTTGGAAGACCACGTTCAACATTTGTGTACGATGTTAGAAGTTTTGCGTAAGGAAGTTCTTTATGCTAATCTTAAGAAATGCTCTTTTTTCACTAATAAAGTTCTATTTTTAGGATTTGTGGTGAGTGCTAATGGACTTGAACTCGATCAAGAGAAAATCAAGGCGATTCAAGATTGGCCACGTCCTACGAACATTAGCCAAGTAAGGAGCTTCCATGGACTAGCAAGTTTTTATAGGAGGTTTGTACCAAATTGTAGTACTTTAGCTGCTCCCTTAACATGTATCATAAAGAAAAATTCTTCATTCAATTGGATTGATGAACAAGAAATTTCTTTTAATAAAATCAAGGAATGTTTAACTAACGCTCCTTTGCTGTCCCTACCTGATTTTAACAAAACATTCAAAGTTGAGTGTGATGCATCAGGGATAGGAATGAGAGCAGTCTTGACTCAATATGGATGACCCATCGCGTATTTCAGTGAGAAACTCAATGGGGCTACTCTCAATTATCCTATATACGATAATGAGATGTATGCCTTGATTCGAGCTTTAGAGACCTGGCAGCTTTATCTTTGGCCTAAAGAGTTTGCCATACATACGAATCATAAGGCATTGAAGCACCTTAAGGGACAAACCAAGCTAAACAAGTGTCATGCTAAATAGGTGGAGTTCCTAGAATCTTTTCCTTACGTGATCAAATACAAAAAAAGGTAAAAAAAATATTGTTGCTGATACGTTGTCACGAAGGTATGCTCTTATTAATCAATTAGATTCTAAATTGCTTGGTTTTGAGTATTTGAAAGATCTCTATAAAACTGATGTTGATTTTGGTGAGGTATATAAGTCTTGTATGCAAGGTGCTAAAAAAAATACTATCAACAAGATGGCTACCTATTTTGTGAAGGTAAGTTGTGCATACCCCATGGTTCTGTTTGAGAAGTGCTCATTAATGAAGCCTAGAGTGGATGACTTATAGGCCACTTTGGTGCAGGCAAAACATTGGCCAGACCTTAAGAACATTTTTATTGGCCTAATATGAAACGCGACGTGATGAGAAAGTGTAAGCATTGCATTGCTTGCAAAAAGCTAAGTCGTGAACCAAACCATACGGTTTGTATACACCATTGCCAATACGATATATCTATGGATTTTGTTCTAGGCCTTCCTAGAACAAAAAGTGGAAGAGACTCTATCTTTTTCGTTGTAGATAGATTTTCTAAAATGGCTCATTTCATTGTATGCCATAAGACTGATGATGCTTTAAATATTGCTAATTTCTTTTTTAAGGAAATCGTTCGGTTGCATGGAGTGCCGAGGACCATCATCTCCATTCAGGATGCCAAGTTTCTTAACCATTTTTGGAGAACCTTGTAGGGCAAGCTCATCACCAACCTTTTGTTTTCTACGACATGCCACCCCTAAACGAATGGTCAAATGGAGGTAGTCAATTGGGTCTTATCGACCTTACTGTGGGCCATTATTAAGAAAAACTTAAAGACGTGGGAGGAATGCTTGCTACACATAGAATTCACAAACAACCGATCGGTTCACTCAGCTACTAAGTATTCTCCTTTTGAAGTAGTATACGGTTTCAATCCTTTAAATCCTTTAGATCTAGTTCATTTGCCTTCTAACTAACTAGTGAATGTAAAATGCAAATGAAAGGCTGATTTTGTGAAACAGCTTCATCAAAGGGTTAAGGAGAATATTGAGAGAATGATAAACCGTAATATGTGCATATTTTAATCCCACATTTGGCATACTTTTGGATGTTTCATCACCTGAATTGTGGAATTTGATGCTCCTAATCCTTTAATTTCATATTTTATACTTAGGAGAGCACCGGAGGATGAGAGGAATGAGAAACGGGCCAAAAATAGAGAAAATAGGCCAAAGTACAAAATTCACTCGGTCTGGAGAAATCCACACGGCCGTGCCTCTTTAGTAGACCTGAACACGGCATGGGCTCAATTCACACGAGCGTGCCACACGAGTGTGTCCTTAATGTGACCTATTTTAATTCTATTCAGAATAGGATACTTAAAGGCAAAGAAAGCCATTCCAAAAGCCTATATAAACACCCTAGAGGGCAACCTAAAGGGAGGCGTTGAGGTAGGCTAAGGAGCTAAGCCAGAGAGGCCGAATTGTGGGATTTACTCAAAGACAACCAGTTGATCCATCTTAAGAAGCCAGAATCATACTTAAGACGGAAGATCTTTTCTTCAATTTCCTTCAGGGGGTTTTAGGGTTTTTCTTACGTTTTGTTTTATACTTTCTTCTGAGATATATTCTTTTATAAACATGAACTAAACCCCTCAAATACCAGAGGGGGATGAAACTTGAGACGAATCTTGTTATTGTTTTCTGAACTATGATAAATACTTGATTTGTTCTTAATTATGTGTTCTTAACTCTTGCTTTGATATTTCAGGATATTGATTCAAGTATTGATGTGCTTAGGTAGTGGAGCAAAAGTCCCTATTTAAGAGTAGATCTAGCATAGTTAAGCAGAGTTGATCGCACTCTTAGAGATAGGACGACGAAAATCTACCGGATTAGGGTCAAACCTGATATGGGAGTCTATAGATCGAGTTAATGCAACACTAAGCATTTTAATTAGAAAGAGATTTCAATTAATCAACCTAGGGTTAGACGTTAGTAGCCTCAAGAGAGGTATTAATATAAATTAGAGAATCCTACGGATCAACTCAAGTGAATAAATCATCTGGTTCAGAGTTAAATAACAAGTGAAGTCTAGGTGGATTCTTCCTCAGGTATTGTCCTAATCAATTGGTTTTCCCAAATGTATTTCCCCAATTCATTCTCTGTGTCTTAGCATCTTTAGCTTAGTAGTTAGCTAGTTTTAGATTAAACAACAATTCCCTTAATTCTTAGGCTAAGTAACAGAAAGATAGTAATTACTAGTACTCTTGGTCCTTGAGGATATGATATTTCTGATCTTGCCATAGCTATACTACCAAACGATAGGTGCGCTTGCCTCAATTGTTGTCACAGTTAGTTTCTAGGCTCGATCATTCATTATATAAATATTAAAAATTTCAGACACGATCAAGTTTTTGGCGCCGTTGTCGGGGACTAAGATATTAAGAACACTTGATTTTTATTACTTTAGCCATTATTTTTTATTTATTTGTAAATTATTTTTTTGCTATTTTTACTTTTTTCTAATTTTTCTTTTCTTTTCTTTGCTTCTGATAAGTTTTGTAGTTTATGACTAGATGGAACCCGTCAGGACCTTTGATTTTTTACAGTAATATAGAAGGTATCGTTCGCAGAAACAGAAGAGAAATAAGGCGTAGCCTACAATACATACAAGAAGAGCTAGAAGACGAAACTAATACTACCGAAAAGATGGCCGATAATAATCCGCAACCTCCGGTGGTGGCCGAAAATCATGCTCCTCGTACTATGTATGATTATGCTAAACCTAATTTAACAGGAACTGAGTCAAGTATTGTTAGACCTATTATTGCTACAAATAATTTTGAACTGAAACCTAACACAATTCAGATGATATAGCAGTTTGTTCAGTTTGATGGTTTGCAGGATGAAGATCCAAATAATGACTTGGCAAATTTCCTAGAATTTTGCGATACATTCAAAATAAATGGCATTTCTGATGATGCCATTCATCTTCGGTTGTTTCCCTTTTCGTTGAGGAACAAAGCTAAACAGTGGTTGAACTCATTACCACGAGGATCAATCACTACATGTGAACAAATGACCGAAATTTAATTGTTAAAATACTTTCTGCCGGCTAAAATGACTAAGTTGATGAATGATATCTCTTTTTTTTGTGCAGATGGATTTAGAAACACTTTACAATGCATGAAAAAGATACAAGGATCTATTGAGAAGGTGCCCTCACCATGGGTTACCCTTGTGGCTACAGGTCCAAACCTTTTACAATGGTGTGAACCCCTCAACCAGGCAGTTGATCGATTCAGTCATCGGCGGAACCCTGAAAACAAGACCCCTGGAGCGGCTTATGAGTTTATAGAAGAGATGTCACTGAATAACTATCAGTGGGAAGTCACAAGGACAAAGCCAACAAAAGTCGCCAGTGTTTCCAACCTCGATACAATAACCATGCTATCAAACCAAGTAGAACTATTAAATAAAAAAATTGATGGTTTGTGTGGTTCTTCGCAGATACATCCGGTTATGCAGTGCGATACGAATGGAAGAGGGATGAGCAATACAGAATATCCACCTTACAACCTGAGCACTGAAAACGAGCAAGTTCACTATATGGGTAATAATTCTAGACCTTAAAATAACCCTTATAGTAATACTTATAATCCAAGTGCGAGGAACCACCCCAATTTCTCATGGGGTGCTCAAGGAAACCAAAGACAAAAATCCCTCCCAGGCTTCCAACAGCAAACTTACCCACAAGAGAAAAAGCAGAACCTTGAAGAGATGCTGATAAAATTCATCGCGGTGTCAGAAACTCATTTCCAAAACACCGAGACAACACTTAAAAATCAACAAACATCGATTCAAGGGATAGAGAATCAGTTAGGACAACTTGTCAATATCATATCAGAACGACCACAAGGCAGCTTGCCAAGCAACACTGAAACTAACCCAAAGGAGCAACTTTAAGCCATAATTGCTCACGATAGTGAAGGGTTAGATGAGCCCAAATTAAGGGAAGAGAATGTGGTAGAGGAAGGTAAGGTTGAGGTAAACCATGACAAACAAAAATCGGTAATTAAAGAATACCAACCTTGTGTGCCATGCCCCAATACGATGAAGAAAGACAACATAGATGAACAATTTGGTAAATTTCTTAAACTTTTAAAGAAATTATATATTAACTTATCATTTCTTGAAGCTCTTTCGCAGATGCTAGATTCAAGGAAATTTTTAAAAGAGCTTTTGACAAACAAATGGAAGTTAAACGAAGAATCGCATGTGGAACTAAACGCAGTATGCTCAGCAATGTTGCAAAATAAACTACCACGAAAATTAAAAGATCCAGAGAGTTTTACAATTCCATGCTTAATTAGTAGTTTATCTGTTGATAATGCTTTAGCTAATTTAGGGGCAAGAATCAATGTTATGCTTTATAAAATGTTTAAATAGCTAGGTCTAGGGAAACCCAAAAAAACTAGGATGAGAATTCAATTAGCTGATAAAACTATTAGAATTGCTAGGGGTATAATTGAAGATGTACTCGTGAAGATTGATAAATTCATATTCCCAGTAGACTTTGTCATTTTAGACATGGATGAGGACAATAATATTCCTTTAATTTTAGCAACTGCTAGAACTAAAATTGATGTTGGTACAAGAGAACTCATACTTCGTGTAGGTGATGAATCAATTACTCTTCAGGCTCTTGACTCGACTAGGACATCAAGTAATCAAGGTGAGAAAATAAATTCTATTAATGACCATTCGGTTAAACCTTCTTTTCAGGAAGCACCACGAAACAACACAACTGAGCCAGATCCTAGACCTCATTCCAACAAAGAAATAACTCATGAGGAACGACGGCTTCAGATCGATGAACTAGATGAGTGGAAGACACATTTCAAGGAGAAACTAGGAATACACGAACCAAAACCAACGCCATTCCGTGGGACAAACAAATTTAAGATCAGAGATCAAGTATTATTGAATAAAACAGACCCTCGGATCGCCACTTTAGACCTTGATACAAATGAAGACACCCCTTTTGAGGTACTGAATATCTTCCCACATAGAACAGTCGAGGTAACCAGTCCCAAGTTTGGCACTTTTAAGGTAAATGCTACTCGAATCGAACTATATAGTAATCTTAGAACTGATAGCAGGGGTGAGGAGTTTCAACTCCTCAAACCACCATGAATGTGTGAATGAAAGGTAAGTCTAGCTTAAGACTATAAACGAGCGCTTCTCAGGAGGCAACCCGAGCACTAACCTCATTAATTTTCATATTTTTATTTTCATTGTTATTTTCAGCATCTAACTACAAACTAGCCAAATTAAAGAAACACAGATTTCCATACCACACGACCTTTCCCACGGGCATTGCCGTGGCCGTGTGGACACCACGAATTTTCTTACTAGCGTGGTAGAGATAGTACGAAACATGACAAAAAATATCTCCAAGCCATGGGCTCTGACTAAACACTGCGGTTGTGCGACATAGCCGTGGTCGACACTGTTTTATCAACATGGGCGTGGTGACCTGCACACAGGCGTGGGAGAAATTAACGAAGCACAACAAGGTCGTCCGATACGACCATGTGACCCAACACGCCCAAGGTACAAGGGCGTGGGAAATCACCAGATCCTCATTTCACACCTTCCCCACCAAACCCCTTTCTTCTCAACCCTAGCCACCATAATTTCTCTTCACCATCCTTACTACTATCACTCAATGCCCAAAGGCAAGGCCAACGAAACCATTCTCATGTCAAAGAAGCGAAAGGACCATAGCAAAGTCTTCCAATTTGAGGTCAATTTATATAAGTTCATGACGGCCGCTTCATTAACTCGACAAAGGACATTTGAGTCCATTTAATTTTTCTTTTTCTTTTCCCTTCTCCTTTATTTTCCTTCTTTTTATTTCTCTTATGCTTAATTTAGTCTATTTTATTTTGTTTTCTTTGAATTAGGTTCTAAAGGCTGTTAGGGAATCACCACGCCCTTAGAAATCACACCTACCTTGCAAACCATCTAATGATAAGGACTTTTCAGTCCATTAATCCTTTCTTTTAATTTTATTTTACTTTTTACACTCTTTCTTTTTATCTGTCTTTTCTTTAAATATATAATTCATATATTTTTAATTATTCTTATTATTTCCTGGCTAATTCTTCACGAGTTACCCAATTTCTTCATCTAGCGTAGAGATTGTTGGCGGCCATCATACCACCACCAAAGGCGCCTCCTCCAACTTATGTTTCACCTCCGAATCAAATTTCTACACAACCAATTCAAGGAAACCATTCAAAATTCAGGAAGTTTCACTTCTCCCTACCTTTTATAATTTCATACTATTTATCTCTAGATATATCTTTGTACATTGAGGGCAATGTACATCTTAAGTGTGGGAGGTGAATTTTATTTTGAAAAGTTCCTAACTTTTTGCATTATTCTCAAATCCTTGAATTACGTCTTGTTCTTAAGTAATATCCTCATTTTACTATTAGAATGAAATTTTCTTTGAGTCATGATTTTTATTGATATGTTTTGGATTAAGTTATTGATAATTGTACAGTGATGATTTAAACTTTAGGGGACTAGAGAATCAAGCATGATGAGTCTATTTTCAAAAATTAAAATTTTGTTAGGTTGCCTACATGAACCTAATTATTACCTTGAAGTTTGAAATTTACAAAATTTGATAAGTTTGAAATTTACAAAATTTGATATCAAAAATCCATAATTTTTGTGAGATTTTCAGCCTTTTAGAGCATACATTCTTTTCTTGCTCACTTTATTGATTATGAACGTGTCAACATTGATTTGTTATTCTAGAACTTGCTTCGATTATACATGTCAAGACCACATCATTGATTTGATATACAGATATGATAAAGGCACTTAGGATTTAACCCACTTACTCCACTAAAAGCCTACCTTCATATGTAACCTTTAGTAAACCCCTTTGATCCTAACAACCTTTTTATTGACTCACCCACTAATATTAACCCAAAACCCATCTTGTATTTGTTATCACTATTTCTCTTGACTACCCTTATATCGAGATTTGATTTGATCAGTTGTCTAACTACATTCTTTATTTCAATTGTTAAAATCTATTTACTTGATTTGTTTAAAAAAAATCAAAGTATATTCATTATTAGTTCTATGATTAAACGAGCTTATACGTTTAAATTCCACATCTTGAGTAGAAGCTCATATTATTAGTAATGAAGTTTTGAATTGATGCAATTATTCGAGTCTTAGCTCATCTTTCTAGTTAGGTAATTTGTCTATTCAATCTCGATTCTAACCCTTTAATTCAGCCTTTATCCACACCTTTAACTTAAGCCCCATTACAACCCGTTAAAGACCTTTTGATCTGTGTATCATTTCATTTTATAGTGGTGGAGATTTGATTTTCATGCTAGCCTATGGGATTAACTTTTCATATTCGACTTTTGAGTGCTTAATTTTGAACCTTAAACACCTGGAGTGATTTGAGTGAATTCAGTGAGGATGTCAATCCTTGTCGATTTTGAATTAAAGGTAATTATTTAGGTAAGGGGAAACACCTTTATTTTCATGCTACAAAAACTATGACTTTAATTGTTTGAATCTTTAGGACCCTTCTACTAAATTAGCAATGTATAAATTATCTATGAATTATGATGAAACACTATTGATGAATATTATGAATTGAGGAAGTTCATTTTAATTGTGACTGAGAATTTTGCTTGAGGACAAGCAAATGCTTAAGTGTGGGGGTATTTGATAAACCATAATATGTACATATTTTAATCCTAAATTTGACATACTTTTGGATGTTTTATCCCCTGAATTATGGAATTTGATGCTCCTAATCCTTTAATTTCATGTTTTATACTTAGGAGAGCACCGAAGGATGAGAAGACCAAGAAACAGGCCAAAAACGAAGAAAATGGGCCAAAGTATGAAATTCACACGGCCTGGAGAAATCCACACGGTCGTGCCTCTTTAGCAGACCCGAACATGGCATGGGCTCGATTCACATGGGTGTGCCACACAGGCATGTCCTTGATGTGACCTATTTTAATTATATTCAGAATAGGGTACTTAGAGGCAAAGAAAGACATTCCAAAAGCCTATATAAACACCCTAGAGGGCAACCTAAAGACGGCGTTGAAGTAGGCCGAGGAGCCAAGCCAGAGAGGTCGAATTGTGGGATTTACTCGAAGACAGCCAGTTGATCCATCTTAAGAAGCTGGAATCATACTTAAGACGGAAGATCTTCCCTTCAATTTCCTTCAGGAGGTTTTAGGGTTTTTCTTATGTTTTGTTTTATACTTTCTTTTGAAATGTATTCTTTTATAAACATGAATTAAACCCCCCCAAATACCTGAGCGGGATGAAACCTGAGACGAATCTTGTTATTATTTTCTAAACTATATGATAAATACCTGATTTGTTCTAAATTATGTGTTCTTAACTCTTGCTTTGATATTTCAGGATATTGATTCAAGTATTGATGTGCTTAGGCAGTGGAGCAAAAGTCCCTGTTTAAGTGTAGATATTGCATAGTTAAGCGGAGTTGATCGTACTCCTAGAGATAGGAAGACGAAAATCTACCAGATTAGGGTCAAACTTAGGCCTATAAATACTTAGTTATTTGCTAGTTGGAAGGACTTTTGATTAATTGATGAATTTTATTCAAACTTGTGAGTGTTCAACTCTCATAGTTCTCCCTCGACTGAATTGACTTATCAAGTATTCTTGTGGCGTCATTTCTATCTTATTTCGAACTTATCACTTCAATTCGGAGCTTGGCGTTCACCTATACCTTCAGTTCCTATCTTCACATAGATAGTGGGTCAAGGTTCCTTCAAACTATCCTTATCATTTTCCATTGATTCAACCTAAGAGCTTTTATAAGACTCGGGTCAATATTAACTTATAATATTGGTTCATTCTTAAGCCCTGGCTGAATCTTTATTTTTGTCACCTAAACCAACTTAAAACTTCTTTGTTTCTAACCTATCTTTTCCATTTTTGAACCATATCTTGAAAACACTTAGCCTTACTTAGTTTTACGATCGGGCAAGCTAAATGACTCAAATCAACATCGAGGCGAGTTCGTATAATATAACATGACAACTTTCTACCGTTAAGGATGTATATGTTACCATTCCTATTCATACCATTTGATTGTTTCATACTCTTGTTTCCGAATCAAATCTATTGATTCACCATATTTCATATTGACCCTCCAGGTATAACTGATTCACATAGTCTTCCAAATGCTATTAATAATCACATTTCATATATATTCACTTGTAATACCATTTCATGTTATTAAATCATTTTAAATATCCTTTAACCGATTAACATTTTATAATCCCTATAAAACTGACTTGGACTCTAGGCAAATACATGGATCATCCAACTAACATATTGATTTGGCACCCACTACCTCATCGGAACATCCAAAACATATAAATTGCACCCAACACTAATTGATATAACCGAAGTAAAAGTGTGCCTGGCACTTATCGGAACATCTGAAGTAAAATGCGTGTAGCGCTCAATAGTATAACTGGAGTAACCCATACACAATCTAATCCTATGGAATGCCATCTATACCCGACTCTGCCTGGATATTTAATAGGGTAGCAATAATCCAATCACATTATATAAACAAAATCATAAATCATAATCTCATTTCTTTTTATCATCAATTCATGTATGTCAAATTTCACATAACAAGGTTCATACTATATCCATATCACATTTCACATATCAATTATATCACACTCTTTTATACTATAGTTAATTTAGTGCAATTTCTCAACATTCAATACAATTGAACGCTTCCAGACGTACTAACATCCAGAGTGTAATTATGGCTTCTGTAAGTGCACTGGTCAAGTTGGAATATAGTTACAACTGGGTATGTGAGTACTTCGAGGATTGTACACAAGGGATGCGTAATAATTTTAACTCTTGTACTAACAAGATCTAGTTAATACTCTAAGCGGGCTATAGTACGAGATATGAATGAATGTTTTGGGGTTTTAATGAAAACAAATAAAATGAAAAATAAAGATAAAAAAATAAAGTATTTTGAAAACACAGTTTGAATAGTTTCTAGATCTGAACTTGGGAGATCAGCTTGTTTCGGCATGCTTCATCAACTTGTTGTTTCGGGTTTCTCATCAATCAACTAGTCATTACCCTAGCAGGATCTTTCGATCTCCCACTAAGGTGATGAGTTGATAGAGACTACTAATCTTTCGACCTCATAGTCCATGTCGGCTTAGGGGTAAGGTGTTCAAGAATAGGCCATTCCAATTTTGGGTTAATTCCCACCTTGATGACTTCTTAGGGTTTGGTTCACATTCTTCCTTTCCTGAACAGTCAATCTATTGAGAAACCCTACACAAAAATTAAATCATCATACCTCTACCTCACTAATCCACCATAAAGGGATTAGATCCTCATGGTTTTCTTTAACAATATAATTTCAATGTAAAGAATAAACATAATGAACGAATCAAAATTATAATGAATAAGAAATTCCCTATTTTGTATTAAGATCTGGAAATAATTTGCAAGTATTTGTGCGCGTCTAGAAATCATGTCTTCGAAGAACAAAAGAATAAAATGAACAAACTAAAACCTAAATCTAATAAAGGAAGAATTGTCTAAGGAATTTGCGTGTGTAAACTGAGTGCCAAATGGGCCTATTTATAGTCTTTTGATGGTTGTCATCCTCAACCCTAGGTCAGTTACCATTCTCGAATTTAATGATGCATTGTGAAGACCAAAACACCCCTCACTTGGTGTAATTCCACATCTAGGAGTCGATGTTGTGACACTCAAGTTTTGTGTCATGACATAGTAGGCAGTGTGCTCCTTCAGGTCCATGCTGAGGGGTTGGTTGTGACACCCTTAAGCAATGTCGTCACCAAGAAGGCAGCTTTAGGATTCTTTGGTTTTGGTCACTATGTTGCAAAATCTGCTATCCCGTGTCATGATGCAGTGATCAATCTTGATGTAAATTGCCTTTTAATTGCCTCCTGCACACTCACTAAGTAGATTAGTTAACCTTTAGGCCTCAATCGGTGTTAAAGTCAATAAAAAACTTGTTTTTGCACATTTTTTTAACTTAATGAAAAACTACTAAATCCTCAATAAATCCTACCAATAATGCTTAATTTCAAGCTCTTAAAGTGTGAAAACTAGTTTAATCTGATAGGTCGAATTACGACAGATCAATAATTCAATGTGAATCATTTTATAAGACAATATAAGCTTACCTCGATAGTAAGTCATGCAATCAATATGCATATATATAATAATCTTGAATCAGAAAAGTACAAACCAATAGATCAACTACTCATCAATTATTCTCTCTTTTGTAACACCCTCAACCCGATTCGATTTGTCGGATCCGAATCTTAAGTATTACCACATGAATACAAACTAAGCTTAATCTACTTATACAAGTTAAAAATTTATTTACACATTAAATATTGCATAAATATATATATAATGGTAGATACAACTATAGCACATGATAATTTAATTACAAGGATATCTAGATTCAAATCTTAATTTATTATTGTTACCCCAAAATATAGTTTCCTAACATTTCAGACTTTGAACATGCCACCAAACTTGCTTTGTATGCATAATAACCCAATATGCCACTTCTTTCAGCATAGTCCTGGCATCGTCCCTTTCGGTGCATACTCACATTCAACCTAAAACATAAAGTGTAACTCATGTAAGTTCATAAGAACTCAGTGAGAAATTATCTCTTATAACTTAGTCATATTTTTGTAAAGTGCCAGGTAGTTCATCACTGCCAACTTCTCTTCTTTCCTCATCCACTATCTATCACAATGAGTGTCACACAAATTGCAAAACTTTTTTATTCCTTCTATCTACTATATCATAGTCTGAAACTATTACCATCATATATCATAACTTGATTCTCTCAGGAAATCTCTTTCAACTAATCTTGATCATGGATCCTTACTCATATTCTTTGCAAACCATTGTTCAAAATTACTTTTCATACCTAACCTTAACTTCTACTACACTTTTCTATTACTATTTATAGATAGATTCCCTTCTTTGAAATATCAAATGAAACCTTTACTCAGATTTGTTCTTTTAATGAAGCTCATCCATCTCGTTATCTCTTTAAACTATAATCTTTAATCATTTCTTAAATTTACTTGGTCATTACCTTGAAATCACCAAGCAATCTAGCTTATTCTAGTCTTTTTGTTCATTATTAAGGGTCATGCAAGATACACTATATCGCTTCATATGGAGCCCACCACAAAGGCTAATCTTTCATAGTTCACCACAAAGGCTTATTCTTGCGTAGTTCACCACAAAGGCTTATTCTTTCGTAGTTCACCATAAAGGCTAATCTTTCATAGTTCGCCAAAAAGGTTTATTCTTTCATAGTTCGTCACAAAGGTTTTTATTTCCTTATGTGTTTATGACATAGATTTGCCTAAACTCACAATATGTGAAATTTACACATCATCATTCTGGGACATACAGAGAACCCCATAGGGTAATCACCATCATTTGGTTCCTTTCAGAGGGTTTCATGGCCACTGACTTTTTCTTTAGACTTTCATTTTAGAGTTCATGTTTAAAGTCCTGACGGACCCCTTTATGAAAACTCTATGTAGAATAGACAGAGACTCACTTAACTAACTCTTCATGCTTTGGTACAATCTAAATTTAACCCTTTACTTCACTAACATTCACCCAAATAAAACACACATCTCATAGCATACATTTTAGACATTTATATACTTAGCCATGCTTCAATATTTCAATACTCATACACAAATCTTCACATAATATACTTTTCATGACTTCAGATTCATAGTTCAGTCAATTTTCCTAGATGACTCACAATATGAATAGGACACATGCAAGAGTTAGCATCGAACTCACCTAACCACTACGGACAACAACTTGAACTCTAGATTCAACCTACAGCAAGTAACTACAGCTACCATTGCTTATAAAACCTAGGAACATCATTAAAACTCATTAAAATACTATATATCATCATCTCAAGCACTGATAGCTCCTCATGCAAAGCCTTATTTCTTCATTTTACTATCTAGTCACTTAAAAGAAACTTACTCTTTTAGAAGTTAACATGCAAGACTATAATGCTTACCCAAGCTATGAAACAACCTTCTGAATTAACGTAGATCCTTATTTTCAGCTTAACAAGAGAGAACTATACTCATCTCCAAGGAAATCACAAAAATAATTTTAAATGGAAGAAAGAAGAGAAACTCCCCTTTTTCTCAAGTCCATATCGTAGTATATATTTATAACCCATGCTCTCATAGCAGAACCCGACATGCGTCACATCCTTATTGAATTATCTTTTCCAAAGGTCTACAATTTCTGAGAAACCTAAGTGAGTCCCTTTTATTTTAATAACCCTAATTTACATCTAGCTGGTTTCTAACCAGCTTACCTTGCAACTACCCGTCAAGCGTGAACTCATTCCAAAATACCTTTTCACTTGTATAACATCATACCCTAACAAACACGAAAATTTGATATGAAACCACCATTAACTTATAGACATAATGGTATACCCCTGATCTATACGCTAAAAGATGTATTTGGGCGAATACTACCTCGCCACTCAAACTATTTTAAGACTACAAGCCAAACCTTATACTCGTCAAAACTGAGACGTTATAGCCTTTACCTTCCCTCTCGACGACCTGATGTCATCTTTAGCTACTTTCAATAAATAAATAAATAAATAAAATATAAGATTTCATCCAATTCACATTCAAATACATAGCCACTCATATTTTGCATTTTATTCAATTTAGTCCCTATACTTGGGATAGGCATATTTTTCGATATCTAACATCGAATCAAAATTCGATTTCACATTCTTTCATTAGAGAACCTATGCTTTCTATTCATAGTATAATTTCATGATAGATTTTCCATTTATTTAATTTATTCCCTAATGTTACAAAGTTATCTAACAAGCTTAATTAGCTTTACAATTTAGTCCTTATCATGATCTAAGCTTATTAACTATCGAATTTAAGCCTAATTTGTCAATTTTTCTATAAAGGCAACTTGCTAAAAACTTAACAATTGAACAACTTGATACATGGGCTAGATGAATCAAATTCTCATGTTTATAAATCTATAAAATTATAAGAAAATGGCTTGATTACCTTTAATATTTGAAAGCTAAATGTTTTAAGCTTCAACAGTGAAGGTTTCTTTGTTGTTCTTCAAGTGGACAGTGAAGAAGATGATGAATTCTCTTCTTCTCTCCACTATCTAAGGTATATATACTTTAATTAACCTTAAGTAATTAGTCAATTAAAACATTAATTTATATATTTTAATTATAATATTAACTTAATGGAATTAAGCATCTTCCATTAGAACTTGTTAAATAATGGTTGAATAACCATTTTATCCCTTTATATAATTTCTATATAGGTCCTCAAGCCTTTTATTAATTAAAACTCAATAGTGATTAGACTTTTACAATGTAGTCTCTGAGCTTTAGTTAACCATTTTCTCAGTTAAATTACTCAACCAAATTTAAATATAATTTCATAATAACTTTATGAACCTTTGTATTTCTTCCTTATGAAATTGATTTATAGAAATAGGGTTCCAAAATTGCATTTTTTAACACCACAACAAATTGGGTTGTTACTCGCATATACTAATCCTATGACATGTCAACTATACTCTGATATGCCCTAGTGTCACGTGGCTACAACCTAAGTCTAGAAAACTATGGCCTTTGGCGATTTCTTTGCTTTAAATCTACCTAAGTCAATATAATACTCAAAAAGTGAGAATTCTTCCAGAAATTTGCTAAGGCACCAAAAATAAAATTGAAGCAAACTCAAAAGAGAAAGAGCAACAAAAGAATTGAAAAAGCCACAAGAAAGTAATGCACACCAAGTTTTTGAGTAAATGCTCTCAATTTATTCTTTATGTCGAGAATGAAATACAAAGGGATCATTACAAACGAGAGGGAATGCCTCTGTTTGTAGTTGAGCTCCCCTAGGTCCAACGTTATAGATTGCATTACATCAACAATTGACATTAATGCCTATCTACAATATGAGAGTCCTAATAGTTTTAAACTCTATAAATATTTATCCTTTAGGGTTTACATTAATTACCTTGGTAACTCTAGTTTTACTAGTTTCACTGGGACACCAAGGCTTCAAGTAAATGGACTTCTTCATGTGTTCTACGAATTAGGTCAATTTAACTAGGTCAAAAGAGCCCCATTTAATTAGTTGATCTCCATGGGATGTTTTGTACGCAATGGTCATAGGCTTTGTGGCTGCCTCCGAACATGCTAACATCTAGAGTGTGAATAATACAATAATATAAAATTACGAGACGGTATCCGTAAGTATACGAGTTGAGTTGTAATATAGTTTTTACAATGAAGTAGGTGAGTACTCCGAGGATCGTACCCAAGGAAGGCGAGTGCTATATTAATTTTAACATAAAAACTAAAAGATCTAATTAGTACTTTAAATAACTTATAGTACGAAAACATTAAAAAATGGTTTTTAAAGGTTTTATAATAATAAAATAACATAACATAAAAGCAATAAAATTGAAGATATAGAAGAGTAAAGTAAATCAAGTCTTGATTATAAGTGATTAGCTCGCTTCGTTAATCCTCATCAACTATTGCGTCGGGTTCCTCGTCAATCAACTAGTCGCTTCCCTAGCAGGATTTTCTAATCTTCCACTAACATAACGAGTAAGCAAGAGCTACTTCTCTTCTAACCTCACAGTCAAACTGGCTTGGGGTAAAGATGTTCGCGAATGGGAAATACCAATTTTGGGTTAATTCCCACCTTGATGACTTTCTGGGGTTGTTAGGCCTAGGGTTTGTTTCACATTCTTCCTTTCCCAAACAGTTGATCTATTAAGTAACCCTATAAAACAGTTAATAGATCATACCTCTACTCGTTAATCCCCCATAGAGGGATTAGTTCCTCATGGTTTTCATAAACAATATGAAATTGATAAAGAGAGAGCATGCTAATTAAATATAAAATAAATGAGAGAGCTTGATTGTATTGATAGTAATTGTGAATCCCAAAGTTTGAATGCTCCCACTCTTCTAATAAACAAAAACAACTGAAAGAAATCTAAAACCTAAGAATGAAAAAAATTAAGCTGGATTTTACAAAAGGAATTTAGGCTAAAGGAATTATGTCTATAATATGTGAAAAAGGAGCCTATCTATAGCCTTCAGGTGGTTGTCGTCCTTAACCCTAGTTTAGTTGACATTCTCGAGCTTTAAGTTCGATTGTACAAACCAAAATGCCCCTGCTTCATATTTATTTTCCATCCCAGAGTCGATATCGCAACACAATAGGACCTATGTCCTGACATAGAAGTCAGTATGCTCCTCATTGGGATGTTTTTAGAGGTAGGTCACGACACCCTCAGTCAATGTCGTGACATTGAAGGCAGTTTTGCACTTTCCCCATTCTGCTCTCTATGTTACGACATCGAACCTCCCGTGTTGCGACATAGCATCTAGTATCAGCCTAAAATGTTTTCTAATGGTCTCCTACACACTCACAGAGTACATTAGCCCTTCCTTAGGCCTCATACGGCCTTCAAGGTCAATAAAAGACTCAATTCGCACCTTTTATTGAATATAAGTAAAACTAACGAAACTTAACTAAAATAAAATGAAAATGCTTGTATTCAAGTGCCTTAAGTGTGAGAACTAGTTTAATCTGCTACACCGAATTACAACAGATCAAACTCCCTCACAGTTAAGTCATTGTCCTCAAGCAACATAAACAAAGGTAATAAAAATGACAACCCTTGAGCAAGTATGGTACAAGTATTGACTTTGGAGTATATGACTTTGGGATTTTATGCTTACTAACAATTTCAACATGATGAGTAGTCAACTTACCACTTTTGACCACAGAGACTAATGTAACACCCCTTACCCGTATTCAAGCCGGAACCAAGTTTGGGGTGTTACCAGATTGACCTTGCTTAAACGCCTCAAGTAGAGTTATAAAATTTCATTTAAACCTATCGCTTGCTCCTACTCGACCTAAAGAGCCCTAAACATACCTCATAAAGGTTTCAGAAATATTTTGGGAACATTTGCGAACTCGAGAAACCTTTTAATAAAATAGGGGCCACATGCTCGTGTTAGTCTAGGGACATGCCCGTGTGCCCCTAAGACATGCCCGTGTCTTCCTCCCGTGGTCGATTTTGACTAAGCACAGGTTTAACACGTCCGTGGCCTAGCCCGTGTGCCAAACCTTGGCATTTTGACTTATCCACACGGTCTATGCATACACCCATGTGCTTCAGCCGTGTGGCAATTTATATTCCAAGTGCAAGGTGCAGACTTCACATGGCCTAGGCATACGCCCATGCACAAGCTGTGTCTCCCGCACGGTCTAGACACACGCCCGTGTGTCTGCCCATGTGGACAATTAGCAGGCTACCTACCAAGCCCTTTTTCCACCTTATGTAGTACACACATTTACAACAATTCAATTCAATATACACAACTCCTATCCCATTGGCATATCTATGAACTCATTCCAACATCAAAGAAAATCAAAGGTATCTCTAGGAACTCAAAGATCAAGGTATACAAAAGGACATATACTTCATGAAATTCATCTTTATTAAGCAATAGAATTTTCCAAGCATTTGCCTGACTTATAAGGCCACTTATAAAATGACTTTAATAACTTACTTAGCTAACACTTTGACTAACAATTACAACTTAACAAAATGCTCGAGTCCTATACATGCCATACCCAAAATACGTCTAAATTGTTATACCAAAGTGATGTCGGTAGTGTGATTTTCAAACTCCGACGTCTGCAACCTTCTCAAGCTATCTTGGCAATACTACAAGGAAAAAGGAAAGGAGAGGGGTAAGCATATAGCTTAGTAAGTTTACATAAAACACTAGGATAACATATTTACTCCAACTACAAATATTCCTTTCATGGAATAATGGTAACATAGTCTCAAATGAATAAAAGTACTTACTCGTACTTATTCATATTTACTCTTACCCATCTCGATTATAACATAATCTAGTAACTTTTAATTACTCGCGTTACCTGTATCACTAAATTACATGATTTAGCACATATGCTAACATAATCATAAATTCACATCTTTTAACCTTCATGTCATGAGCTTTACTCAAGGCCATTCAATAACCAAATTTGAATTTAGGCCAACTCACATACTCAATTCTTTCGCTTATAAATAGATCGGTTCATCATGGATTCTTTGAACTTATCATACTTAAATTTTGATACCAACGCCATATCCTGGATATGGTCTTATATGTGATTATTCTTCGATGCTGATGCCATATCCCAGATATGATCTTATACGAAATTATTCTATGATGCCGATGTCATATCCCAAATATGGTCTTATACGAAATTATTCTTTGATACCGATGCCATATCCCAGACATAGTCTTATACAAGATCGTACTTAGATGTCGATGCCATGTCCCCGACATGGTCTTATATGAAATCTTTCTTTGGTGTTGAGGCCATGTCCCAGACATGGTCTTATATGGGACCTTCCTTGTCTCATATGAATGCATAATATCATTCTTAGTCCAAAATCTGATTTAGGACTTAAACTTAACTTATTCACACCATTGACCTATCGAGACTTCACACTTAAGTTTACCAATAATAATGCACATAACCATGATATCAAGCATTTATGAAACACCGATTTCATACAAACTTACCCTGGTATTCAAAATGTTTATAGATATGAAATTTAGTCCTCGACTTTGTTCTTGCCTCGGTTCCGATCCGGGCTTCCTATTTCTTGATCTATAATAACAATTTAGCTTATTTTAATCATCACATTAATAAAAACATTTCAATAATCATGCTTTGGAAAAATTACTATTTTGCCCTTAGACTTTGGCAAAATGACCATTTTGCCCCTAGATTTTGGCAAAATGACCATTTTGCCCCTAGGCTCAGAAATGAATTCTAATCATATTTCCACCTTCAACAATCCTAGGTGAAAATTTATTTCTCTTACCACTACTCACAATTCCAACTATTTCATGCATTTATGACACAATTTAATCTTTGCATTCAAGTCCTATTTAGGTGTTTTCATGCTAACACCTTTCACAAAAGTTGTTTCTCTAACAATGAAGACTCAATTTCTTCTATAAAAATGCAGCAAACAATAATGATAGCTCTCATGGAATTGCACAATAGTCCCCTCATTTGAAAGCTTAAGTTTTAGGGGTCTCAAAAGTACAACTATTTTCAAGAAAAGATCACTAGAACACTTACTAATGAAGAGATGAGTGTGCTAAAATTTTTGAAGCTTTCAACCCTTATTTCTCTTGAAAATTTTAGTGGAAGAAGTGAAGAAGAAAAATGGACATCATCTTTTCTTTATTTTAATATTAAACCATCAATTTAATCCACCAAACCTCACTAACTTTGACTAATTTGGTCAATTCTTGTCCCTTATGCTTACTATGGCTGGCCAAGCCTATATTGGGGGTCTAATTTCCTTTTAAAGACCTTCAATTATCAATATATGGCTATTTGGTACCTTTAGCTTATAAAATGGAACTTTTGCACTTTATGCGATTTAGTCCTTTTTCGCGATTAAACAAGAAATTGCTAAAATTAACATACCAAAATTCTCATGAAATTCTAAAATCATGCTCGAACACATAAAATAATGTGAATAATTTTTCCTAACCTCAGATTAGTGATCCCGAGATCACTGTTTTGACTAGCCCCTAATTTGGGCTATTACATCTAAGTTCATTATGTTACAAAGTATACAAGTATTAAGGGTCTCATCTATTGGTATCCATCAACAAACTATACAAGTACTTTGATTATTTGAGCAGAATACAAATAGTCGTTTATACATATGCTCAGTTTGATGTCCATTCATGTATAAGGATATTTAGGTCACATAGGACTTTTTGACTTGTAATGTTCTAAAGCTTAGGATAGGTATGAAATTCAAAAACAGTAAGCATCAAGAGGGTTACAAACATGAAAATAGTTTTACACATCGTATTGGTCCCTATTATCCCCCTTGTGACCCTTACCTGCTCACCAGTTTATTTCTTATTTTCTCGTCTTCGTTGTCTCTTCATGTATAGGAAATCATAGTAGGACATAGTAACTACGGCTAGCCTACGAGTTTTTGTGTATTAATGACCGATTTTTTCTTAATCTTGTGACTTTGTCACTTTCCTTTTTAGCTTATCTCACTTATGAATGCTTTTTACTTTTCAAGAACTTTTTCTGCTCGTAATACTTTTGCTTTTTGGATTTTTGTTTTGGATTTTCAGTCTAACCTATAGTTTCCATATTGTACTAATCTTTCGTATTTCACAACCTTCAATACGTATGGTCAGACGTCTATAGTCGTGTAGTGTAGAACCAAAGAAAAAGGGCAAATGCAAATTAACATTTTTAAGCTTGAGGTTTGTAATGGGGTCTACCAACAAGTGTCAATAGGCTAAAAAATTGGTACTAAGGTGAAAATTAATAGGTTGGTTTTTTGGCTTTGGATGTGTTCCAAACAATGCCTTAAGTCATCCTTAGATATCTCAACATACACAAATTTAAACAATGAAACAAACTCAAGTTCAACCATTTATCATTAATACTAGCATGCTCGTTTCCCTATATTTTTTATATCACTTGGTACAATTGATTGCTTAATATCTATTTATAGTAAAACATATAGAACTTAGTAGTCTAATAATAAAAAATTTAAAATCACTTATCATCATGCCAAATTGATTCATAAACACAAGCAAACTATGTACATGCTCCTAACCAATCACTTATATTTTTACAAGTTCAAGCACATAAAGGACAAGAAAAATCAAAAAATAAGTTTCCTAGTTTCCTATGTTACCCCCACACTTTACTTGACACATTGTCCCCAATGTGTATCTCTTAAAAGATAATGAAAGAAGTTACCCGATTGATCGTGGTTGCTCCAACTCCTATTGGCGGGTTCTTCCTCCTTTGCCCATATAAAGTTCCAATTGTTTGTCTCTTTCTTATTGAGTTCCTACATAGAAAACTTAAACAAAAGATAATTTAACTAACAACTATTATTAGTCCTAATCCTACAAAATTAAAATCATCCAAAAATTAATACAAGTCTTCCTAAATGAAAGTAAAAAAAAAATGCACAATCATCTTCCTCATCATCCCACTATGGTGGTCGCCTTATCTCTATCGAAACTTTGCCTTTCCCTTTGACATATGTTTGGTGAGAGCTCCCACCCATTGAAGGCACATGGTGAGTTAGGCTTCGTATGACAAGCCCTTTTGGTGTAGAAAATTGCGGCTGAAATGTCGCTTCATATACATCCTCCAGTTCAGGGCAATCTTGAGCAGCACCTTCCTCCTCAAGAATAGCCCTCTCATTTTGATAA
Organism: Gossypium rotundifolium; assembly: GCA_025506655.1. Lineage (NCBI taxonomy): Eukaryota > Viridiplantae > Streptophyta > Magnoliopsida > Malvales > Malvaceae > Gossypium > Gossypium rotundifolium. The sequence goes on from CP106728.1 coordinate 135,529,594, forward strand.
GTAGAAATCGACCTGAACATATCTGAGGGATAATCCAGAGTGCATAACTCATTCATCCTTACGAATTCTTGAAGTACTAGTTTTATTTCCTGCATACATTAAATCATTATGTCAAGTATGTCTCTGCGTGCTCCTTTCGATTGATCTTTCTGTTTGAGTGGTGCTGGTACATCCATTTTCTTTTTCCTTCTTTGATTCCATTCAGTTATTTACTTCTGTTGAAGCTCAACATACTAAGTATATAATGTATCTCTAATGATACTTCTCATAAGTTTCATAAATTGCTCGTTTTACTCATTGGCACATCTACCTGCGGCATAGGGTCGGTGCGAGGTAGGGGAAGAAAAGTCTAGATTTTTGGCTCTGTACACACCATTTCATTTTCTTGAAAGATCCAACACCCTACATTGACATGTTTTCGCTGTAGAGTACCATATAACAAAATTGTTCAAAATACATTAACATTAGAAACATTCAATGCAGGTACAATTCGAGTGCCAATGAATTGCATCCACACTTTAGCAACAAGAAATGTAATAGCTTGATTAAAATTCGTGGGAAGCTTAGTGTCTAGCCTATAGTTCCAACTACCCCTTGTGTTAAAATTTTTATAACATATTCCATGTCTATGTTTTGAAAATTTTCTAAATCTATGTTATTAATAAAATCTTTCTCATGAAATGGGATGTTAAAAAAATCACAGATATCATTAGGGGATATTAGGAAATCTTCCCCTCGCACTTCAACATAAGTTATTACTGCATTAAAGCCCCACTTAATCATTTGGTCCTTAAGGGATGTACAAAATTCCTGAACCACAGGTATGTTTGCATTATTCATGAGAGTAATGCAAAACTGCTCCCATTGATGATAACAAACCAAAGTCCAGATTTCTTTACAGTGGATCATCTAGGGTTTGAACCCTCGTTCTTGGATTAGTAGTCTCCCTTGTGATTTAAGAAAATATTTCTCCATATTGGCATTATAAAATTGTACGGGGTCAGAAACACGTGGGGTTTCCAAAACATAACTACCCTTGTTCTTTCCAAGAGACATATTATAAACAATGTCTCTAAGAATATGAATAGTAATCAATAAAAAAGTAGAAAAACTTTTGAGAATACTTAAACCTCAACTTTTAAACTTGTTTACACTTCCTCTTTGATGAAAACTCCTTCCAATGTAGCTTCTTGAATTAGGGATGAAGGACTTAGGGCTTTGAGGTTGTGGGTAGAAGAAAGGCTTTAGAGTTGAGAGGTTTTTGAGGGGTTTTAGAGGGTTGAGTGTTACAATAGGGCTAAACTATATTAACGAGGTGTTTTTATGGTTAAAAATTAGGTATAATAAAGGTTGTTCCACCATGTTGCACAACTAGGTCGAGTTGACCTTGCAAAAAGTTTGCAGGCGATGTCGCGACAAAGGGGTTCTGTGTCGCGACATCCCTAGCAGTCTACTTATGTCATGACATTGGGGCTTGATGTTGTGACACACCCTGCAGTTTAAAAAATCTTGGAGATTGTCTGCTATGTCGCAATGTAGGCTATTGATATCATGACTTCGATGTGATTTTTGCAACTCTTTACTATTGACCATGATGTTGTGCACTAAGTACTCGTGTCATGACATTGACCCTGTTGCCCCAAATTTTTGATCCTTAGAGTGTTTCTAGTGTTTGTTAGACCTGCCTTTAACCTACATTAACAATTATGTTAGCGGAATATACCGTTAGTACAGTTAGTAATAATCACATGATAGGAAAATGTTAGGTCTTACTGGTGGACTCATCCGTAAGCTCAATCAATATGCACCATTGGGCTCCCTATAATTTGTTTCTATTTGTATTAGTCTAACACTCATCATGCCATTCTATTCGTTTGTGGTTGTCTCTTTCTCTAAATTTACCTTTTCAACGTGCTCTAATGACCGAAAACTCTTTCTGCAGGTCATAACTATTAATGATTTGCAAAGTCACGTAATTACACAACCACTTTAGTCTGCACTTAACATTCTTGCTTCGTGAGAAGATTGAACGGTATTGTTCAAACTTGCCACTTATTATGTCCCTGCTCATCTCATTACTCTAGAATAGTTTTTCATGTGTACTAGAAGTAGTGGTTGGCCTGGTTGTTTCCAAAGGAATCAGCAAAGGATTTTGTACTAAATATAACACCCTTAACTCGTATCCGTCGCTAAAATAGGGTTACGAAGCATCACTAGTAAAAATTTTAACTTAAAATATTCAATTATAACCATTTCTATAAAACACATTATAGCTCAATCAAACATAATCATATCGTTCCCTTTTCGAGCCCTTGAGGCCTTAGAAACACTTTAGAAATGATTCGGGACTAAATCAAAAACAATTAGAAAGTTTAGGAAAAAGCAAAAAAAATTGAACTAAAGGGGTCACACAGTCGTGTGGGCATTCGAAGTAGTGACACACGGCCGTGTCTCAGCCCGTGTCTATGCCCATGTAACTCTCTGACTTAGTTCGCTTGGCCAAGCCACAGGCTCGTGTGCCAAGCCGTGTAACTCTCGAAATGCAACCTTTAAAAAAACTATAGGGGACACATAACCGTGTCAGAGCTAGTTCAATTTTCGTATATCAGCCCGTTCATAGATGGTAGCAACAATGTTTGACATTGAAAAGTTCAATGGTATCACAAATTTCAATCTGTAGCAAGTTTAGATGATGACAATTCTAGTTCAGACCGACCTGAAAAAGGTCGTTACCGAGAAAAAAAAAACCTAAGAATTTATATTAGACAAAATGGGAAGAGCTTGATGAAAAGGCCATGTCTGCAATCCAGTTGTGCCTCATGAATAAGGTATTGCAGGAGGTATTGATGGAGAAAACCTTATCCACCTTGTGAAAAAGGTTAGAAACTGTTTATGTGACTAAGTCTCTACCTAGCCGTTTAGTGTTGAAACAAAGTCTATTTACATTTCGTATGAACAAATATAAGCTTCTTAGAGATCACATTAGTCAATGTATTACTCTTTTTATTAATTTAAAGAATGTTGAGGTTAAGATTAACGATGAAGATTAGGCTATGTTATTATTGTGCTCTTTACCCTCTTTATACAAGTCTTTCAAGGAGACCCTGATTTATGGCAAAGACAAACTCTTGTTTGAGGATGTGAAGGGTCATTTTTTGAGTAAAGACAAACTCAACAATAAGTTTGGTTTGGATAGTAAGGCAAATAGGCAAGCTTCTATTTTGGTAGCATCAAAAAAGCGAGACAAAAGGTGTCGCTATTGTAAGAAGTTAATCAAAAAAGCGAGACAAAAGGTGTCGCTATTGTAAGGAGTTAAGTCACATCAAATCAGACTGTTATAAACTGTGAAATAAAACGGTTGCGAAAAGTAACGAGGAAGATGTAGCTGGTGCTAATTTGGTCGACAAAAGCGGTGATGATTTCTTGTTAGTGTCAACGAGCGATAGGTTCGAGTTTACGTTCAAGTGGATCCTAGATTCGGGATGTTCTTTCCACATGTGTCCCAACAGAGAATGGTTCTCCACATATAATTTGGTTGATGGTGGAGTTGTGCGCATGGGAAACAACTCATCCAGTAAGGTAATCAATATTACTATTAAAATTAGGATGCACGGTGGAATGATTAGGACACTTTTAGATGTCAGGTATGTACCTGATTTACGAATGAATCTTATTTCCTTGAGTATTTTAGACTCGAAAGGTTGCAGAATCAACATCAAGTGAAGCGACATTAAGGTGTCTTATGGGGTTCTCATTTTGTTAAAAGGTAAAATGACCAGCAACCTTTATATTCTGGAAGGTTCTATAGTGACTGGTGAAACCGAACATCCCTCGTCTATTGCAAAGTCAAAGTCAACTTGTTTGGAGCAGAGGCAAGGAAAAATGTATGACCGTTTCGTTGAAGAAAGGTTTTCTTTTGGCTGTAAGTTTTGAAAAGTTAGGGCACTTTGTTAGTGAAAATCAAACCTGAGTTAGTTTTGTTTTGGCAGTGCACAAGTCAAAGGTTAAAAGTCTTCCAACTTCTAAGTACAGATTTGACTTAGTTAATTCCCTACATAGTTCAAGATAGGCTCGTGGCGGGCTTTAACAATGATAGCGTTGTAAGAATTCGTGTCAAGATGGAGATTGTTAGAGTTGTGTGACCCAAATTGCTATTAAATAAGAGATTACTTGTAAGTCAAGTTAAACAAAATATATTTTCTTTCTAGAAGATTTAGTATTTATTAGTTTAATATATTTAACATTTATTAGCATAATTTATTTGACCAACGAATTTAGCCTATAAATAGACTCTTTTACAACATTAGAAAACACACCCATTAAAAAGATTAGAACTTATAACACTTTTGGAGAATTTTGTGTTTACGTTTTAAGAGTTCTTTGTTTTCAAGTTTCGGGGTTTAGTTTTATCTCCATCTTTTCTACTCTTCATCCTTTTACAATTATAATAAAATTATCTTTACCCGTGCTTTTTTATCTTTTTTGGAGGGTTTTTCCACACTAAATTTGTGTGTTAAATTTCTCAATTTCTACAACTATTTTTACTTGTTTGTTGCTTAATTGAGTCGATCCCCAACAATCTTCTTTGAAGAGTTTTTCATTTGAAATAGTATTTTTAATTTATGTTTAAATAATATTTTTATTATACTTAGAGTACTTTCATGTATGTTTAGTATTCACTTCTTTTTGTTAACCATATGCTTAGTTATTCTTTTAATATAATTTTTGTTTTATTTAGTTTTTCACATAACATATTATTCATGTGGACTTGATTATTTGAAAAAAAGAAAGAAAAGAAGAAGAACCATTCTACGTGTCAAATTTTTATTGCTTGATTTAGCAATTCATTAAGGTCCTTAACACCAAGTAAAACATATTTATAGTTCACGTACTACATTAGATATTTTTAAAGTACATGACGTTTTACAAATGTGACCGTATCTAATGTCTAAGTATACCATTTTAATTTAATTAGTTAAGTGCTTGACCTTCGGTCGATCTTATTAGTGAAAATATCTTTAATTCAAACGTTTTTCGCGACTACCATTTCTACAAATCTTTCCAATCATATAGCTTTTAATTGAAGCAATATATACAAATTAAAAAAAAAATCATAACCTGTAAAGAAAAACATGTATGAATTTGCAAATATTCTGATAAAACATGTTCCTATTCCATCAATGTTTATTTACGTAGACAAATACGCTCAGTCCGTTTTCACTTGTTTACATGGAGAAGTACTCGGTAATAATTCTCGTAACCATCCTTGATCGACCATTTTGTTGCATCGGAGCGACTGCATACGTTCCAACAGATAATATCACCACGAATTGTGGAGCTACAACCGACTTATTAGCTAATGATGGAAGATCTTGGGCGCAGACAAGACCTCAAAATTTGGACCTTTCGAATCATCCCACAACAAATCGCAAGCCTCTGAAGTCGATACTCAAGTCGGTTTCGAACCCGTTCCTTATATGATGACCGAGTTTCCGTTCAATTCAAGTACACTTTCCTGTTACTCGGGCCGAAATTCATTCGTCTCTATTTCCATCTAGCTTCCTATAAAGAATACATGCGAGATCCAAGGCCTTTTTCTCTGTCAAAGCTGGTTCTTTCACTTTGCTAAAAAATTTCAGTGCTTCCCTTGTTGTAGATTCAAATTTGATAGATTCGTTTCCCAGAGAATTCTGTTTGAACGTGGAAGATAATAGGGTTTTGGACCTTGTTTTCACTCCATCTCGTAATGCTTCAAACGATACTTACGCTTTCATCAATGGAATCAAGATCGTGTCGATGCCTACCAATCTTTACTACACACCGCCTGACTCGTTGGATGTCCCTTTCAATGGTCACAGTTATCCATTCACTGTTGGGAATGACATCGCACTTGAGATGGCGTATCGATTAAATGTTGGGGGCCAATCCATTTCGCCCGACGATGATACTGGCCTTTTCAGGCTTTGGTCCGATGACTTTTTTTACATGACAAAAAATAGCTATGTCACTATGAACACCTCCGTGCCATTCAACTACACAATGATTTCGAGATATATGGCACTGAAGATGGTTTATCAGACTGCACGGACAATGGGGCCTAGTCTTGCGTACAATGAGAAGCATAACTTATCATGGAGCTTGCCCGTGGGTTTGGGATTCAAGTATATGGTGAGGCTTCATTTCTGTGAACCACAAGATCCAGTAAACTCTACGGAGACCGGAAGTTTAAGGTCTTTATAAACAGTCAGACAGCTGAACAAAATGCTGATGTGATTATTGTCAAGAATTGGCCTGCAATGCAACATGGAACCAATAGCAAGGGCAGTAGCAGATTAGCTACCAGCAAGCATGGTTCGGATGAAGCAAATCTTCTTTTGGTTATTTTGTGATCTAGTCTAATGTCATGTAATGTAATAGCTAAGCTCATAGGACAATGACTACATTAATTTGATGTAATGTTTTTGCATTTTAGCTATTATTTTATGTACAAGCTAAACTTGTATTTGTCAAGTCTATAGAGAGTTGGTAAATCACTAGGTACTAGTCTTTTGACTATTCAAACCTTGTATTTTATGTATATATTCATGTTATCAATGAAATGGTTATAAAGTTCAACCATTAACCTTTGATTTCAAGTTCATTTTAGCTTAAGTTTGATGTGTCTTTCTCTTCTTTAGTTTTGTCCACATAAAATCACAAGCATATTGCTGCATTGTGCATGTCAAGTTGCTGCCATTGTTCCAACAATTGGTAATCAGAGCCAACTTCTTTGAGGACCTTACTTGTTGGTGTTTTTCTGTGGAAACAAAACTTAAGAAGAAAGAAACCTCCTTGCTGTTGATCTATTGCATTGTTGCTGAAAATGAGCTACACACCACCTCCACCACCTGCGTTTACTAGTGAGAACTATCACATTTGGTCTGTGAAGATGAAAACTCATGTTTTAGCACAAAACCTTTGGAGTGCAGTTGAGAGTGATGCTGAGCCACCTCCATTGAGAGCCAATCCCACTATTGCTCAGATCAGACAACATAGAGGCTGTGGCCTGCCTATAGAATAGAGTGTCAAATGTCATTTTTACTCGAATCATGACTTGTGATTCACTTAAACAAGCATGGGAAAGGCTGAATGAATAGTTCATGGGCTCGGACAAGACAAGGCAGCAACAGATGATCAACCTCAGAAGGGAGTTTGAGAACTTGAAGATGAAGGAATCATAGACCATCAAGCAGTACTCTGATAGAATAATGGCAACAGTAAACAACATAAGGCTTTTAGGTGAAGACTTCACTGATAGTAGAGTTGTGGAGAAGGTCATTACCACTCTCCCTGAGAGGTTTGAGTCAAAGATTTCATCATTGGAAGACTCGAGGGACCTCACAACCATCACCCTGTCTGAGTTGGTGAACTCCCTCTATGCACTCGAGCAAAGAAGGGCTACTAGACAGGAAGAACATCCTGAGGGTGCTTTCCAAGCAAAAGCCAAAGATGGCTCGAGCTCAAGTCAGAGACCAATGAAACCTTGGGCAAACAGAAGAGAAAGATCCAGGAATCAAGCAGGAAGAAGGAAGCTTCCACCTTACAAACATTGCAAGAAGACCAACCACTTGGAGAAGAATTACTGGAATAGGCCAAACATTCAGTGTAAAATTTGTAAGAAGCTTGACCACGATGAAAAGGTTTGTAGAAACAAGGACAAACCACAAGCTGAACAGCAAGCACAAGCCAAAATTGCTGAAGACTTTCCAGCTCAGGAGGAGCATGTCTTCACTGCCTCCAACTTTGCAACCAAGGACAAAGTCAAGTGTAGCTGGCTGGTGGATAGTGGCTGCTCACACCACATAGCAGCTGATGAGGGTCTGTTCAAGGAGCTTGACAGAAACTTCACCTTGAGGATCAGGATTGGAAATGGGAGCTTGATTGAGGCCAAAGGCAGAGGAGATGTTGTGATCAGCACAGGTCCAGGTAACAAACTGATTTCAGATGTTTTGTATGTGCCTGATATAGACCAGAATCTGTTAAGTGTTGGTCAGTTGGTCCAGAAAGGTTATTCTTTGGTCTTCAAGAATGATTCATGCACCATTCAGGATTGTCATGCCCAAGAAATTATCACAATTCCTATGGCTAACAAATGCTTCATGTTTGATGTAAGTCAACTCGAAAACAAGGCTTACACAAGCCTAACTGATAGTGCTGGTCTATGGCACAGAAAATTAGGCCATGCCAACTTTAGATCACTTGACTTGATGCACAGACAGAATTTGGTTGAAGACATGACCATGGTTGAGTCAACAAATGTTGTTTGTGAGGCTTGTCAACTTGGTAAGCAAGCCAGGTTACCCTTTCCAGCTAACAAGGCATTGAGAGCTCGAGAGAGGCTTGAGCTGGTGCATTATGACATCTGTGGTCCAATGAAGACCCCTTCACTCAGTGGCTGTAAGTACTTTGTTCTGTTTATTGATGATTTAACCAGATATTGTTGGATCTACTTCTTGAAACAGAAGTCTGATGTGTTCGAGGCCTTCACCAAATTCAAGGCTCAGGCAAAAATCAGGCAGATTACAAGATCAAGGTATTAAGGACAGACAATGGTGCTGAATACTTGTCAGAGAGGTTTCAAAAGCTATGTGAGCAGGCTGGGATCCATCACCAACTAACCACTGTGTACACTCCTCAACAAAATGGAGTGTGTGAAAGGAAGAACAGAACTGTCATGAACATGGCCAGATGCTTGATGTTTGAAAGCAAGATGCCAAGCACTTTTTGGGCTGAGGCTGTCAACACCTCAGTGTACCTGCTCAACACACTTCCAACACATGCAGTGAAAGATATGACTCCATTTGAGGCTTGGCATGGGCACAAGCCATCAGTTTCCTACTTGAGAGTGTTTGGATGTGTGCTATGTGCACATACCTACTGAGAGAAGGACCAAGCTAGAGAAGAGGTCTACTTCAGCTATATTTGTGGGCTATAGCAGCAACAGTAAGGGCTATAGGATCTATGATCCCTCAACCAAAAGAATTATGGTTAGTAGGGATGTCAAGTTTGATGAAGCAAGGACCTGGAATTGGGATGGCTCAAATGCAATGCAGCTTGATGAAGACTTGATTGATGGCAGTATAGAACTAGCTGAACATGATCTTAGTAATGCAAGTATGGATGACCTACCTGTGAGGGGAACCATAACCATTGCTGACATTTACCAAAGATGCAATATGGCTATAGTGGAGCCTTCAAGCTTTGAAGAGGCTGTCAAAGACAAGCAATGGAAGAAGGCTATGGAAGCTGAACTTGATATGATTCACAAGAATCAAACTTGGCACTTAGTAGACAGACCTGTCCAGAAGAAAGTCATTGGTGTCAAGTGGATATTTCGAGCCAAATTCAATACAGACAACTCATTGAACAAGTACAAGGCTAAACTTGTGGTGAAAGGGTACAGCCAGCAGTATGGTGTCAATTTCATGGAGACTTTTGCTCCTGTGGCAAGACTGGATACCATAAAATTATTGTTTGCATTTTCTGCTCAAAAATAGTGGAAGATTCATCAACTAGATATTAAATCAGCTTTCTTGAATGGCTACCTTAAGGAGGAGATCTACATCGAGCAACCTGATGGTTTCAAGGCTCTTGGAAATGAAGACAAAGTCTACAAGCTAATGAAGGCACTTTATGGCCTAAAACAGGCTCCTCGAGCCTGGTATGATAGGATTGACTCCCACCTATCCAAGCTCGAATTTGAGAAGAGCTTGAGTGAACCTACACTCTATGTGAAAAGATCCAACAAGGAGACCTTGCTAATTGTTTCAATTTATTTGGATGACTTGCTGGTGACTGGAAGCAAGGAAGATTTGATCCATGAGTTCAAAACACAAATGCAATATGTGTTTGACATGACTGACTTGGGAATCATGACTTACTTCCTTGGCATGGAAGTAAATCAAACTGATCAAAGCATCTTCATTAGCCAGTATGCTTTTGCTTTGAAAATACTCAATAGATTCAGCATGAAGAACTGCAAGTCAGTAAACACTCCTATGGCTCAAGGAGAGAAACTAACAAGTGGTGGTGACTATGAAAGAGTTGATGAAAGGCAGTACAGAAGTTTGGTTAGCTGCTTACTCTATCTGACAGCAACTAGACCAGATCTTATGCATGCAGTTAACTTGCTTTCGAGGTTTATGCATTGTTGTAATGAAATACATTTTAAGGCTGCCAAGAGGGTGCTTCGATACATCAAAGGGACATTGAACTATGGAGTTAAGTTCAAGAATGAAAATGAGCTTAAATTGGTTGGATACTCGGATAGTGACTGGGCAGGATCTACTGAGGATATGAAAAGCACCTCAGGCTATTTTTTTAGCCTTGGTTCGAGTGTGTTTTGTTGGTGCTCGAAGAAGCAACCAACTGTTGCTTAGTCTACAGCTGAAGCTAAATATATTGCAGCAGCTGTAGCAGTGAATCAAGCCATTTGGCTCAGAAAATTGCTGAAAGATCTTAATAAGGAGCAACTTGAACCTACTGAGATTCTTGTTGACAACCAGTCGGCAGTTTCCATTACTAAGAATCCAGTTTTCCATGGGAAAACTAAGCATTTTAAGATCAAGTTGCATTTTGTTCGAGAGGCTGAACAATCTAAAGAGATTAGTCTTGTTCATTGAACATCACAAGACCAATTGGCTGACATTTTAACTAAGCCACTTGGAACATCAAGGTTTGAGCAATTGAGAAGCGATATTGGTGTTTGTTGCATCTGAGACCAAGGAGGAGTGTCAAGAATTGGCTCGCAATGCAACATGGAACCAAGAGTAAGGGCAAGAAGCAGATTAGCTACCAAAGAAGCATGGTTCGGATGAAGCAAATCTTCTTTTGGTTATTTTGTGATCTAGTCTAATGTCATGTAATGTAATAGCTAAGCTCATAGGACAATGAATACATTAATTTGATGTAATGTTTTTGCATTTTAGCTATTATTTTATGTACAAGCTAAACTTGTATTTGTCAAGTCTATAGGGAGTTGGTAAATCACTAGGTACTAGTCTTTTGACTATTCAAACCTTGTATTTTATGTATATATTCATGTTATCAATGAAATGGTTATAAAGTTGAACCATTAACCTTTTATTTCAAGTTCATTTTAGCTTAAGTTTGATGTGTCTTTCTCTTCTTTAGTTTTGTCCACATAAAATCACAAGCATATTGCTGCATTGTGCATGTCAAGTTGCTTCCATTGTTCCAACAATTATGTGGACTGGGCAAGGCAGAGTTTCGATTTTTAAGGATTATGTCGTGTTAGTATCAAAGGAGTACATCACCATAGATTTGCATCCTATTGTTGCAGTTTACTATGATGTTATCTTAAATGGGATTAAAGTGTTCAAATTAAGCAACTCTGATGGCAATTTGGGCGAACCAAACCCAGAACTAGTGGTGCCTCCACCAACACCTTCGGATTCGTCCAATTCTGCAGGTGCAAAATCCAAGAAGAGAAGCCTTCTAATTGCTGGTGTCGGGTGTGCGGCTGGTCTGATCGCCATAATTTCTTTATTGGTTTGCATGGTTGCTCGGCGGTAAAGAAAGGGAACAAATTTGCTTTGCTGGTGGATAAATCAAAACGAAGGGAAATCCACAAGGACCACCTTACTGTTACCAGATGACCTATGCCGCAATTTTTCACTGGATGAGATCAAAGCTACTACCAACAATTTCCATAATGATTTAGTTGTTGGGAAAGGTCGGTTTGGGAAAGTATTCAAAGGTTTCATGGACGAAAGTGAAAAGATAGTTGCAATCAAGTGCCTGAATCCAGAATCACGTTAAGGTATTCAAGAGTTCTTAACAGAGATTGGGATGTTGACTCAGCTTTGAGATGTTCATTTGGTGTCCTTAATCGGATACTGCAATGAGAAACGAGAGATGATTCTAGTGTCTGATTTATGAGTAATGGGACTCTCTCGGATCATCTTTACGGTACTAACTTTGCCTATGATCCTCTCACATGGAAGCAAAGGCTTGAGATTTGTAAGGGAGCTGCAACTGGATTGAACTATCTTCATACAGAAGTGAGGCATACTATTATTCACCGTGATGTGAAGTCAAGCAACATTCTCCTAGATGATAAGTTTACTACCAAGGTTTCGAATTTTGGGTTGTCGATAGAAGACCCCAAAATCGATGAGCTTATAACAGTAATAAACGGCACCCGCAGATACATGGACCCGGATTATGCTGGGGGTCATAAATTAACCAAAAAATCAGATGTATATGCATTTGGTGTTGTGTTATTTGAAGTGTTATGTGCAAGAAAAGCTCTGGATACGAAATTGCTCGAAGCTCAAATGAACCTGGCATATTGGACCAAACATTGCATTGCAGATGGGACACTGTACAAGGTTATTGATCCATATTTGATTGGAAAGATAGCTCCAGAGTGTTTTAAGGTGTTTGTCGAAATTGCAGAAAGTTGCATAGCAGCTATGGGAACCGATAGGCCATCAATAAATGATGTAATGGAAAGGTTGGGGTTTACTATAGAGTTGCAAAAGGCTGCTGATGTCGAGATGTCAAAGATGGATCCCGCAAGTGTGTGTAGCTACTTGGATATAGTGTTCCCAGTTGCTTAGGACATAGACTTCGACAATGAATCATAGGTGGATTCGGAGTTGGATTCAAATTTATGCGGAAGAGTAGTATTATTTGATTCAGATACTACTGGACTGACTTATCCTACGATTGATCCAAGCACATCAATGGTCTCTAGCACCAACAACACAAAAACCATAGAAAATAAAAGTTAGAGACTTCATGCAACCAAAAGGCTATATTCCTTAATTTTTTTTTTGCTAAATAGTAAATTAGGTGTGTTGAACTAGTTTCATGCTTTAGTCTTCGTGATCTCTATTAAGGTTTGCATTTTGTCGTAACCTTTTTTTTTGGAAAACAATAAGGGGTTCGACTTTGGGTTTTAAAAATGAAAAAAAAGGGGAGTCGCCACCAATCCCTTTTTGTTGAGATGTGATCGGATCACCTCGTAAAACGGTTGTTTTTAATAAACAGTTTGATTTATCAAAACAATGATTTTGGTCTATGAAATCCAGAAAATGAGTTCGGAAGTCGGTTATGGACGAGGAAGGTTAGCACCTTCGATACGCCCAAAATTGGTACCAAAATGATTAATTAGTGTCTTAATGTCGAAAATTTGAAAAGATTTTTAAAATACGGATCCTTTAAAAGGTATTAGGATATTTGAGATTTCTTTGTTCTGAGAGGGTACAAATATCACATCCAGCACGTTAGGACATGATATTCTACACCTTCGTAATCAAAGCTATCTCATGATTTTACGAAATTTATCAAAAGGATATTTAGTTATTTAGTCCAACGGAAAATCGCAACCCAGCACATTAGGGCACTATTCCCCAAATTCCCAAATACAGAACATTGCCTTTATTTTAAAACCTTTAAATTGAGTGTAGCAATTTTACAAAACGCATCGTATCAGATTAAATCAAAGAAAAGGCTCGAGTCAAAACTTGAGATTTCTTTGTCCCGAAAAGATATAAACATCACATCCAGCACGTTAGGACACGATGTTTTAATCTCTCGTAATCAAAGTCGTCTCGTGATTCACGAAACTTCGTAAAAAGGATGTTAAGTTATTTAGTTAAACAGAAAATCGCAACCCAGCACGTTAGGGCACTATTTCCCGAATTTCTAAATACAAAACATTGCCTTAGTTTAGAAAATCTTATCTCGGGATACAAAACATCACATCCAATGCTTTAGGACACGACATTTCGAGTTCCCGAGAATAAGCTTTTGTTTAAAAATGTATTTATTTTAAAAGGATATCCGATTGTTTAGAGTAAACGAGAAAAAATCGAAATCCAATTATTTAGGGCACGATCTTTCAAATTTTAAACACGTAACATTGCCTTTGAGAAAGAAAACAATTTTATGTCGGACAAAAATTGATGTAACGCAAGTTTATGAAAATGAAAAGAAATAAATCATGGTATTAACAAGTATAATAATAAACGAGTAGCACGAATAACGGGAAAAAAATGAGACTAACAAGCCATGTAACTTAAAAGGAAAATAATAGGTTAAAATGACAAAAAATGACAATAAATAAAAATAAAAGAATTTTAGTGGTAAATCGATAAATAAGTAAGTCATATATAAAGTAGTAAAATAATAATAATAGTAGTACTAATAATAATAATGATAATAAATAATAATAATAATAATAATAATAATAATAATAATAATAATAATAATAATAATAATAATAATAATAATAATAATAATAATAATAATAATAATGATGATGATGATGATGATGATAGGATGATAATAATAGAACGAAGAATCTTGATATACAAAAAAAATAGTAGTAATATAATGATGATAATAATAATAATAATAATAATAATAATAATAATAATAATAATAATAATAATAATAATTAATAATAATAACAATGAATAATGAATATATAAGTAGCTGATAATATATAATGTATAAATGGTAACGAGAAATAAAACGAAAGATAAAATGATAATAATAATAATAGTAGTAATAGTAACGATAATAGATAATAAATAATGACGGTAAAGAAATAATAGTGACAAAAATAATATTGATTAATAATACTAAGTAAATAGTAATAATAATAGATAATAGCAAAATAAATAATAATATAATAATAATAATAGTATTAATAATAAAAGAATAAAAATGCGAATTAACCTAAAGGGGATTGAATTGAAATTAAAACGGAATTTTAGGGTTAAATTATGAATAAAACAAGGTTCGGGGGGTCAAATGATAAATAAAACAAAGTTCGGGGTCAATTGGTAAATAAAATAAAAGAAAAGGACCGATTTGCACACGCGGAGGAAATGGAGGGACCACGCGTGTAATAATTCCTTCCGACCGAAACGCGCAGCAGCAGGGGGGACCAAATTGGAAACCGGACTAAATGTTCGGGCCAGATTTTAAAATAACAAAGATCTGATTAAACAAAATAAAAATGCGGAAGGGCTAAAAGTGCAATTAGCCCGTCTGCTCAAAAACAGGCGGATCCTCGGGTCGAATTGGGTCACACGGCCTGGTCAAGGTCGAAACGACGTCGTTTGGGGTTAGGGCCACCAAACGACGCGTTTTGGGAGGCTATTTAAAGGCCAAAACTTGAAAAAAATTCATTTCCGCTCAAACAAAAAACCAATCCTTTTCCCTTTTTTTCTCTCTAGGGTGGGGTTCCTACGAAATCCGATAGTCGGACGTCACGCCCGTGGCTGTCCTCGCCACCCGCCTTACACTACGTAGAAAAGGTAAAATTTTTATTTTCTTTCCTCTTTTTATTTGTATATATGTATTTTGATATTATATAAACTATTTTAAAAGAAAAATGAATGTAATTTCAAAAAAACAAGATAAAAAGAAAAGTAAAATAAAACCTTAAAACTTGTTTCTTTTTTCTTCGATCGCCTGTTGTAGGCTTGTATTAGTCTCTATTTGCAAGTGTTTGTACTGAGATTTCGTATTGATAAGAAGAAAAAAAATAGCCGAAAATCTCTTCTTTTACAATGTTATTTTCAGGCTTAAATAGCCGAAAGACAATACATGTTTTTTTTCTATTGTTGCTTGCTACTTTCTTGCTGTGTTCGGTCCTATTTGTAGGTCATGGGTGATGCTGACACGGGCGGTGGGTAGGTGGAGCAGTCCAGGCAGAAGGCGTTGGCCTAGGCTACTGGCCTTGAGAGAGGGCAAGTGGCCCTAGGGTTTTGTTTTTTTTCTGATTTTGGTGTTTGGGCCTTCTTGTTTGGGTTATTTGGGACATGGGCCGGCAAAAATGGGTCGTACAGCTGCCCCTCTTTGCTCATCGTCGTGTAACAAAAATGGAGAAAAGACTTTCGAAGACCAATTTTGCTCGGCCTCGCTGAGTCTTGGCCTCTTTCGGTTCTTCTCTTCTTCTTCGTTCCTGTGCACCGCATCTTGTTGCTTCGATCCATTCCACTGCCACTTCAGAGAGATAGGACCTGTAGCTTCAATTTGCTCCTGCTGCAACTTCGAGGGAATGAGATTTGTTCATCTTTAACTTGCTCCATTGTGACTTCAGGATAAGAATTAAGGGAGAAGAGATTCGTAGTCTCCATCTTCTCTACTGAAACTTCAAAGAAATAATGGTTGATCATCATTGTTAACTCAGGGAGACGGGATTTGTAATCTCAACCTACTCCACTGAAACATCGAGGAAATGAGAATTCATAGAGAAGAGATTTGTAATCTCCATCTTCTCTAGTGAAACTCCAAAGAAATAATGATTGATCCTCATTGTTAACTCAGGGAGACAGGATTTGTAATCTCAACCTACTCCACTGGAACATTGAGGAAATGAGAATTTAGGGAGAAGAGATTTGTAATCTCCATCTTCTCTACTGAAACTTCAGAGAACTAAGGATGTAACCTCATTGTTAACTCAGGGAGACGAGATTTGTAATCTCAACCTACTCCACGGGAACTTCGAGGAAATAAGAATTCAGGGAGAAGAGATTTGTAATCTCCATCTTCTCTTACTGAAACTTCAAAGGAATAATGATTGATCTTCATTGTTAACTCAGGGAGACGGGATTTGTAATCTCAACCTACTCCACTGGAACGTCGAGGAAGTGAGAATTCAGAACTTTTCAATTTGCTTCCTTACTATCTTCAGGAAGACTTCAATCTTCAGCCTGCCCCACTACCATCTCGAAGGAACAAAATCTGAACTTTCCAATGTGCTTCCTTTCTATCTTCAGGAAGACTCCAATCTTCAGTCTGCTCCACTGTCATCTCGAGGGATGAGGTCTTTGGTCTTCAGCCTATTCCACTGCTAGTTAAAGTAATAGGACTAAAGCTTAACCATGCTTCCTACTGGTTAGGGAGCCAAGATTTGTATTCGGTCTTGCCCCACTATTGGTCAAGGCAACCAGACCTACAATTCTTGACCTATTCCACTGCTGGTGTGTGGCAATAGGACGGTGGCCTAAATCCTGTCCCCTACTGGTTAGGGAGTCAAGATTTGCCTTCGGTCTTGCCCCACTACTGGTTAGGGCGAGAAGATCTACAATTTTTTTGACCCATTCCAATGCTAGTCAGTGGCAATAGGACGGTGGCCTAAATCATGTTCCCTACTGGTTAGGGAACCAAGATTCACCTTCGATCTTGCCTCACTACTGGTTGGGGCGACAAGATCTTCAATTTTTGACCCATTCCACTGCTGGTTAGTGGCAATAGGACGGTGGCCTAAATCATGTTCCCTACTGGTTAGGGAGCCAAGATTTGCCTTCGATCTTGCCCCACTACTTGTTAGGGTGACAAGATCTACAATTTTTGACCCATTCCACTGCTGGCCAGTGGCTATAGGACGGTGGCCTAAATCATGTTCCCTACTGGTTAGGGAGCCAAGATTTGCCTTCGATCTTGCCCCACTACTGGTTAGGGCAACAAGATCTACAATTTTTGACCCATTCCACTGCTGGTCAATGGCAATAGGGTAATCTTCAACTTATTCCACTGCTGGTCAGTGGCAATAAGATAATCTTCAACCTATTCCACCGGTCGATGGCAATAGGACAATCTTCAACCTATTCCACAGCTGGTCGATGGCAATAGGACAATCTTCAATAGTGTTGCTACACCGTCCTCTGGGGACATATCCTGTAGACTCGATTTTATATGCTTGTGTTTATGCCAAATGGTGCGGATTCTATGGTCGGAATGACTCAAATGCTCCTAACTACGTGTGATATGGATGACATTTACATGAATGTAGAATGTCGTGAGAATGGTCTTTTTACAATGATTAGGATGCAATGATCAGAATGAATCGAATGCTCCTAACTAAATGACAATGGATGACATTTGCATGAATGCAGAATGTCATGAGAATAATCCTTTGTTAAATGTATAATGATTAGGACGCACTGGATGATATTTGCATGAATGCAGAATGTCATGAAAATGGTCTTTTTATGATTATTAAGATGCAATGAGTCGAATGCTCTTAACTAAACGTGCTTTGAATAATAAATGCAAAATGAAATGATCCTTTTTTAAATGCTTAGGGTCATCATTGCTCGTAATCCATTAATGTTCTATCACTGATACGTTATCATGCTTTCTCGTTCAGCCAGTTTCTTTGATAGAAAACCCAAAGAAATGATCATATTATGCTCAACAAGCTTGCCCCGCTGTAATTTCAGAGTCCCTTCCACTGTACCTTCTGGGACATAAAGTTTGCATCTCTCACCGCAACTTTAGGAGAATAACGTTTGATTTCTTCTATCCATCATGCTGTAACTCCGAAGCATAAGATCAATTTGATCTGTTACACCATTCACTGGTGTAATGACCAAATGTGTAGGCCTGATATGTGCATGAATGCAGAGTATCATTTTTCTTTTCTCGAGAATGATCCCTTTGTTCTGCTGGGTTGACATTGCTCGTTATCTGTCAAGGTCGTATCACCGCGAATTGTATTGTCTTTTTGTTCAACCAATAAAAGGTCCAAAGAGATAATCATCTTTCTCCAATATTTCCAAACCTTGAGCTGAGTGAGTTCTAAACAATAGTCTTGTTTCAGGTCCTTGTATTATTCAGAAGTTTCCAGAGTAATATGCAAAACTCCTTTTATGAAGGTATTATTAGTCCACTAATCGTTATTTCAATGCAAAATGCTTGAAAAGATTGTAACAATGGACAAAAAGGAAATTGATTGGGAGCATAGCTCGAAACAAACAAGTTAATCAAGGCTAGCAAATGCAATTAAGAAGGAAATTTATCGGTGGTATTTTGAAAGGAATAAAATAACCACAGGTAACAAAAATGGGTAAAATGGAAACTAAGTGCCCCAGATATCGCAGCTTGAGCTTCTCTGTTCCAACTTCTTGAGGACCATTTTGAGCTTAATATGTGTTTAGGGGATCCAGAGTACTTTGTTGGTGCCCCAAGACATAACATACTTCTTTGAGCGTAGCAAGACTACTGTATGCCCTATTTTTGATCAAAATTTTGAGCTGCCCTTCTCGGGTTTTCAACTCAAATACCCTTTGGTCTCAAAGCGCCCTTTGCGAGTTTTCTCCTTGGCCTCTCCTTTTTCTTTTTTCTTTTTTCCTTTTTCTTATTTTTTGTTTTTTGTGTTTTTTTTGTGTTTTTTTTGGTAAACTTTTTATTGAATCTGAACTCACCGGATTGGGCAGGTCCTTGTCATCCATCTTGGTTGACACTCATGCTTCCCTAGAACAGGCCTTCTTTGCTGTATAAAGCATTTACATTTTCTTTGGAGTTCTTTTGGATAAGAAGAATCTCTCTTAATGCTAGGTCCTCTTCTGAAATTCTCTTGAGCGAACCTTTTGTCAAGCCCGTATCCGTTTTTGGTACATTTGACCCTCATGAATACTTTCAATCAAGCTTATTGAGGCATTCGCTTCGCCTAATTCAATCCAAGCTTGGGAAAAGAATCTTATCTTCCAACAATTGTTTCCTTTCATAAACCAATGGGAAAGATGCCCGGCAAAAGTCCCGCCAACGTTCAAGGAACCTAAAGGGTAAATGGTAACTTCTCTATGCCAACCTTTACAAGTCTCAGCCATTTTTTCAAAAATTTGAATATTTTTTTTTTGATAACTGCCGACTTTGTAATTTTGGCATATGAGGCGACCTTCACCCTCTCAGTGAGGTAAGCAGCGACCATGAATATGAATCGATGTTGGCTAAAAGCTTTTGAGGAGACTGGTTTGTTATCATCCATGCTTCATATAAGGAAAATGGAGAAGGCACAGTCTTGCTTGACTTGATATTTTATGGCATAACAGATACAATTTCCCTTTCTTGGTGAACCAATAGCCCGAGCCTTTTGATTAGCTAGGCTATTGTAAAACATGGGTTCTTCGAACCCCAACCTTAACAGCATACCCATGTTTTAGTAGTTTGGCATGCCTTGACATGATCGTGCGAAAACATCTTGAATTCCTGAAAATAGCTCAACGATGCCTTGCCTTATTCCTACGAGGAGCTACGCTTCCATCTTCATCTCTTCGTTAGTTCATAGCGTCTGCTGACACTTCATAAGGTAGGATCTACCATTGGGGAAGTAAGTTGCAATCTTTGTCATCTTCAAAGCCCTTAGATCCCTCTAGATACATATCTTACTAAAAAGGGATTCAGTAACAGTGTCGCTCATGTCATTGATATCTGGGGGCCCATTGTAGGAAGAAAATCCAAAGAATAAATGATCCTAAGGATGATTATTGGTATGATATGGTCATGAATGAAAAATATTCAGTATGAAATGTAAGGAATGAAAATATTTACTTAGAATGATGAATTTTATTGAAATAAAAATTCTGGACACAAGCCTACTTCTCAAAAGAAATTTATTGCTTCCAGGTTTGAAGCAACAAGTGTGTTTTACACATTACTCTAGATTAGCTTTAAAAATACATATCTTTTCCATAGTCTCATTGTTCAAAACTGTAACACCCCTAACCCATATCCGTCGCCGAATTAGGGTTACGAGGCATTTTTAAAGAAAATATAGCTTTCATACAATCACATAATCACATAGAACTTATCCATAAATGCATGTATATATATATGTATATAACTTTCTTTTTCTTTTTTTTTTCGAATTAACTATTCAAGTACATGCGCATTTTATCCATAAATTCCATATTCAATTTGACTAGCAAATGTAATACCCTAAAAATTTCTTTTATAACCATATTTTACTCATCTACTAGCAACTATCCAAAAACAAACAACTATGTATGTATAAATAAGTACTCGCACAATGTATATATATAGTCAGCCAAAACATACCTACTCATTGACCAAATGCACATGCAACCTTATTATTAAAACGTTATGGTCGAACATATCCTATGTTCAATATGGCCTAATATATATATACATTATGCATAACTTTACCACTTTACTAAATCATGTATCAAAATACTATTCACTCTCTGATCACTTAAACACCAAATAAAACTAAATGATTATTTACACTTTGATCAAACGAAATTTCGATACATTCCTTATACATGTAATGGCTGCAATTTCCTATTTAACATATATCATTTTCGCATACAAATCATACACGAATATGTCATGTAATGCCTTATTACTTACTATTATACACCGAATCCATATAATTAAATATGCTAGTAATTCACCATTGTAAAAACTTGCATATGTATATATATATTTATATTTATATATAAATGCATATACATCAAACTGTTGTACATATAAAAAATGAAACATTATACAACTTGAATATATATATATATATATATATATATATTTAATCGAATATGCACTATCAAAGCATTATTTAGACTCAAAATGCCATGAACCACAAACCAAACCATAGCTATTATATACATATACAATGGTGAATACATATACTAGCTAAAACCTTCACAACCATGCAAAATAATAGCATTAACATACCCAAGATCATTACCGAACATAACTATTAGACTTAAACATTAACAATTGGACATGCCATTATACCAAACTCATAAGTAAAGTTTAACAAAAGAAATAGCCATATTAGCATGGCTATTATATACATGAACAAAAAGTTTTCATCAAAATAAAGTCAAAGTCTTTCCTATACATGCCTCTATCCGAAGACCAAAATGAAAGAGTACCAAATTAGATTGATAGTGTGGTCGACTTTCTTGACGATCCCATTGAGCTTGTAGCCTGAACTTAATCTATAAAATAGAGGAGAACATTTCACACAAATAAGTTTACTAACTTAGTAAGTCCTAAGCTCTTGATAATATAACATACAAACACTTAAACATTTAAATCATTCAACTTATGACATTGCACATATACATTTAAATGTATTAATTTCTACAGGGCCGAATACTAATAGTTCATAAACCGAAGTAATTGTACTTCATTTCCATAAACCTGTATCTCTTTGAAGCACAAAGTAAGTGTATTACAAGAATCACATGCTCCAAATCGTATAAGTACAACATTCATATCAACCATGTTATCGTATTGAAATTTCTTTCACTCTTAGCATTTCTATTTGAAAACCGAAACTCCATAATAGTACAATCAAGCTCAATTTCAATCATTTAATACTCATGCACATCAATCGTAATCTCAAATGTACATAACACTGTTCTCATAGTATTAACTCGACTCAAGTAACATTAAACATAACATACCTTACTTGCTTACCTGAGCCTTTAACTAGATCATTTCATTCATAAGCATAAGCTCAGATTAACAATCGCCGGTATAAAACCCGCTAGACCAAAGGTCCTAGATTTAAACAAACACGAAGCACTCGCTAGGCATTAAAGCCGAAATAAATCACCAAGCATAAAGCACGCTAGGCATTAAAGGCCGAAATAAATCACCAAGACGAGGCTCGCTAGGCATTAAAGCTCGAAACATATCACCCAAGACGAGGCACGCTAGGCATTTAGCGAAACATATCACCAAGACTAGGCTCGCTAGGCATTTAGCCCAAACATATAAATATGGTCAATCAATCCACACATTTTCATAATTACATTACATATACTATTCAACTAAGCTTATTCATATCACATTATCAAAGTATGCAATCAATCTAATTCACTTATATACATTCGCTAAGACATAAGTATGTACTCAAATTTATCAAACTTTATCATTTAATATCTTCATAATGAATTCTTTGATATGTTTCAAACAGGACTTACCTCGGTTGTCGATAGACCGTGCAAATCGGCTATTCGAGAACCTTCGTCTTTCCCCGATCTAAACTGCTTTTTCTTTGTTCTTGATCTAAAACACATTAAAATTTAGCTCATTCAAGTACATTTCATCTCAATTTAGTCCCTAAGCACATAAATAGGTAATTTACCATTTTACCCTACTATTTCAAATTTTACAATCTAGTCCTAATTATGTAAAACACAAAATATACATTATTTCAATATAACACTCAAGGGCGAATATGTATAAGGACCATATAAGTCCATTTCTTTCATTTATTTTGCATTTAAGCCCTCTCTAATTTTTATTTTTACAATTTGGCCCTAAAACAAAAAATTCTTCAAAACTTCCAATACATAATATACTAATTTTTAACTTATCTTTTATCTAACATCATCAAACATCAAAACTATATAAACCTATCAATAGCGAACATCAAGCATGCTTAGATTCAAAAATTACAACATGGGTCGGCTACGGTTCGAAGCAACGATCTCAAAAACGTAAAAATTATTAAAACCCGAAATCAAACTAACCTTGAAATCAAGCCTCCAAATGCCGAAATTCAAAGAACAAAACCCCCTTTTTTTCTTTCTCAATATTTGGCCATGAGAGAATGAAAAAGATGGTGGCTTTTGTTTATGTTATTTTAACATATAATAAAGTAATTATTAAATTACCAATATAACCTTTAATATAAAATAAAACTAACATATATACTAAGGTTATTTTTGACATAAGCCACCCACTAACTCAAAAAAATGGGTTATTTACCCTTTTAATGCTCCACTTTAAAAAGCCATCATCAAATAGGCACTTTACACTATAGTTTGAGACTTTTAAAATTTATGTGATTAAGTCCTTTTTGTCAAATTAAACACCCAAACGATAAAATTTTTCTACGAAACTTTCACACATTTTAATTCACACATAATAAGCACAAAATAAAATATTAAAATATTCCTTAGACTCGGATTCGTGGTCCCGAAACCATCGTTTCGATTAGGGTCAAATTTGGTCTATTACAACTCTCCCCCCTTAAGGATTTTCGTCCCCAAAAATCTTACCATTAAACAACGTCGGATATTGTTGCCTCATTAAATCTTCAAGCTCCCACGTAGCCTCTGTAACTCCGTGCCTTTTCCACAGTACTTTCACTAATGGAATTTTCTTGTTTCTTAACTCTTTCTTTTCCCGAGCTAAAATATGGATCGGTTCTTCCTCATACGTCATATCAAGGCGATTTCAATCTCAGATGGTGTGATCACATGAGACGGATCTGATCAGTACTTTCTGAAGCATCAAAACATGAAATACGTCATGTATCTTTTCTAACTCGAAGGCAATTTCAACCTATAAGCGGCGTGCCCAATACGTTCAAGATTTTATAAGGTCCGATGAATCTCGGACTAAGATTGCCTTCCGACCAAATCAAGTACCTTTTTCCACGGAGAAACTTTCAAGAATACTCGATCTCCAACTTGAAATTCAATGTCTTTACGCTTCAAGTCAAGATAGGATTTTGACGATCCGAGGCGACTTTCAAATTGTCTCTAATAATAGCTACTTTGCTCGGTTTTTTAATCAAATCAACCCGTGTATCTTATTCTCACCGAGCTCATCCAAAGTATAATGGCGTTCGACACCTTTGCCCATACAAGGCTTCATAGGGCGCCATTTTGATACTAGATTGAAAGCTATTATTATAAGCAAATTCAATCAAAGGTAGGTATCGTTCCCACGTACCTTCAAACTCGAGAACGTAACATCTCAACATGTCCTCAAGTATCGAATAGTTATTTCGATGGACAAATGCTCACGGATGAAAGGTCAGTACTAAAATGTAGTTTAGTACCTAAAGCATCTTGCAACTTCTTCCAAAATCGCGATGTAAATCTCGGGTCTCTGTCTGACACAATGGAACTCGGTACACCATGCAATCTTACAATCTACGATACATACAATTTAGCAAGTTTATCGAGTGAAAAGTCCGTACGAACCGGCATAAAATGAGCTGATTTAGTCAGTCTATCAACTACAACCCAGACGGCATCTTTCTTACTCGGTGTCATAGGAAGACCGGATACAAAATCCATTGTAATTCTATCCCATTTCCATTCAGGTATCATGATCGGCTGAAGCAACCCAGAAGGCACTTGATGCTCGGCTTTTACTTGCTGACAAATTAAGCACTTTGAAACAAATTCAGATATATCTCATTTCATACCAGGCCACCAGTAGAAATGCTTCAGGTCGTTATACATTTTCGTGCTACCTGGATGTATCGACATCTGACTATTATGAGCTTCTTTCAATAACATCTGAATCAAATCCACGTTCCTCGGTACACACATTCGGCCTTTGTATTTCAAGCAGTCATTATCATCAATTCAAAATTCTAACTCTGCATCATTTCCACACTGAGCTCGTTTGACAGTCATATCTCTGTCAGCTTTTTGTGCATCACAAATTTGCTGAATAAATATCGGTCTTGCTTTTAACTCGGCTATGATTGAACTATCACCTGATATAACCATCTGTTTGTTCAATGCACGAAGAGCAAGCAATGATTTTCGACTTAATGCATCTACAACAACGTTAGCTTTCCCCGGATGGTAGTCAATCACTAACTCATAGTCTTTCAATAGTTCTAACCATCTACGTTGTCTCAAGTTCAACTCTTTTTGAGTCATCAAATACTTAAGACTTTTGTGATCCGAGTAAACATGACATTTCTCGCCAAATAAATAATGACGCCAAATTTTAGTGCGAACACAATAGCTGCAAGTTCTAAGTCATGCGTCGGGTAATTTCTTTCATGCGGCTTCAGTTGTCTTGAAGCGTAGGCTACGACTTTGCCTTCCTGCATCAAAACGCAGCCCAAATCATTCAAAGAAGCATCAGAATAAACAACAAATTCTTTACCCAATTCATTTGAACTAACACTGGAGCTTCTGTCAAAAGGGCTTTGAGCTGATCAAAACTTTTCTGACACTTTTCTGACCACTCGAACCTGACATCTTTCTGCAATAACTTTGTCAACGGGGTAGCTATCATAGAAAAATCTTTCACAAATCATAGATAGTAACCCGCAAGTCCCAGAAAACTTTGAATCTCGAAAACATTTTTCGGTGGCTTCCAATCAAGTATAGCTGATATTTTGTTCGGATCAACTCGAATGCCTGATGCTGAAACAACATGCCCCAAAAAGCTGACCTCTTTCATCCAGAACTCACACTTACTAAACTTCGCATACAACTGCTGATTTAGCAAAGTTTGTAACACTAATCTCAAATGCTCAGCATGCTCGATTTCATCTTTGGAGTAAATCAATATATCATCAATAAACACTACCACAAATCGATCCAAAAACTGTCTAAAAACTCGATTCATCAAATCCATAAAAATAGCAGGTGCATTAGTAAGCCCAAAAGGCATAACCAAAAACTCAAAATGTCCGTACCTCGTCCGAATGCGCCTTTGGCACATCTCGTATCTCGACTCAGAACTAATAATAACTCGATCTCAAATCTATCTTCGAAAATCTGAAGCCCTTTCAACCGATCAAACAAATCATCAATCCGAGGTAACGGTACTTATTCTTTATAGTTACCTTATTCAATTGTCGATAATCAATACACATTCGATCGCTCCATCTTTCTTTCTCACAAAAAGAATGGTACACCCAAGGAGAGAAACTTGGTCGTGCAAAGCCCCTATCTGTTAACTCTTGCAACTGTGCTTTCAACTCTTTTATCTCAAGAGGTGCCATCCGATATGGAGCTATTGAAATCGAGTCGCTCCTGAGCTAATTCAATGCCAAACTCAATCTCTCGATCGGGGTAAACCCGGTAGTTCTTCAGAAACACATCCGGTATTCACACACAATCCAAGACAGATTCAATCTATTTCTCGGACAATTTATTATCCAAAGACATAAGCCAAATAAGCTTCGTACCTTTTCTCACATACTTTCGGGCTAACATCGAGGATATAATCGAGAAACCCACCTAAATCACTGGATTCAATTCTAATGATCTCACCGTTCTGATGTCTCAAATCAATAAGCTTTCTTTTGCAATTCACCACTGCATCATGCGAAGTTAACCATTCCATTCCCAAAATTATATCAAACTCATCAAAAGGCAACAACATTAAATCGACTGGGAAGCAAAAATCACGAATCATCAATGGGCAACCTTTACACACTTTATTAACAAACACACATCTACCCAAAGGGTTGGATACACAAATCACAAACTCAGTAGACTCAACTGGAAGAGTCTTACCAAATACCAGAGTGTCACATACATATGAATGGGTCGAACCAGGATCAATCAATGCAATCACAGTAGTATCATAAAGGGTGAAAGTACCAGTAATGACATTTGGAGAAGAAGATCCTCCCTAGCTCGAGTAACATAAGCTCTAGCCTCGCCTCGATCGAATCGTTGTGTTTTTGTCCCTCTCGACTACCACCTACATTGCCGAATGCTCGGTGGTGCGCCCGTCTAATGTACTACTCGGTCTAGAGTTCTGTGCTGTATTCTGCTCAGCTAACATCGGGCACTCTCGAATAAAATGGTCTGAGGATCCACATTTAAAGCAGGATCGATCACGAACTCTACAACTCCCAGAATGCCATTTTCCACAATGTTTGCATTCAACTCGATTCTGTGGAACGTTACCAACACTGGCCATCGAGGTAGCTCGGGAGCCCACTGGAGGTCGATCACGTCTAAACGAATCTGAAGTAGCTTTGTGTCGGCTGAAGTCATCTCTAAACTTCTTAGATGTGGAATGGAAATTCTTACCCGACGGTCTCTTACGGGTGTCTCTAGCTTCTGTCTCAGCCTTTCTTTTCTCCTTCCCGAGCTCTTCGGCTTTGCAAGCTCGCTCGACGAGTGTCACAAACTCTTTAATTTCAAGAATTCCAACAAGCAACTTTAATTCTTCATTCAAACCGTCTTCAAACCTTTTGCACATAATGGCTTCAGTTGATACACACTCCCGAGCATATCGGCTCAATCTGACAAATTTTCACTCATATTCAGTCACGGTCATTTGCCCCTGTTTTAGTTCAAGAAATTCTTTACGTTTCTGGTCGATGAACCTCTGGCTGATATATTTCTTGCGGAATTCATTCTGGAAGAAATCCCATGTCACTTTTTCTTTTGGAACCACTAATACTAGTGTATTCCACCAGTGATAGGCGGTGTCCCGAAGCAAAGATATAGCACATTTCAAACATTAAATGCAGTGCAGGATAGCTCATCAAGTACCGAATAGTGTTATCAAGCCACATTTCATTTCGCTCTACATCATCATCATCATTAGCCTTGAATTCTTCGCCCCAAATTTCTTGATTTTATCAGCAGGAGGCCTACTAGATCTCATTGGATCTATCATCGAAGTCTTTGAAGGTACTGGAGTTGGATTATTCGGGGTGGAGGTTGTTGTACTGCTAGATTATTTCGAACAAACTGGGTAAACCATTCATTCATCATTTGGTAGAAGGCTTGTTTAGCCTCTCCCTCGTGGTTACCCGTAACTGGTTGAGAGTCTAATGGCGCTGATCCATGTGCGAGACCAGGTGCAACACTCTCCACATCATCAGCTACGGCTCTATCGGGATCGGAATCCATTTACTATATAAAATACAATTGAAATTGTCAGAAGTCACCACACTATCACATATGAAACTTTAAAGGCATGTATAGCTAGACTCTTACGTACTACGGTAGTCCTAGAATCGACTAAACCGTAGCTTTGATACCAATAAAATGTAACACCCCTAACCCATATCCGTCGCCGAATTAGGGTTACGAGGCATTTTTAAAGAAAATACAGCTTTCATACAATCACATAATCACATAGAACTTATCCATAAATGCATGTATATATATATGTATATAACTTTCTTTTTTTTTTTTTGAATTAACTATTCAAGTACATGCGTACTCTTATCCATAAATTCCATATTCAATTTGGCTAGCAAATGTAATACCCTAAAAATTTCTTTTATAACCATATTTTACTCATCTACTAGCAACTATCCAAAAACAAACAAATATGTATGTATAAATAAGTACTCACACAATGTATATATATAGTCAGCCAAAACATACCTACTCATTGACCAAATGCACATGCAACCTTATTATTAAAACGTTATGGTCGAACATATCCTATGTTCAATATGGCCTAATATATATATACAATATGCATAACTTTACCACTTTACTAAATCATGTATCAAAATACTATTCACTCTCTAATCACTTAAACACCAAATAAAACTAAATGGTTATTTACACTTTGATCAAACAAAATTTCGATACATTCCTTATACATGTAATGGCTGCAATTTCCTATTTAACATATATCATTTTCGCATACAAATCATACACGAATATGTCATGTAATGCCTTATTACTTACTATTATACACGAATCCATATAATTAAATATGCTAGTAATTCACCATTGTAAAAACTTGCATATGTATATATATATTTATATTTATATATAAATGCATATACATCAAACTGTTGTACATATAAAAAAAAGAAACATTATACAACTTGAATATATATATATATATAATTTAATCAAATATGCACTATCAAAGCATTATTTAGACTCAAAATGCCATGAACCACAAACCAAACCATACCTATTATATACATATACAATGGCCGAATACATATACTAGCTAAAACCTTCACAACCATGCAAAATAATAGCATTAACATACCCAGTATCATTACCGAACATAACTATTAGACTTAAACATTAACAATTGGACATGCCATTATACCAAACTCATAAGTAAAGTTTAACAAAAGAAATAGCCATATTAGCATGGCTATTATATACATGAACAAAAATTTTTCATCAAAATAAAGTCAAAGTCTTTCCTCTACATGCCTCTATCCGAAGACCAAAAAGAAAGAGTACCAAATTAGATTGATAGTGTGGTCGACTTTCTTGACGATCCCATTGAGCTTGTAGCCTGAACTTAATCTATAAATCAGAGGAGAACATTTCACACAAATAAGTTTACTAACTTAGTAAGTCCTAAGCTCTTGATAATATAACATACAAACACTTAAACATTTAAATCATTCAACTTATGACATTGCACATATACATTTAAATGTATTAATTTCTACAGGGCCGAATACTAATAGTTCATAAACCGAAGTAATTGTACTTCATTTCCATAAACCTGTATCTCTTCGAAGCACAAAGTAAGTGTATTACAAGAATCACATGCTCCAAATCGTATAAGTACAACATTCATATCAACCATGTTATCGTATTGAAATTTCTTTCACTCTTAGCATTTCTATTTGAAAATCGAAACTCCATAATAGTACAATCAAGCTCAATTTCAATCATTTAATACTCATTCACATCAATCGTAATCTCAAATGTACATAACACTGTTCTCATAGTATTAACTCGACTCAAGTAACATTAAACATAACATACCTTACTTGCTTACCTGAGCCTTTAACTAGATCATTTCATTCATAAGCATAAGCTCGTATTAACAATCGCTGGTATAAAACCTGCTAGACCAAAGGTCCTAGATTTAAACACCGGCACGAAGCCTGCTAGGCATTAAAGCCGAAATAAATCACCGGCATAAAGCCTACTAGGCATTAAAGCCCGAAATAAATCACCTGAGACGAGGTCTGCTAGGCATTAAAGCCCGAAACATATCACCGGCACGAGGCCTGCTAGGCATTTAGCCCGAAACATATCACCGGCACGAGGCCTGCTAGGCATTTAGCCAGAAACATATAAATATGGTCAATCAATCCACACATTTTTCATAATTACATTACATATACTATTCAACTAAGCTTATTCATATCACATTATCAAAGTATGCAATCAATCTAATTCACTTATATACATTCGTCTAAGACATAAGTATGTACTCAAATTTATCAAACTTTATCATTTAATATCTTCATAATTAATTCTTTGATATGTTTGACAGGACTTACCTCGGTTGTCGATAGACCGTGCAAATCGACTATTCGAGAACCTTCGTCTTTCCCGATCTAAATCCATTTTCTTTGTTCTTGATCTAAAACACATTAAAATTTAGCTCATTCAAGTACATTTCATCTCAATTTAGTCCCTAAGCACATAAATAGGCAATTTACCATTTTACCTCTACTATTTCAAATTTTTACAATCTAGTCCTAATTGCACAAAACACAAAATATACATTATTTCAATATAACACTCAAGGGCTGAATATGTATAAGGACCAAATAAGTCCATTTCTTTCATTTATTTTGCATTTAAGCCCTCTCTAATTTTTATTTTTACAATTTGGCCTAAAAAAAAAAATTCTTCAAAACTTCCAATACATAATATACTAATTTTTAACTTATCTTTTATCTAACATCATCAAACATCAAAACTATATAAACCTATCAATAGCCGAACATCAAGCATGCTTAGATTCAAAAATTACAACATGGGTCGGCTACGGTTCGAAGCAACGATCTCAAAAACGTAAAAATTATTAAAAATCGAAATCAAACTAACCTTGAAATCAAGCCTCCAAATGCCGAAATTCAAAGAACAAAACCCCCTTTTTTTCTTTCTCAATATTCGGCCATGAGAGAATGAAAAAGATGGTGGCTTTTGTTTATGTTATTTTAACATATAATAAAGTAATTATTAAATTACCAATATAACCTTTAATATAAAATAAAACTAACATATATACTAAGGTTATTTTTTACATAAGCCACCCACTAACTCAAAAAAAATGGGTTATTTACCCTTTTAATGCTCCACTTTAAAAAGCCATCATCAAATAGGCACTTTACACTATAGTTTGAGACTTTTAAAATTTACGCGATTAAGTCCTTTTTGTCAAATTAAACACCCAAACGATAAAATTTTTCTATGAAACTTTCATACATTTTAAGTCACACATAATAAGCACAAAATAAAATATTAAAATATTCCTCGGACTCGGATTCGTGGTCTTGAAACCACCATTCCGATTAGGGTCAAATTCGGTCTGTTATAAAAACACTCCCAAGTACATAAAGACAGATGCTCAGAAAACTTTTATTCCTCGGTTCTCTTCGGGTATACCATTGCTCCGTCATTGAACTTCACAATACCCATGTTGATAAAATTTTCCACCAATTTCTTGAAAGTAAGGCAATTTTCTATCGAATGGCCTGTGATCCCCGCGTGGTACTCACACTGAGTGTTTGGGTCATACCATTTTGGGTATGGAGGTTGCATCGGTTTTGGATATTGGGGAACACTACGTGTGCATCAAATAAACTTTGATACAACTCCTTATACGTCATAGGGATTGACGTAAATTGGAGTTTTTCAATGTTTTTCCTTGTGCGGGGTTCTTTCCTTGACGAACCTTGATACTCAGTAGTCACTATTTTTGGTTGATTAACGGTAATTGACTTTGGGTCCCCCATGTTTATATTATTCACCTTGTCATCCTTTTTTCTAGGAGTAGACCAATCTTGCCGCATCTGATTGCATGTTCGATCATCTCTCCTTCCATTACTATATCGGCAAAGCTTTTAGTCGTACTCCCTATCATATGAGTTATGAAAGGGGCCTTCAGGGTGTTAATGAAGAGCATGGCGGTCTCCTTTTCCAAGAGCGATGGCTGCACTTGTATTGCTACCTCTCTCCATCGCTGGGCATACTGTCTAAAACTTTCGCCCGGCTTTTTCTCCATATTTTGGAGCGTGATTCTATCAGGAGCAATATCAGCTACATGGCCATAATGTTTCATGAAGGCCTGTGCCAGGTCCTTCCACGTCTTGATTTGGGCACAACTAAGCTGGTTATACCATTTGGCGGACTCGCCAAACCATCTTGAAACAAATGAATCGAAAGAATCGGTCATTATTAAGGTGCCCCGCCATCCGCCGATAGAACATTGTGATGTGCGCCTCAAGACAACTGGTCCCATTGTACTTCTCAAATTCTGGCATCTTAAACTTATGAGGAAGCACTAAATCTGGAACCAGACTCAAGTCTTTTGCGTCAAAACCATGGTGGTGATCAGTATTTTCCAAAGCCTTGAACTTTTCCTCCAACCATCTACAATGATCCTCTAATTGCTTCGAGGATTCAACTATTGCCCCATCCCTCTCTGCTATATTCAAATCGAGATTGGCTGGGTTATCTCTTGGATTGGATCCTGAACCAACGCGGGAGTTCGTGGGTGGTCTAATATCATTTTGCCCTTGTTGAGGCCTAATCGTGATAGATGGCCTTTGGGGATACACCTCCGGTGGCACTTGGGTATTAGGCGGGATAAAACCGGAGGGTAAATAGGGTCGTCATTATCATTTCCCAAACTAGTAGCAATGCCCTTTCCTTTCTCATGTTCATTGGCCAACAACTGCCGACTGATTCATCATGCTACTCTGAGATTTCTGCATCTGTTCTATCATGTCTTGTTGTATCTTGATTAATCATTCTTGCATCTGCTCCTGTATTTCCTTTTGCATTTGTTCTAGCCTTTCCATTCTTTGAACCATGTCTTCTAGGTTACTGAAATAACTTCACCTAATTAGGGTCTTTCTACAAATTTTAATGCATGTGATATGATGCAATGCAAATGCATGAAATGCAATGCAAATGCATGTAAAAAGAAATAGAGACGTTGATTATGAATTCAATTTTATTAGAAGAACTTTTCTAGAAAATATGTTTCTTTACATAAAACGGATTGCATATACGGCTTTATCCTCATAGTCCAGGTGAAAACACCAGTCTTCTTCTTCGTATCCGGATGTTATGGTCG
Organism: Gossypium rotundifolium; assembly: GCA_025506655.1. Taxonomy (NCBI): domain Eukaryota; kingdom Viridiplantae; phylum Streptophyta; class Magnoliopsida; order Malvales; family Malvaceae; genus Gossypium; species Gossypium rotundifolium. Next base: position 135,563,203 of record CP106728.1, read on the forward strand.
TGCCCCGTGAACTTTCTCGATGGATACCTCTTCTAGCTCCTTGTTGCTTGGTCCAGGCCGTACATCTTCGCTCACTTATCTTTCGCGATGTTTATAAGCTTCTTTTAGAAAATGGAGACATGATGACTCTTCAAAGTCTTGTATTCTTCTGTGGGTTATCAGTCCTCTCTCGTCGTTTACCTGGACTATGTTCGAACGACCGTATTATAATCCACTTTATCAAGTAACACATTTCCTTATGATAAACTCTTCTATTTAGCAATCGAATATGAATCAACACCTCCTTTCTAAGATGATGTGGTGCGATGAAATGTAATGCAATCACAAACAAAACAAAACATGTTAGCACAGGGGAAATAAACAAAATAGAGTACCTATCCAGGTGACCACTAGGGGTTTGATATAGTTCTACCTAAGGTGAGTCCTTAGGGTTCACTACATGTGGTTTGGTTCTAAGGTAAGGGTACCCGAACTAGTAGATTCCTCAATCCTCATCCATTATAGGCTCATATAGACCGAGTTCCGTCCAGGGGAATACATTTTCCTATGGCTGCACGGAGATGAAAATCTCACGAAGACATGGGTACGGATGTATCCCGAAAGTGATCCACTATCCTGCACGGAGGTGAAGACCTCACGAAGGAGTAGTTTCTCACTCCCACTTAAAGGTGCGACCACAACGGTCATGCAATGCAATGCCGAAATTAAAACAACATGCAATAAAAGGATAGTAATTTTCAAATTGAACTTTTAAATTTCGACAAAAGACAAAAAATAATCAATTTATGGCTTGACTTTCTAAATCAGTCCCCAGCGGAGTCGCCAAGCTGTCGTAACCTTTTTTTTTTGGAAAACAACAAGGGGTTCGACTTTGGGTTTTAAAAATGAAAAAAATGGGAGTCACCACCAATCCCTTTTTATTGAGGTGTGATCGGGTCACCTCGTAAAACAGTTGTTTTTAATAAATAGTTTGATTTATCAAAACAACGATTTTGGTCTACGAAATCCAGAAAATGATTTGAAGTCGATTACATACGAGGAAGGGTTAGCACCCTCGACACGCCAAAAATTGGTACCAAAATGATTAATTAGTGTCTTAATGTCGAAATTTGAAAAGATTTTAAAATACGGATCCTTTAAAAGGTATTAGGATATTTGAGATTTCTTTGTTCGAGAGACGGTACAAACATCACATCAAAGCACGTTAGGACATGATATTCTACACCTTCGTAATCAAAGCTATCTCATGATTTTACGAAATTTATCAAAAGGATATTTAGTTATTTAGTCCAACAGAAAATCGAAACCCAGCACATTAGGGCACTATTCCCTGAATTCCCAAATACAGAACATTGCCTTTATTTTAAAACCTTTAAATTGAGTGTATCAATTTTACAAAATGCATCGTATCGGATTAAATCAAAGAAAAGGCTCGAGTCAAAACTTGAGATTTCTTTGTCCTGAAAAGATATAAACATCACATCCAGCACGTTAGGACACGATGTTTTAATCTCTCATAATCAAAGTCGTCTCGTGATTCACGAAACTTCGTAAAAAGGTTGTTAAGTTATTTAGTTAAACAGAAAATCGCAACCCAGCACGTTAGGGCACTATTTCCCAAATTTCTAAATACAAAACATTGCCTTAGTTTAGAAAATCTTATCTCGGGATACAAAACATCACATCTAATGCTTTAGGACACGGCATTTCGAGTTCCCGAGAATAAGCTTTTGTTTAAAATGTATTTGTTTTAAAAGGATATCCGATTGTTTAGATTAAACGAGAAAAAATTGAAATCCAATTATTTAGGGCACGATCTTTCGAATTTTTAAACACAGAACATTGCCTTTGAGAAAGAAAATAATTTTATGTCGGACAAAAATTGATGTAATGCAAGTTTATGAAAATGAAAAGAAATAAATCATGGTATTAACAAGTATAATAATAAACGAGTAGCACGAATAACAGGAAAAAAAATGAAACTAACAAGCCATGTAACTTAAAAGGAAAATAATAGGTTAAAATGACAAAAAATGACAATAAATAAAAATAAAAGAATTTTAGTGGTAAACCGATAAATAAGTAAGTCATATATAAAGTAGTAAAATAATAATAATAGTAGTACTAATAATAATGCAAAATGATAAAATGATAATAATGGTAATAATAATAATAATAATAATAATAATAATAATAATAATAATAATGATGATGATGATGATGATGATGATGATAGGATGATAATAATAGAACGAAGAATCTTGATATACAAAAAAAAAATAGTAGTAATAATAATAATAATAATAATAATAATAATAATAATAATAATGATAATTGAATAATAACAATGAATATATAAAGTAACTTTGATAATATATAATGTATAAATGGTAACGAGAAATAAAACGAAAGATAAAATGATAATAATAATAATAGTAGTAATAGTAACGATAATAGATAATAAATAATGACGGTAAAGAAATAATAGTGACAAAAATAATATTGATTAATAATACTAAGTAAATAGTAATAATAATAGATAATAGCAAAATAAATAATAATATAATAATAATAGTATTAATAATAAAAGAATAAAAATGCGAATTAACCTAAAGGGGATTGAATTGAAATTAAAACGGAATTTTAGGCTTAAATTATGAATAAAACAAGGTTCGGGGGGAGGGGGTCAAATGATAAATAAAACAAAGTTCGGGGTCGATTGGTAAATAAAATAAAAGAAAAGGACCGATTTGCACACGCGGAGGAAATGGAGGACCCGCAGCATAATAATTCCTTCCAAATTAAATGCATGAAGAGGGGGACCAGATTGGAAACCGGACTAAATGTTCGGGCCAGATTTTAAAATAACAAAGATCTGATTAAACAAAATAAAAATGCGGAAGGGCTAAAAGTGCAATTAGCCCGTCCGTTCAAAAACGCGCGGATCCTCAGGTCGGGTCGGGTCACGAGCACGGGTCAAGGTCGAAACGACGTCGTTTTGGGGTTAAGGCCAGCCCCCAAAACGACGTCGTTTTGGGAGGCTATTTAAAGGCCAAAAACTTGAAAAAAAAATTCATTTCCCCTGCTCAAACAAAAAAAACCAATCCTTTTCCCTTTTTTTTTCTCTGCAGGGCTTGGGTTCCGTAGAAATCGATCCGTCGGACGTCACGGCTGCGTTGTTTCAACCATCACACACCTGCAGCAATAGGAAAGGTAAAATTTTTATTTTCTTTCCTCTTTTTATTTGTATATATGTATTTTGATATTATATAAACTATTTTAAAAGAAAAATGAATGTAATTTCGAAAAAAAAGATAAAAAGAAAAGTAAAATAAAACCTTAAAACTTGTTTCTTTTTTCTTCGATCGCCTGTTGTAGGCTTGTATTAGTCTCTGTTTGCAAGTGTTTGTACAGAGATTTCGTATTATTAAGAAGAAAAAAAATGGCCAAAAATCTCCTCTTTTAAATGTTATTTTCGGGCTTAAATAGCCGAAAGACAATACATGTTCTTTTTCTATTGTTGCTTGCTGCTTTCTTTTGCGTTGGTCTGTTGCTTATGGTCATGGGTGATCTTGACAGGCGGTGGGTAGGTGGAGCTGGTGCAGCGTGAAAGCAAGGGCCTAGGTCATGCGCAGCCAGGGCAAGTGGCCATAGGGTTTTGTTTTTTTTCTGATTTTGGTGTTTGGGCCTTCTTGTTTGGGTTATTTGGGACATGGGCCGGCAAAAATGGGTCGTACACATTTGATGTATTAACGATGTATAAATTGGTGTTTATTTCAATACACGATGTAACACCCCTAACCCGTATCCATCGTTGGAATAGGGTTACGAGGCATTACCAGTCAAAACACAGTTCCACATAGTCATTTATCATTTTTCATACACAAGGTTATATCAATTTCTATACGATATAACTTCTAAATCCAATAGCAATCATCCGCTAAATCATATTAGTTAAATTTGCACATATGGAACACACAACTAGATAAAATTTATCATGCTTAATACTTATAATACATATATATACTATGCTTCAAATTTCAACCATATTAATATCATCTATATATATCCACATATTGAATTAGCTAATATGCAACAAAGCCATGTTACATGTACTTAATACTTATGACTCTAATATTAATGGCATTTGTATACTTAAAACATATTAAAGATATATCATTACAGTTCATACATCAAATATATGTCAATATATCTATTGCATTAGTTGAATATCAAATATATCATTTCATTGCTTCTACACAAGCACATAATAAAACCGTTCAAACCATATTACATTAATTATTATACAATCACATATGCGACTTTAGTAACATTACAACATGGCCGAACATACTATTGATGCATATATATATATATAGCGCATTTTACCCTATAAACAAAAGCCATATTTAACATTTGAACACAAATAACATTTCAATGTACACCTAATTCGCATATATATTAGTATACTTAAACCTCATTTTTCATTTTATTAACTAATTATTGATTCAGTCACACCATAATCAAGATCATATGCTTATCAAAATGAACCAAATATCGTAACCAAATTTACATCCACACATGTACGCATACCTATATTAATATTAACATCAACTTGGCACTTTTAACTATCCAACAAAACTAACCAAAACATACCTAAATCATAACCTTCATTTACCATTTGGATCCATACCAAAACAATCAACAAAAATAGTCATGAAACATATTCATTACTTATCATTTAGTAACCGAACCTATATAGCCAATACACAATCAAATACATATCCAACATTTTACCTCATTACCATGCCAAATTATACCATCATCTACCACCCAAATTATTCTACATTTCATACTTCCAAAAGAGCTAACTATTAAACCTATTATACATCATACTTACCATTTCTCATTGCCGAATCATATAACCAAACATCACAAACATATATACTAAAAGAAAACATGCTTTCAAAATAAGTTTAGGTCATAGCCACATACTCACAAGCTTTAACATTATAATCAAGCCATTTTCGCATGGCTATCTATATACAATTTCAAAACCAAACATATAAAAACCAGCCTATACATGCCATAGGTTTGAAGTTCAAGCTTTCAAAATACCAAAATAACGATCGATAGTGTGGTCGACTGTCTTGACGATCCCGTTGAGCAGGTAGTCTTTACTTAATCTATAAAACAGAGGAGAACATTACACACAAATAAGTTTACTAACTTAGTAAGTCCCAAGCTCAAAATGATACTACATTCAATTACTTAAACATTTAAATCATTCATCTCAACCACGTTATCATATTAAAATTTCTTTCACCTTTAGCACTACTATTTGAAAACCGAATCTCCATGATAGTACATTCAAGCTCAAACTCAATCATATAATACTTGTGCACATCAATATAACCTCAAATATACATATCACTGTACTCGTAATATTAGTTAAACTCTAGTAACATTAAACATATCAAACCTGACTTGCTTACGAGCCTTTAACTAAACACATTAGCTACGATTTACCTTGAACAACAATTCGATTTCTCCTTTGTAAAACACATCACGCAAGCATAAAGCACGCGCTAGGCATTAAAGCCGAAATAAATCAAGCACAAAACACGCTAGGCACTAAGCGAAATAAATCAAGCACTAAGCACGCTAGGCACTAAGATGAAATAAATCACCCAAGCACTAAGCACCGCTAGAGCATTAAAGCCGAAATAAATCAACAAGACGAAGCACGCTAGGCACTAAAGCCTGAACATGTCATCGGCACTAGGCCTGCTAGGCATTTAGCCCGAATTCAACACATTTATCATTACAATGCACATTACTTAATACTGAAATCACCACAACTTAAATACTTCATACAACTTTCATTTATCAAACCAAACTTACTTACATCACATTTAACAAATTGAACTCATTATCAATTTATACTATCACATTCGGCCAACATACATTTTTATGCTTTAAATTTCCTAACTTTATCATATGCAATGTTCATAAATATTCCTTTAATATACACTTGCTTAAGGACTTACCTCGGTTGTCGATAGACCGTGCAAATCGGCTATTCGAGAACCTTCGTCTTTCCCCGATCTAAATCCGTTTTTCTTTGCTCTTGATCTAAAACACATTAAAATTTAGCTCATTCAACCACAATTCATCTCAATTTAGTCCTTAAGCACATAAATGGGAAAATTACTATTTTACCCCTAGAATTTCACAACTTTGTAATTTAGTCCTATTTGCATAACACACAAAATACACCAAATTAGCTAGGACTATACAAGGGCCGAATATTCCTAGGGACTTTACAAGTCCTCTCATTTTATTTATTTTGCAAATAGGCCCCTCTAAAAATTTATTTTTACAATTTAGCCCTAAATACTCAATTTCATCAAAACTCCCAATACAAAACATACTAATCTTTTACATATCTTTCATCTAAAATCATCAAATATCAAAACCACATGAACACAATAATGGCGAACATCAAGCATGCTTAGATTCAAAAATTACAACATGGGTGGATTCACGGTTCAAGCAACGATCTCAAAACGTAAAATTTATCAAAACTAACTAAAACTCACCTTAGATTTTTGGCTTCAAAGTGCGAAATTTTAAAGGGTTGAAAGCTTATTTCTTTCCTTCACAATCGGCCATGGATGAAAAAAAGATGATGGCTTCCTTTTCTTGATTATTTTAACATATAATAATTTTTTTACCAAATTACTAAACCAACCTTTTAATTAAAATAATCAAACACTTTAACTTAAGGACAAACTTGTCCATGGCGACCACTAACCCTTAAAATGGGTTATTTACCATTTCAATACTTCCTATTTAAAAGCCATACTCAATTTAACACTTTACACTTTAATTTGTAACTTTTACTTTTTACGTGATTAGGTCCTTTTTATCAAATTCGATACTCAAACGATAAAATTTTTCTACGAAATCTTCACACATATAAATTCATATAAAATAAACACTAAATCTGATATTTAAATATTTGTCGAGCTCGGATTCGTGGTCCCGAAACCACCGTTCCGATTAGGGTCAGATTCGGTCTGTTACACACGAAGACTATAAATATAATTTGCTTTTATTTTTATCTCTGTAACCTTGTTGAAGTGCAAATCACCTAACCATAGAGGAAAAGAGAGAGCCATTGGTTGCCTTTTGAGTTTGGAAAGAAAAATAAATAGATTCATGCATTTTCGAATATTGTTTAATAATATGAATGATGTAAAATTAATTATTTTATAACTATTAGACCAAAATATATAAATGGCTTAGATTAAATTAAAACCTTTTATTTTAAGTTAAAATATATAATTATTTTTTAATGCTATCATTCTCTTTGTAATCGTTATGTGTAACTAGCATTTTTACTTTAGAATAATATATTATATATTATTTTATAATGCTAGTAGTCACATATTGATAATATATATTGTCTCATTGAACTCGAGACTTGATGTTATACAAAATATTGAGTTAAGTTTTCATAATAGGTAACTCAAATACTATAGACTTGTACCTCATCCCTAATTTTCAAATTTTCAAAATTTCAATATAGCTATGTTAATTATCTATACCACAGGGTGAAACTTTATAATTATTTGTTCTTGAAAATTTACAAGACCAACAGCTCCACCTATTGGAAGAAAAAAAGGTTCGAAAATGGTTCTCTTGCACGGTGAAAAATAAAAAAATTTTAAAACTGAGCCAGTTTGTGATATTTATAGTAATAAACCTTTATCGAAATCACACCTGTGCTTTTGGATAGACGAATCATTACCATTCTTGACTTTTAATCAAATGACCTTTGCTAGAACTTAAATCTGGCAAATCGTATGGTCTTAGGCGATTTATTTTCTTCAAATTTTCCTAAGTCAGCCTAACACTCAAAAAGTGAGAATTCTCCTGGAAACTCTCTAAGGCACCAAAAATAAAGTGGAAGCAAACTCAAAAGCAAAAAGCAACGAGAAAATTGAAAAAGCCACATGAATGCAATGCATACCAAATGTTTGAGTAAACACTCTCAATATATTCTTTATCTCAATAATGAAATACAATGGGATCATTACAAATGAGGGTCAAGACCTCTATTTGTAGTTGAGCTCCCCCAGATCCAATGTTATAGATTGAACTACATCAACAACTGAGATTAATATTTATCTACAAGATGAGCATCCTAAGGGGTTTTAAACTCTATACATATCTATCCCTTAAGATTTATATTGATTACCCTAGTAATTCTAGTTTCACTAGTTTCACTGGGCCACCAAGGCTTCGAGTCGATAGGTTTATCTGTAATAGCCCGCCCGACGAAGTCCTAGTATCTGGTTATTGTTTAATGAGATATGATATTTAAAGTAAATTTTGAATAAGTAAGGTCTTAGTTTTGACTAAGTATAAGATTTTTTGAATACGCCAATTGGCAAATGTTCTGTTTGGCAAGCTCGATGATTTGGCGAACTCTCCTATAGAGTATATGCCATCCTAGTTGTTTAGGCATTTACGTTAAGTTTTTAATTGATAGAATTATTTATTATTTTTGGTGGGATGATTTAGTTAGTCTAATGAGGATTGGTTAAAATGGAACTAAGTTACTGTAGTTTATAAGATTAAAATCATTGTGAGAGTACTTAGTCACAGGTATTGAGGGAGGGTTAGTGGGATAATTTGATTTTCCACTAAACCTTGCTTCCATGCTTAGTTGTTTAACGTTAGTAGTGACTTCTTAAACAAGCTTTACATCTTATTTGCATCCATTTTCCTTCCAAATTTTCTCTACTCTCACTCTCTTTGAAACTTAAGACTAGAAACCTGCTTGAAGTTGAGTTCGCTGTATTCAGCCAATTACTTTGTTCATTTTAGCAGTACCCTAGTAACTATCAATGAACTCTAGGTTATGTTCTTGGTTATTTACGTGATCTTAGAGCTACATGATTTAGTGTCAGATGTGTATGTAAAGAAGGAAACTTTCTAATTCTGGGTTTTATGATGATGTGTCTTGCAAGCATGTTTAGTTTTTGGTATAGCGATCTGATAAGTTTAACTATCTATATTATATCTCAAGACAATCTTGAAGGTCCTCGTGATAAAGGCAAAGGTCCTCCTGTTTAGACTTGTTTTTTTCTTGGTGAGTTTTTTCTTACTTTCATGTTTGTCCCATCTTTGTTTATACTTCAGTTAAGGTAAGTATTCATACTCTATAAAGACAAAATGTTTGTACATGAAAGATGATTGTTTGGAGTAGTTAGTCTGGTTTTGGATTGTCTATGATAAAGAGTAAGAACAATTCTTCATGTTTAAGTCACTACCTTCTATTCTGGCAAGAATGATATGAACGAAATCATGAAAATGATGATTAAGGAAAATATATTCATGGAATTGCCTTCAATGAAATGTATATTGAATTGACAGATTGCAATGCATGACAATGATTATGTAGCCTCTGGTAGGGCAATTACATGTTGTAAACCAGATTGACAAATCACAACAAAGGAAATGAATTATATGACTCTTACTAAAGGATCTGATTACGTGGTCAACATGAAAAAAATTTGTCTGTTTGGTGTTATAGGTGTACTGTATACGTCTAAGGAAAGGTAACAGGTGTATAGACTGTCTACGTATGGTACTCGCCATCTGGCGTATCGTGTGATTATTTAACTCTTTGAATTGACCCGTTTGGGGTAATAGTAAATATTTGATATGATTTCTACAAAAACTCACTAAGTTCTTTGAACTTATTTAACTACCTTTCCTTCTTAGGCTTGTTGTTGAAGTAAAGGAATTTCTAAAGACTGCGCTAGAGGACAATTGTTGTTGTGAGATTTCTAGTGTTTTGTATTATGAATGACATAAGGGTAATGTCAAGATGTTTAATTTTGAAGAATGAATCTTGTATTTAAACCTATGTTCATGAAAGTATGATTTTACTGAAATTACAGTGAAGTATTTATGTTTTCTTTATTTTGAAATGTACTGTTTCATGTAGTCCTGTACGACAAATGGTTTATGTTTCATAACAACATACACTATAGTTTAATTAGTTTGTGCCAGAAATAGCTTTAAAGATAATTGTTTTAAAACAGTGACATGACATTCTTGGATCTTCCTTAAGGATCGAGTTTGGAGTGTTACATTCTTCATGTGTTCCATGAACTGGGCCAGTTTTAGTGGGTCGAAAGAGCCCTATTTAATTAGTTGACCTCCATGAGATGTTCTGTGCGCAATGGTCACGGACTTTGATACACAGTCAATGACACTAGACCATTAATAAGGTAAAGAATGTTTAAACACATATATATTTACATTATCACAAATCATAGTTTCATATAATACTCACTTATACCATGCTCATCTTAATTTAAATCATAACATTTCATATCATCATATACAAACCAAATAATGAGAAAATTAGGATTCTTACCTTAAACAAGCTAGTTTGTAATAAGACATATATATTGAATTCAAATCATAAAAGTACAAACCATATTAGTTACTTGTCTACAACTTTCATCTTTCCTTTATTTCGAGACGACATGATGTTGTCTTCAGCTACATTCGATAATTCAATAATTAAAATGATATTAGTTTCCACCCAAACACATAGAAACATATAATCAAACATAAGTTGCATTTTATTCATTTTAGCCCTTATATTGAAATGTTCATATTTTTGGTATTTAATATAGAATCATAATCTAATTTTATAGTCTTTCATTAAGGACTTTATATTTCTAATCTATAGCATAATTTCTTAGTAGATTTCAATTTATTTAATTTAGTCTCTAATGTTAAAGTTAACCGAACCTTTAATTCTAAGCTAGTTCCATGATATTCTAATACAATCTTAGTAAAATCTAAGTTGAAAAACTGATTTTTTATCAAATTCAAGTTTAATTTCATCATTATTAACTAACGGTAGCTAAACTAACAAATTGGATAATCAAATGCTTGGGCATGACATAATAGGCTCAAATGATTAAAGTTGTGTAAAAATCATCTAGGAAAACCTCTCTTACCTTAACTAATTAAATGTTAAAAAGCCTGAAAGGTTTTTCTTCTTCTTCTTAACTAATTAATACAATTCTAAATAATAAGATGTTGGTCTTATTCTCTTTCCCACTTGTTTTGTTTTTATACGTGGAATTAAAGTTAATTAAGCTTACTTAATTATCTAACTTTTGATAATAATAAATAATTAACATGCTTAATAAAAATGGTTGTAAATGATTGTACTCATCCACTATCTCATAATAATTTAATCGGTAAATAATTATTAGATATTTTCGTAAATTACTAATTAGGTTATTAAGTATTTTTAAATTAAAATTTCATAGCTATTATATTTTTATAATTTAGTCTCTAAATATTAATTAACAATTTTCTTGAGTTAATTTCTTAACTTGTTTTAATATATTTGATCTTGATATCGTAAATCCTTCTATTTATATTTTCTTGACTTGATTTATAGAATTAAATTTTAAAACTATATTTTTTGACACTGTCTAAAATTGAATTATTACAACAAAATTGTAATTTAAGTATCTAATTCGATAAAAAATTTTAATTACCTAACTAAAATAAATGGTAAAATTTGAAGGCTTGTTATTAAATTAAAACTAGTTAAAATGATCAAATGCATGGCCTCGTTTAAGTACAAAATTATTTGGGTTCAATTTAGATAATATTTTTGAAAGTTTTATTATTATAAATATAATACATTCACAAGAATAATACTAATACAAATAATAATTTGAGTAATTATACCTCTTAGAATCAAAATAGTATAAAACACAATATAAAGAACTAAAAAGAATCAAACAAAATTCATACATGATGACGTGCGTACATAATGTGACTAAATATCCACACATCCTAATTACATATAGTAAGACTTGGATTTGCAGGGGCGAAGCCAGGACAACTTTTTAGGGGGGCCGAATGAAAATTTAATTTTTTATAGTTTATATCTTTCTAATTTGTAAAGGATTAAATTAAATTTTTATAATTTTAGGGGGCCAAAGTATAATTTTATCTTTACTAATTTAAAATTTTTAAAAAAATTTAAGGGCCTAAATAGAAATTTTACCTTTTAGGGGGCCGAGGCCCATGCCAGCCCCCCTGGCTTCGCCACTGTGGATTTGGTTTCTCAAATATCAAAAACCTCCACATTGATGGACCACACCAAGGCCTCATTGCAATTTAGATAAAATTTTTAAAAAGTTTTGATAATTTTTTAATTTCAAATTGATTTTAACTTTTGAACCATACAGTTAATTTTAATCGAGATAATGTCACATTTAGTAAATGTACTTTTATAAATGTTCAATGTTGTAGTTGTGCTTTGAAAGTGTCCAATGTGGTATTTGAACTATTAATATGTATTTTATTATGATACATATACTTTTATAAATTGTCTAATGTGGTACCTAACTATCAATATATGTTTTATAATGGTACCGGTGTTAACAATGTTAGTAAATTGCTAAACCATCAAAAAATTCAATACGTAGACTTTTCCTCCAAATCATTAAGTCCACATGAATAATACAACATTATGTGAATATTTAAAAAAAACAAAAGATTAAATTTAAAAATAAATAACTAAGCTAAAACTTCATCTTCTCCATTTAAGCATATGATCATCTTCTTGAAGAATTTTTCATTTGAAATAGTATTTTTAAATAATATTTTTATTATACATAAAAATACAAGTATTTTCATGTAAGTTTAGTATTCACTTTTTTTTATTAACCATAAGCTTAGCTATTTGTTTTTTTTTTAATTTAATTTTTGTTTTATTTAATTTTCACATAACATTATATTATTCATGTGGATTTAATGATTTGAAAAAAAGTTATAATTTAAAAAAGTTTTACATATCAAATTTCCATTGGTTAATTTAATAATTCACTAAGATTGTTAACTCTAAGTATCATAATAACATATATTGATAGCCTATATATCATATTAAATGTTTTATAAAAGTATAGATACCAAACGTGATATTATCCCATTTTAGATCAATTAGTTAAGTGGTTGACCTTCGGTCAATCTTATTTATGAAAATATATTTTATTCAAACGAGTGTCGCGATTGCCTTTTCTATTTAACTTTCCAATCATCTAGCGTTAATTTGAAGCAATATATTAAAAAAAAAATAAAAAATAAAGAAAGACTCGTAACCTGTAAAGAAAAAGCTGTATGAATTTGCAAAAATACTGATAAAACATTTTCCAATTCCATCAACATATATTTACATAGAAAAATATACTCATAGCCAGTTTTCAGTTGTTTCCATGGAGAAGTACTCGGTAATAATTCTCATAATCATCCTTCAGTCAGCCATTTTTGTTGCATCAGAGCAGCCATACGTTCCAACAGATAATATCACCCTGAATTGTGGAGCTACAACCGACTTATTAGCTCATGATGGAAGATCTTGGGCAGCAGACAAGACCTCAAAATTTGGACCTTTCGAATCATCTCACAACAAATCGCAAGCCTACGAAGCTGATACTCAAGTCGGTTCCGAACCCGTTCCTTATATGACAGCCCGAGTTTCCCGTTCCGAATTCAATTACACTTTCCCTGTTACTCCAGGCCAGAAATTCGTTCGTCTCTACTTCCATCCAGCTTCCTATAAAGAATACGACAGATCCAAGGCCTTTTTCTCTGTCAAAGCTGGTTCTTTCACTTTGCTAAAAAATTTCAGTGCTTCCCTTGTTGCAGATTCAAAGTTGATAGATTCGTTTTCCAGAGAATTCTGTTTGAACGTGGAAGATAATAAGGTTTTGGACCTTGTTTTCACTCCTTCTCGTAGTGCTTCAAATGATACTTACGCTTTCATCAATGGAATCGAGATCGTGTCGATGCCTACCAATCTTTACTACACACCGCCTGACTCACGGTATGTCCTTTTCGTTGGTCAGAGTTATTCATTCCCTGTTAAGAATGACACCGCACTTGAGATGGCGTATCGATTGAATGTTGGGGGCCAATCCATTTCGCCCAACGATGATACTGGCCTTTTCAGGCTTTGGTCCGATGACTTTATATACATGGCAAAAGAAAGCTATGTTACTGTGAACACCACCATGCCAATCAACTACACAATGATTCAAAGATATACGGCACCGGAGATGGTTTATCGGACTGCACGGACAATGGGCCCTAGTCTTGCGTACAACGAGAAGCATAACTTATCATGGAGATTGCCCGTGGGTTCGGGATTCAAGTATATGGTGAGGCTTCATTTCTGTGAACCACAAGAACTGATAAACTCTCCGGGAGACCGGAAGTTTAAGGTCTTTATAAACGGTCAGACGGCTGAAGAAAACGCTGATGTGATTTTGTGGACCGAGCATGACAGAGTTCCGATTTTTAAGGATTATGTCGTGTTTGTATCAAAGGAGTACATCACCATAGATTTGCATCCTATTGTTGCAGTTTACTATGATGTTATCTTAAATGGGATTGAAGTGTTCAAATTAAGCAACTCTGATGGCAATTTGGGCGAACCAAACCCTGAACTAATGGTGGCTCCACCACCACCTTCGGATTCGTCCAATTCTGCAGGTGCAAAATCCAAGAAGAGAAGCTTGCTAATTGCTTGTGTTGGATGTGCGGCTGGTTTGATTGCCATAATTTCTTTATTGGTTTGCATGGTTGTTCTGCGGCGAAAAAAGGGAACAAGTTGGCTTTGCTGGTGGGTAAATCAAAACGAAGGGAAATCCACAAGGACCTCACTGTTACCAGATGAACTATGCCGCCATTTTTCACTGGATGAGATCAAAGCTGCTACCAACAATTTCCATGATGATTTAGTTGTTGGGAAAGGTGGGTTCGGGAAAGTAATCAAAGGTTTCATGGATGAAGGTGAAAAGATAGTTGCAATCAAGCGCCTGAATCCAGAATCCAGTCAAGGTATTCGAGAGTTCTTAACAGAGATTGAGATGTTGTCTCAGCTCCGCCATGTTCATTTGGTGTCCTTAATCGGATACTGCAATGAGAAACGAGAGATGATTCTGGTGTATGATTTTATGAGTAATGGGACTCTCTCGGATCATCTTTACGGTACTAGCTTTGCCTACGATCCTCTCACATGGGACCAAAGGCTTGAGATTTGCAAGGGAGCTGCAACTGGATTGAACTATCTTCATACGGAAGTGAGACATACTGTTATCCACCGTGATGTGAAGACAAGCAACATTCTCCTAGATGAAAAGTTTACTGCCAAGGTTTCAGATTTTGGGTTGTCGAAAGAAGACCCCAAAGACGAGATGCTCATAACCGGGATAAAGGGCACCCGCGGCTACATGGACCCGGAGTATGCTCGGGGTCATAAATTAACCGAAAAATCAGATGTATATGCATTTGGTGTTGTGTTATTTGAAGTGTTATGTGCAAGAAAAGCTGTGAATACGAAATTGCCCGAATCTCAAATGAACTTGGCACATTGGGCCAAGCAATGCATTGCAGATGGGACATTGTACAAGGTTATTGATCCATATTTGATTGGAAAGATAGCTCCAGAGTGTTTTAAGGTGTTTGTCGAAATTGCAGAAAGTTGCATAGCAGATGTTGGAACCGATAGGCCATCAATGAATGATGTGATGGAAAGGTTGGGGTTTGCTATAGAGTTGCAAAATGCTGCTGATGCCGAGATGTCGAAGATGGACCCGGCAAGTGAGTGCAGCTACCCGGATATAGTGTTCCCAGTTGCTCGGGACATGGACTTCGACGATGAATCAGAGGTGGATTCGGAGTTGGATTCGAATGTATGCAGAGGCGTAGGGTTATTAGATTCAGATACTACTGGACTGACTTATCCTACCATTGGTTCAAGCACATCAATGTACACCTTCTCCAGCACCACCAACAACACAAAAAGCATAGGAAATTAGAAAATAAAATTTGGAGACTTCATGCAGCCAAAAGGCTATATCTCTTGATTTCGTTTCTTTTTGCTAATTAGTAAATTAGGTTTGTTGAACTAGTTTCATGCTTTAGTCTTAGTCATCTCTATTAAGGGTTTGCATTTGATGTATTAATAATGTGTAAAATTGGTGGTTGTTTCAAACGCAGAAAGACCATAAATACAATTTGCTTTTATTTTTAGTCTCTCTTACCTTGTTCAAATACAAATCACTTAGTCATTGGTTGCCTTTTGATTTTGAAAAGAAAAAGAAAAAGATGCATTCATTTTAGAATATTATCACTTAATATTTATTTTGAATAATATTACTTAATAATATATATTTTAATTAAATATTGTAATTTCTTATTGGAAGGATTTTATAACTATTAAATCTAAATATATAAATGGTTTAGATTAAATTTAAAACTTTTATTTTAGGTTAAAACATTTTATGGAACCTTTCCCCTTTTGACTTCCTCGTTTTCTCTCCACCATAAATTAATTTTTTTATGCTATCTTTCTCTTTTATCAATCAAAGGGTAAACCTTACTTCTCATCTTTGCTTTTTGTTCTTTCGTTGGTATCTTTCATAAATAAAAAGTTTTGACTTAATATGATGCGTTCGATATAATGGTTATAAAACAGTGTAAAATTAAGTAATTTTTTTTGTAATGTAAATTGACCGCTCCTATTTTTTATATATATTTTTAAAAAATAAATTTGATTGATAGAAATATAAATATACACTATAAAAATTTTTTAAATGGAACTAGGTATTGGTTTGTGGGCATAAAAATTAATTTATAAGAAATTAACGAAAGCTTCAAGGTGTATATCAATGCTACTTTTTTAAGGTTTTATTCGTCTCTATCAATATTATGGTGTGTAAAAAGGTTATTGGTAAATGAACCTCAAGAATACAATGAAGCCCAATGACTGTTTATGTTTTGCACTAACATAAGCAATCCACTAAATAGAAATAAATTTTTGATGTGTTTTTTTTGGTGTGTCATACAAATGAAAATTTACTCCTATTTGTAAGAGGTCTCTTTATAGAGACATAACTACTCAAATGGATAGTCATATCTTTAGCAATAAGCATATTTATTTAATAGATATCTATGATAATACTCTCAAATGACATACTTTTATGTGTTAATTACAAATACATTTTGAGTAGGATCCTACTAATTTGGGCTATTTATAGTTTTTTTTATCTTGTATGGACTAAATTGAAGGCAAAAAAAATTTTGGGGGCAAAAACTGGGAATTTAAAGACAAGACGGGTCAGCATGCAAAATAAGGAAGAAATGGTGTCGAAAATACAAAGTGTGGAAGACTTGGAACAAAATTTCAAAGAAGAGATTTATGGACATAAAACTTTGTTTAAATTTGAATTTATTTTTAGGATTATTGTTTGGATTATTATATTGTTTAGATTTAATTTCAAATTATATCTTTTAAACATTATCATCTAGACTTTAAATAGGAATCAATTAGGGCTTTTCATGTACTATAAATAAGGGATGGAGTGACATGAATACTCCCTCATCACTTTTGTAAAAAACTCCTTCCCCCTAAGGCTCTTACCCTTTTTGTTTCTTTTCTTTTCCAATATAATTTGTTTAATTAAACTTGTGTTTTTTTTCCCAAAAAGCATGAGTAACTAAACTCGTCTAGGCAAAGGTTATCATGATTCCTCAAAAAGAGTTCATGAGGCTTAAAACCCGCACTTAACCATTCTTAATGAGTATTCATCATTTCTTCGCATTACAGGATTGACGCTTCCTTTAATGTCCTTCTAAAAGTAATATTTTCATCTTGTGCAATGGCGGTTGCTTTGTATGTTTTGGAAAGGTTGCACAGTCAATTCGCTGACTTATTTCTTTAGAGGTTGTCGAGCCCAAGAGACGAAGTGGCATGACATTCACCATTGAGAAATGATGATCTCCGGTCTATGAGGATTTGACCCTACTCCCCTTATACTATTTCTTTTCGTTATTTAGGAATAAAATATATTTTGTGCTTTTAACGACACACCAAATTTTGGCACCGTTGCCAGAGACTGGCAACTTACAAATCTTGTTTTTTTTTTCTTATGACCATATCTGCTCCAGGATATCTTACGTTTGATTCAAAAATGGAAAAGATCGTGAGATCTAATCGCAAACAAAATGAAGCAACGAAAAAGGCAGTTAGAGGTGGTAGGAACTAAGAGTAATCCATTACAGAAAATAGAAGCAAGCGACGAAGTTATGTCTAGGGTTAACAAAAACCCTGTTCAAACACTGGAGAATGAAAGAATATGAGTCGATCCATCAGAAGAAGTGCCTAACTATAGGGTTAACATAAACCCAAATTCAACACAACAACCTATGGCTCAATGATTCGGAAAATGGTCGAAGCTTCTGCATATCAACAACCATTATGCATTGCATATCTTACTATGGGTATGAATTTTGAACTTAAGTCAGTATTAATCCAGTTGCTGCTAACTTTTCGTGGATTGCAAAATAAAAATCCATAGAAATATCTGAAAGAGTTTCATATGGTTTGTCTTAGTATGAAACATCAGGGCATAACTGATGATCAAATCAAATTACGTGCTTTCCCTTTTCCTTAGCAGACTATGCTAGGGAATGGTTATTTTATCTACCTCCTGGAACTATCACAACATAGGCTGATCTTTCTTGTTTGTTTCTCAACATATTTTTCCCAGCATCGCGCGCAGCTGAACTAAGGAAAAAGGCTGTTGGGAGAAGGCAAAAAGATGTGGAGTCTCTTTACGACTATTAGGAGTGATTTAAGAAGTTGTGAGCAAGTTGCCCACAACATAGGATAACAGAACAGTCTCTTCTCCAATACTTTTGTGAGGGCTTGAAGCCCATAGAAATGAGTATGATAGATGCTGCTAGTGGAGGGCATTGGTCAACATGACCCCCTAACAGGCAAGGTACTTGATATCGACGATGGTTACGAATCTCCAACAATTCTGAACCAATCCTGAACCCACTAGAAGGGTTCAGCAGTTAAGTAATTCAACTTTAGAAGATAGAGTTGATAGGCTTACTAATATCACGAACTCTTTTTTGCCATAAAAACAGGACTAGCCTGACTATGCGAAATTTGTATAGCACCCAAACATACAATTGATGCATGCCCTAGTTTGTGTGACGATACTGTGACCCATTTGGATGCTGGAGAACTTTCTTAGACCACCCCAAAGGTGATATGACACTTACGCTAATACATATAACCCAGGAAGGAAAAACCATCTTAACTTGATTTATGGGGCAAACCTACGGTATAATCAGCAGTTTCCATGAAAAATGCAAGGTTCAGGTGCCTCTCTAAAAATTATGGTAAATAATTAGCAGCTAAAGTGCTTGATTTCCAACAACAAATGCAATAGCAAACTGTTGATTTTCAAAAAAAATCATGTAACAGCCTGACATAGGGCCTAGTCGGAATAGTGGTGCAAGACCACAAAGCTGAAGTTGAAAAAATGAGTTTTATGATTTTTATAAGGCTTATGAGATGCTTGCATGATTGTGTGAAAGTTTTATGAAGGAATTTTATTAATTAGTGAATAAATTGTCCATTAGGACTAAATTGCAAAGATGAGAAAATATGAGTTTCTAGAAGAATTGAGTATGAAATAGAATCATAAAAATTATTAGAAGTCCTTATTTAGCAATTAGACCATTATATATTAAGACGGACAAAAATGGACTTGGGAAGGAAAAATATTAAGGAAGGGGCCTTAAGGGCATTTTAGTCATTTGGTTATTAAATGATTAAAAAGGGGAAAAAGGAAGTCAAAAATGATGTCAATCTTCTTCCCTTATTCAAAAATTTGCAAGGAGCCATAGCTAGGGTTTCTTCAACTTTCAAGCTTGGTAGTAAGTGCATCCTAGCCCCGTTTTTAATGTTCTTCGTATTCTTAAGACCCTCGTAGCTCGGTTTAGCTATTTCTAGTCATATTTTGAGCTAGGATTTATGTTTAAAAATTTAACCATGTATGAAATGCATGTATTTTAATTTTTTATGGAAGATTATGAAAGTTTGATGTAGAATAAACATCTTTTTCTAAGTGAATTTCATGAAAAATGCATGTAAGGACTAAATTGTAAAAGTTATAAAAATGGTCATACATGAGTGAAATAGTGAGAATTGAAGGTTGCTATAGTTGAGAATATGATTTGGCTAAGCTATAAATATGAGAATGTTGAATGAAAATTATTTTACGATCCTAGGGGCAAAAGTGTAATTTTGAGAAAGATAAGGGGCAACATTGTAATTTTTCCAAAGTATGAGTTATGAGTTAATTTAGTCAATGTAGGTATTAAATGAGTTAAATTATCATTATAGATAGAGAAACACGAAGCTCGGACTGAAACCGAGGTAAGAACAAAATCGAGGACTGAATTGCTTAACTACATACATTTTGAATACCGAGGTAAGTTTGTATGAATTTAAGGCTTTATAAGTATTTTCATTGGATTACTTATTATGTTATTATTGTACATTATTTCCATGAGGTTGCTTAATAATGTTTAAACAAGGAATTAATGAGAAGGAGTAAATAAAAGTCCCGGTCGAAGTTTGGAATACTATGGATGCCTAATTCACAACATGAGACAAGGAAAGCCCGTATAAGACCATGTCAAGACATGGCATCTGCAATAAAGTAAAGATATCATATAAGTCCAAGCCAAGGCATGGCTTTGATGAGTTCCTAAAGCAAAGATATCATGTAAGTCCATGACAAGTCATGGCATTGAAAAGTTATTATGATGCAAAGATCCCAAGTAAGTCCAAGCCTAGGCATGACATTGGTGAGTTTCTAAAGTAAAGATATCATGTAAGTCCAAGCCAAGGCATGGCATTGATGATTTTCTAAAGTAAAAATATCATGTAATTCCAAACCAAGGCATGGCATTGATGAGTTCCTGAAGTAAAGATATCATGTAAGTCCATGTCAAGACATAGCATTGACAAGTTTCATGAGGTAAGGATACCACGTAAGACCATGTCAAGACATGGAAATGGTACGTTTCCAAAGGAAACACACAAGGAATGTAACAGCCCAATTTTGACCTTAATCGGAATAGTGGTTTTGGACCACAAATCTGAGTCAGTAAAATATTTTAATATTATTTTATGTGTCCATGATGTATGATTAAGCATGTGTGAAATTTTTGTGAATTAATTTGTCTGTTAGTATGCTTAATTTGAGCAAAGGACTAAATCGCGTAAATCTTAAAAGTGGCTTTCTATTTTATCAATGGCTAAATTGAGATGTCTTCTTATTGGGAAAACCTTATGTGGCAATTTAGCCACTATTTTAGATAGTGGACGACAATAGGTAATGGATATGCATATATATGCTTTATATATATATATATATATATATATATTATAAGTTAAAAGTTTATATTATATTATAAGTTATTAATTAAAGTAAAAAGAAACATGGGTTTTCATAGTGGACGACAATAAGTAATGGACATGTATATATATGATTTTTATATATTTTCTATAAGTTAAAAGTTTATATATTATATCATTTCAATAGTTTAATAAAACAAAACCATAACATTTTATAAAGTCATTTTTTCTTTCTTCTTGCCCGAAATAAAGAAAAGAGAAAAAACATAGGAAAGCTTAGGGTATTCGGCACCAAGTGAGCTTGATTAAGGTATGTTTAGGTTTTGATTTTTGATAATTTTTACGTTTTTGAGATCGTTGTTAAGAGATGCATAAAACCCATGCTTTAATTTTTGATTTTGATGAATATTTTGAGTTGAGCTATTGATGATGGATTGTTGTTTATGTTGTTTGATGATGAAATATGGTATATATGTGTTAGATTAACAAGTTTTGTCTTTGAATTTTTGATAAAATTGAGTATATTAGACTAAATTACAAAAAATAAATTTTTGAGGGACTAAAATACAAAACAAATGAAATGTATGAGCTTGTATTAGGACTATGAAAATTTGGCCCTAAAGAGGTGTAGCCAAATTTTGAGTATTTTGTGTTTTGGTGCAATAGGGACTAAATTGTAAAAATTTTAAATGTTAGGGGTAAAATTATAATTTGCCCAATTATGTGTTTTTGGACTAAATTGAATGAAAATATGTTGTTTGAGCTTAATTTGAAATTATTTAGATCAAGAATAAAAGGAATTGGGGTTGGATCGGGTAAAAGAAAAGTTAATTGAATAGTCGGGAAACGAAGTCTGTCGATTTCGAGGTAAGTTTTTAAGCAATCATATTGCATGGAATTTATTTACATTGATGTATATAATTTTAATGGAAATATATGTACCATTATGTTGATAAGCCGAATGTGAGGTATACTTATTTGATAATGGTATATCCAATTATGATATTGATTGGAAAATGAGTAGAATCGAATATGAGGTATAAATATATGTAAATGATACATTCGACTATGTTATAAATCATGAAATGAACATTGTACTATATATGTACCTATGTGGTTGAGGTTTAAGCTTTATGAATGTATATATGAATGTGAATAAGTAGCAAGCTTGAGATATGCACTAAATGTGCAAAATTTTAACACCGAGCACTAAGTGTGCGAAATCAGACATTTGGCACTAAGTGTGTGAATTTTATTATACCGAACACTAAGTGTGCGAAATCAATTGTTATACACTAAGTGTGCAAATTAAATGTCCGAGTACTATGTGTACGAAATCGGCTAAAGAGCATTAAGTGTGCGATCAACTGTAATCTCAAAGATTGAATTCAGTAAGTTGATACTATGAGATCTTATCATTCAAAATCAAGTATATATGTCAAAGGGTGGCTTAGATGGATTGTTATTTTAAAGGTATAATTTAATATGATTAAATTTAGTTCGATTGAGATATGATGTTTGAAAAATTCATACAAAGATTATGAAGTGTATAAAAGTTTCGATATATGAATTGGTTGCGAAACAGCTTTATAAATATGATATTAATGCTTTGAGCCTAGCAAGCCTAGTGCTGGTGAAAGTATTCGGGCTTTAAGCGTGCAGGCTTTGTGCCGGTGAAAGATATCGGGCTTTAAGCCTAGCAGGCTTTGTGCCGGTGAAAGTATTCGGGCTTTAAGCCTAGCAAGCTTTGTGTCGGTGAAAGATATCGGGCTTTAAGCCTAGCAAGCTTTATGCCGGTGAAATATATCGGGCTTTAAGCCTAGCAGGCTTTGTGCCTATGGATAATATCGGGCTTTAAGCCTAGCAAGCTTTATGCTGGTGAAAGATATCGGGCTTTATGCCAGTGAATTATTATAAGTATATGCTTAAATAGATTCTTAATGATGTGGAACTTAAATTCAGTAAATGAGCTCGACGTTCAGGTATGTGTAAGTCTATTGGTTATTGGAGATAAGGTAAATTAGTAAATTGATATTTGTTACTAGTTATATGTGATACAATTGGAGAATGTATGTGAATTATATGGATTGACAGGTAAAGAAAATTTAGTAGTTAATATGTATATACTTGAACAAATGTATATGTAACATCCTGAAATTCAGAATTTTATGTTTTGAATTGTATCTTGCGCTAGACTAGTTAAAAATGTTAATTGTGTATGTTTAGGGGTCCTAATAAGGCTTGGGGTTGAGTTGGGCCTTAGTATAATTTTTTGTGTTTAAGCACTTTAAGGAGAGAAGGTAAGTGGCATCAATGCTTAAGGAAATAAGTGTGTATTTTGCTAGCATAAATAAGCATATGGCAAGGAGGTTATGGCATCAAGTGGAGAGCATGGAGAGAAGGGGTTCAAACCCCATCTTTTGCAAATTTTGGATTTATTTTTGTGCTTTCTTTCCAAGTGTCGGCCATGGTACTAATTATGGTAAGGGAGACTTTTTAATTATGGAAAAAAAAGAATAAGGATTATGTTAAAGAGGAAAGCAAGGGACAAACAAGGAAAGAAAGAAAAGAAAAGGTAAGGGAAGGGAACATGTTGGCCGATTTTGGGGATGATGTTTTGGAAAGAATATTTTGGGTCAACCATGACCTTTTGGTGTAGTAGGCACACGGTTTTGTTAGGGAGTGTGAGAGCCGAATCTCTTTTGGCTATTTTGTAAAGCCTTGTTCATTTTTGCATTTTCTTTACCAACTTCTTTTTCCTTGCTTTGGCTGAATCACTCTAGTCTTTTGCTCTTTTCTCCTTTCTTTTGTTTTGCCAAAACACTCGATCCAATTTGGTTCATTTTCTTTTGGTGATAGCCGAAACACTCTAATATCTCTTTGTCCATCACTTCTTTTCTTTCTCATCCTTTCTTCAATCTTTCTCCTTTCTCTTATATCAACATCTCTTTGTGGCTGAATTTTCTTGGTCCCTTTTCTCCTCAATAGTCGAATCTTTATCAACTTCTCTTCTCCATCTTGTGTGTCAAACATTTCTTTCTTGGTTGAATCGGGTAAGTGGCTTTAGTCTCCTCCTTTCATTTTCTTTTCATTCTAGCCGAATATGTATATCCATCACAATACGGCTATTTCACTTTGTTTCTAAATCGAAACGTCTCTTTCTCCTACACTCTCATATTATGATCAACCCTTCTATTTATAGTATTCTAGTGGATTGGCCGAATACCACATCTTAGCCGAATCATTTCTAGCCTTGCGCCCAATCGATAGAAGTGGATCTATTATTGTCAAGGTAAGGGATTTCTTCAAGGTTCAATATCTCAATACTTGGTTATTCCGCTAAAACGGATTGATGATTTTGTATAAACGCTTTTTTTAGGGATTATATTGATCATTTTTATTCACTTGTTGATCCTACGAAAATTGTGGTAAGCCGAACCTTTTCTTTAGACAATCGATTTATATCATCGTAATATCGTTTTGATTAAGACTTTTTCCAATGGAGGCAAGTGGTATCGATTTGAAAGGAAAAGCGACTGGAGTCCACAAAAGGAGTGGATTTGCATTTCCTATTCCTAAATTCAAACAAAGGGCGGTATCGACAGTTCGAGATTTTCCACCGGGTTGTGGACCATTATCCGGTGAGAATAGACAAATCATGGTCGCTCACGATATTGAGGGTAAGAACTTTATTAGATCGTTTGATTTAGATTTAGATTAATAAAATCTCGTTTGTTGGATTAATCGAGTGTAATGGTGATTTAGGTGCCGACGATCAAGAAGGTTTAATCCTTATCATAATCAGGTGTGTAATCTCACACCGAAATCCCGTAGATTCATGATTCGATAACATTTTGGATAATAGATCGTTATTATTATAAGGCTAAAAATCGTAATATGGCATAAATTGAGAAATGTGCTTAAATTACATTATTTTCTATAGATTTGTCAAAATCAGTATTAAAATGGTTAAATTATGAAAATACCCTTTTGAGCTGAATTTCGAAAATGCCCTTATAGGCTGAATTATGAAAATGCCCTTATAGGCCGAATTACGAAAATACCCTCAATAGGCCGTTTTTATCAAAATACCTTAACGGGCCGGATTACTTATATGCCTTTAAAGAGTTGATTTACAAGAATGCCCTTATGGGCCGAATTACGAAAATGTCCCTAATGGGCCGATTTGCTAGAATGCCTTAGTGGGCCAAATTATTATTGCTTAAATGGGCTGAGCCATCGAAATAAATTACTTGATTAATGGTTGTTATTTATATGTGAACATCTTATTATGTATGTTGCATTTTCATATTTTGCATGGGATGAGAAAAATGTATGAAGAGTACTGTAGCCTGGTGGCATTGCCACAAAATATTCATTATAATGTTTACTTATGATATCGGTGGCTTGGACACAATAAAATTATATGATAAGTAGCTTGATTGTGAATTTTGGTGTGAGCGGCGGGGTGGGTTGACTTGATCCCCACAGGTGTGATTGGCTGGTCGGGGGTGTGATGGATGGATGGGTTGGGTTGCATACATTTACTTCATTTTAATATTGTTATGTAAATGGGCTTAGGCCCAAGTTATTGCTATATGGATTCAGGCCCAGTGGATGACGTTAAGGGGATTATGCACTGAGTTCTTGTAACTCACCCCCTTTCTTTTCTTAATCCTTGTAGGTAATGCTCAGTGACAAGGACTTGGGGCCATGGATGACTTGGTGGAGGCCATATTTCATAAATGATGTTTGGAAACATTAGTAAACTACTTTTCCATATTATTTTGTTACCTTTACTATTTCGGGTTTTAAAGTTGTAATAAGGCCTCTGGGATAAACTTTAATTTGCTTTATGTTTGGACGTATTTATTATTTTTCTTAAATTGTTTTGAATGGGGATTTTCTAAAATCATAAACAACGATTTTTCATAAAACTTATCAACAAATGGATTTTAAAACAATTATGTACAAAAATTTAACTTGGGTTTTCCTTCAAAATATCAATATTATTTTCGAAAAATTTCGGTTGTAAGAGATCACTAATTCAATTATCAATTCTTCAATCAACTTTTCAAGATTTGTAGTATTTATAACAAATATTTCTAATCAAATTTGTTTTCTTAAAATAAATTCTAATCTTTAAGTAAGAATCACAATTTCTTTATTCGTTTTCTTCATGAGACATATCAGATCCGGTCATAACGCTTGGGCCGAGTTTGGGGTGTTACAGTATATGTATTGGTTTTGAGATGAGAAAGTGATTTATAGATCGATGTGAAATCTATTATTGAATATGTGAGTGTTTGGCCTTAAGGCTATGAAAGGTGAAAAGTTTATGAATGATGATAAATTATGAGTAAGTGAATTAGATATAAATTATGAGATGGAATATATGCATGATTATGATATTTCCATGAATGAATTGGTGACTGACTGTGTATTTGAGTTAAATGATTTAGGTACGTATGAGGTTTATTTGTTAAATTTAAAATAAGGTAAGTGAAGTTACTTAACGAGGAACATGGATTATATGAGAAAAGTGATTGTATATGTGTATGTGATTAACTAAATTTGGCATATTTGAATTGAATTATATATTTTTCTATGGTGAATTATTTGCTTATGGCTTACTAAGCTTTCAAAGCTTACTTTGTGTAATTTTCCTATGTTTATAGAGTTTTGAAGACTTGCTCGGGTTGGAAATCGAAGGAGATGTCATCACACTATCCAATTCTTGCTTCGGTAAATAAATGCTTGGAGATTTGGTTACGTGGCATGTATAGACTAGTTTTGATATTACTGGTTTTGAAATTTTATATATATATAGCCATGCGAAAATGGCTTGTTCTTAAAGTTAATGTATAGAGTTTAAATGAAATAGTTTTTGGTTAGTAGCAGTAATGTGGTTTTGAAAAATCACCAAAAAGAGGAAAAAGGGAATTAGATAGTGAATAAGATATAGAATTAAAGCCTATTGTGTCTATTTTTGTATGGAAAAACAGAGTAGGCAAAGGGATTTTATATTCTGTGATATTTAAATTTTTAGTGGGAGTGGTTCTGAATGACTTCGTGGTCCCCTATTTTGTCTTGGAAATATCATTAAAAATTATAAAAAATGAATTATGAGTTATAATTTATATGTATATATTCCTTACCGAGTCTATTTTCAATAGAAACAAGTGGGAACATCATATGAAAACTGTACAATAAGATATTTGCATTTAGGTTAAGAGAGGTCAGAACCGTTGGTCAGTGAAACAGGGGAAACTTTAATGAATAAACTATACTAAATGGTTAAGGCAAAAATTCTGGCAAAATTATGGTAAGAAGATATATGAGTCTAGATTCAAGGAAAATTTACAGATCTAAATTTTGAGTTTCCTAACTCGAGTTATAGTCAATTTAGTCAACATGACGTAGATGGACAGTTTCAATTTTTATGCCCCAAATAAGTAGTTAAGTCCGGTAATAACTCATAACCCCTTTTCGGCGACGAAATGGGGTTAGGGGATATCGTATAAGACCATGTCACGACATAGCATCGACACTGAATTAAGGGACCCCATGTAAGACCATATCTAGGACATGACATTGGCATCGAGGCACATGTTTGATGAGATTGAGTATCCTCTGTTAGTCCGGTTAATTCATCGAGCAAAAGAGTAAAGCATGAAAGCAGTAACAAGAAAGTTAAACAAGTAAAGATATTAGCAAGTTAAGTTAGCCAAAGTTGATTAAAAGCATTATTCAATTTATAAATGATAAAAATTGAGTTTATGTTTGCATTCAGCAAAATGTACTAATCTATGTGATTAAGTGGTATAGGTACCGTGTTTACTTTACAAGTATGAGATTAGTAAGTAACATGAGATGAGTAAGATAAGTAAGAGTAAGTAAGCCCAAGTACTTCAGATTTATGTTGTTATTTCTTTATGGTGGATGAGTTATGTTGAGCAATTATATGGCTATATGCATTACATGCAAACTTACTAAACTAGATGCTTACTTCGCTCTTTTCTTCTTTTCTTGTAGTTTCGCCAAGCTAATTCGTGGATCATAGACGTTGGAGCTCGGAACACACTATCAATCACTATTTTGGTCTAGCTAAGTTGTTTATATTAATTATGGCATGTATAGGAATCATTTCATTTTGAGTTATGTCTTAAGAGGAGCCAAAGTGTTGGCTATCAAGGTTATTATTCTTTTTGTATATGGCTAAAGAGATTGCCAATATTAACTAAGTTTATACATCAATGTTGATGAGTTATGCATTATTATTCATGTTTTGATGAAGTATTTGAGTAGTTGGCTTGAGTATTCGAATAATCTTGATTTCAGAGTGGTAATTGGCTTGGAAAATAGCCTTTAGTGTCCACACAGGTAAACACACGGATGTGTGTCTTGGCCGTGTGTGACACACGGTCAACCCATATGGGTGTGTTAATTGGAGAGTATTCGAGAGTTTTTAATAGAGGTTGAGATGTTGACTCAGCTTCGAGATGTTCATTTGGTGTCGTTAATCAGATACTGCAATGAGAAACAAGAGATGATTCTGGTGTATGATTTTATGAGTAATGGGACTCTCTCGGATCATCTTTATGGAACTTTACTTATGATTCTCTCACTTGGAAGCAAAGGCTTGAGATTTGCAAGGGAGCTGCAACTGGATTGAACCATCTCCATATTAGAAGTGAGGCATACTGTTATTGATAAACCATAATTTACACATATTTTAACCCCATGCTTGGCTTATTTTTGGATGAATTTCCATTAGATTTGATGAATTCGATGCTCCTAATCATTTAATTTCATATCGTACAATCAGGGGTCGAAAAGAACAAGAAATAGGCCAAAAAGGGACGAAATGGACCTACCTCAAAAATTAACAAGGCTTGGACAAACGTACACGGCCAAATCACACGGCCGTGTGTGACAAGCAGAATTGAGCATGGCTCAAGCCATCACGCAAGGCGTGTTACATGAGCGTGTCCCTGCTGAACCCAGGTTTAATCCTATTCGAGAAAGGTTACTTGTGGGCCAAGAAAGGCATTCCAAAGCCTATATAAACACCCTAGGGGGCAACCTAAAAGAGGACACCGAGTAGAAGGCAGAAAATACTCAAAGACAGCCATCAGGAGTAGCTCGGAAAAAGGATCTTCATCAAAACTGAAGATCTCCCATCAAGTTCTTTAGAAGTTTTTGGGTTTTCTTTTATTTTTGTTTTCCTTATTTTAAGACGTTTCCCTCTATCAGTATGAACTAAACCTCTCAAATACCTGAGGAGATGAGACCTAAGACAAATCTTATTACTATTTGATTTAAGATAAATACTTGTTCTTATTCTTAATTGTGAGTTCTTGACCTTGTTTTGATAATTCAAGTTATTGATTCACGGTGGATGTGCTTATTCAGTGGAGCAAAAGTCCCTATTTAAGAGTAGATCAACACAAAGCGGAGTTGATTGCAACCCCAGAAATAGGGCGACGAAAATATGCCAGATTAGAGTCAAATCTAATAGGGAATCCATAGATCGAGTTAATGCGACAATAGGGGTTTTAATTAGAAAGAGATTTCAATTAATCAACATAGAGCCAGTTGTTTTTAGTTTTGAAAGAGATATTAACATAAATCAGGGATTTCTACGGATTAAGTCAAATGAATAAATCATATGAATCAAAAGTAATAAGTGAAGTCCCGGTGGATTCCTCCTTAGGTATTGCCTTTATCATATAAGTCGTCTAAAAGTATTTTCTTAATTCTTCTTTGTCGTATTTTTAATTAAGTTTTAGTTTAAAAGAAATCACTCTAATTCTTATGCTAAATAATAGAAGGATAGTAATTACTAGTACTCTTGGTCCTTGTGGATACGATATTACCGGTCTTACCATAACTATACTATAAACGATAGGTGTGCTTGCCTTTATTGTGATCATAGTTAGTTTTAGACTATAACACCTCGATTTAGGGCCTAGTCAAAATAGTGGTGCGAGACTACAAATCCAAGGTGTATGAATGAGTTTTTGAGGCTTATGCTATGCTTACATGTTAGTGTGAAATTGCGGTTGAATTGTCCAAAAGAACTAAATTGTAAAAGTTAAAAAATGTGAGATTCTAGAAGCCATTTGTGTGAAATAGCTTTAGAATATTAATTAGAGGCTTTTAAATAGAAATTTTCTCAATTTTTAATTTTTGGACAAAATTGGGCATGGATGAGTTAAAATAGGAAGTTTATAAAAAAGGGTATATTGGTCATTTACCAATTAAATGATTAAATTGGAGAAAGTATGAAAAAATTCATTCATCTTCTTCTCCAAGGTTGCCGAAATTTTCAAGAGCCATTGTTAGGGTTCTTCAAATTTTTCAAGCTTGCTAGTAAGTGCATCCAAGCCCCGTTTTTGATATTTTTCGTATTTTTGAAGTCCTAATTGCATGAGTAAGCTATTTTTAGCTATTTGTTGAGCTAAGATGGATATTCAAAAATATACCCATGTATGACATGCATGTATTTTGGTGTTTTATGGAAGAATATGAAAGCTTAATGTAGTAGAAACATCTTTTGCTAAGTGATTTTCCATGAAAATGCATGTAGGGACTAATTTATAAAAGTCTTGAGTTTAGTCATACATGTGTGATTTAGTGAGAATTAATGATTGCTTTAGTTGAGTAAGTGACTCGGCTAAGCATGTAAGGCTAGAAAGTTGAATAAAAATCACTTTACGAGCCTTAGGGGAAAAGTGTAATTATGAGAAAGATTAGGGGCAAAAGAGAAATTTTGCCAATGTATGAGATAAATGTCAATTTAGTCAATGTGTGTATTGAATAAGCTAATTTATTCATTATAGATCAAGAAAGACGAAGTCGGGATCTAACCCGAGGCAAGAGCAAGGTGGTGGACTAGATTGCATATTTCTATACTTTTGAGTATCGAGGTAAGTCTATGCTTAAACAATGGATTCATACTTACAAATTGTTAATGTTAGCTAATGTGTAGCATGATTGAGAATGATTGAAAACCTATGTGGGATGAATGTGGTAGAATTTGTGAATGAATGTATGGTTAAGTAAATAGATATATGAATGTGTGGTGAGAATGCTAAATGGTGGGCTAAGTGCGATACCATCCTAATGCATAGTGACAATGAGCTGGCCATGTACGATGCTATCGTTAAGTATATCGTCTAATGGGATATGTGCGAAACCACTATCATTACCTTTGTGGTAGGCTAAGTGCGAGACTACCTTATTAATTGATTGTGGTGGCTAAGTGCGAAACCACCGAGAAATTAGCTGTGTGGTTGTATTATTGAGTTAATTAGCTGCGTGGATGAATTATCGAGAAATGATGTTGTGTTGTATATTGTGTAAATGTGATATTGAATGTAGGGGTGCATTTCAATGGTTGTGAGTATGATGTGTTGGAAAAGTGGTAAGGGATAGAAAGAGTAAGCATTGTTGTACACTATATGTTAGTATAATGCTAATTGTTGTTTAGCTTATACTATGATGCTTAATTGTTTAATGTGTAAACTTACTAAACTCAAAGCTTACTCATTTTCTTTTCCCTTGTCTTATAGAGTGAAAGTGTTGAATCGAGATACAAAGATCAATTGGATGATCATCTACATATCAGCACACTCTGGTACATGAGACTCAATGTTTTGTATATGGCATGTATAGAGGGTAGACAAGTTAGTGAATTTTGTTGTAAATGGCTAGGATGTGTTAGCCCATAGTTGGATAATCTATTTTGTATAATTCCATAGTTGTTGGCTATTATATTTTATGAAAAGGTTTTAGTTATCTATGTGAGGTTGCACTTCAATTTGAGTTGATTATGGATGTGTTGAATGAATGCATATTGTGTATGCTAGAGGGATGAAAGGAACTTGGCACATAGCTTTGTTCTTGTCCATGTGGATAGACACATGGGCGTGTGTCTAGACCAGGTGTGGCACACGGTCAACCCACGGACGTGTGATTTGGCTGTGCTTCCTCTGCATGTTAACATTTTAAGTTAGAATAGACCACGGACTAGCCACACAATCGTGTGCATAGGCCGTGTGAGTTTAATCCGTGTTGGCCATGGGCTAGCCACACTGGCGTATGACTAGGCTTTGGGGCCGTGTGTATATAGTTAGTATTCACCACAGTTAAGGAGCATGGGTGTGTGGGTCTGTGCACGGGCGTGTCTCTTCTTGCACTGGCATGTTAGCCCTATACAAAAGAGAAAATTTTTAAGATTGGAAAAAGTTTCGGAGTAGTCTCGAGAGCCCTCGTGTGTATGAGTGAGGCCTCGTAAGTCGAGAATGAGGTTGTTGAACTGACTTAAGAGAGTAGTCACGATGAGCCTAAGTGGCGATCATAAGGTTTTAATATAGTAACACCTCAAGCCCGGTTCTGGCGTAGAACCCAGGTAAGGGGTGTTACATTTAGTGGTATCAGAGCTATGGTTTAGTCGGTTCTAGGACTACCGTAGCGGGTGTAAGAGTCTAGCTATACATGCCATAAGTGTACTATGATAGTGGGGTGGTTTCTGATGATTTTAAATCTTGTTTCGTATGGTACATGGATCCCGATCAATCTACTGCTGATGAAGTAGCTAGTAATGCGTCGGCTCCTGCACAAGGAACGTGCCGGTACAAAGTGGACCCGAGGCTAGGGGTCAAGAGGAAGAGGCAAGAGAAGCCTTTCTCCAGATGATGAGTAATTGGTACTCAGACTATGTTCGAGTGAACCCTAATGCTCAACCTCCTCCGCCTCCTCCTATACCTCATCCAAATCCAGTGGCTCCTCAAGGTATTATGTGTGAGGATATCGAAACCCCCGGTGGATAAGATTAGGAAGCACGGGACTGAGGAGTTTAGAGAAAAGGTAGATAATGACCCTGAGAGGGCAGAGTTCTTGTTAGAGAACTTGATGAGAGTGTTTGATGAACTCTTATGTACACCTAAACAGAGCTTGAAGTGTGCCGTATCCTTGTTGAGAGATTCGACATACCATTGGTGGAAAATATTGACGTTAGTAGTCCCAAAAGAGTGGGTGACGTGGGACTTCTTTCTGGAAGAGTTTCGGAAGAAGTATATAAGCCAACGATTTACAGATCGGAAAAGGAAGGAGTTTCTTGAGTTGAAGCAAAGAAGAATGTCAGTAGCAGAGTATGAGCGTGAGTTTGTTAGGGTTAGCAAATACGTTCAATAGTGTATCGACAGAGACCATCTTGTGTAAAAGGTTCGAAGATGGACTAAATTAGGACATCAAACTCCTAGTGGGTATTTTAGAGTTGAAAAAGTTTGTTGTGTTGGTGGAAAGGGCAAGTAAGGCCAAAGAGTTGAGTAAAGAAAAGAGAAAGGTTGTGAGTGAAGCCCGAGATGCGAGAAAGAGACTGATGGGCAAATCGTATCAAGGCTAGTCGAAAAGATCCAAGGAAGAGAATCCTCGGACGACAGCCTCAGTGGGATATTCGCATCAAGACTTGGGCAATATTCGTTCAGGTTCGAGAGTCCAAGCCACCTCGATGGAAAGTGTGGGCAATACAAAGAGCAAACTGGACTGTCTTAGGTGTGGTAGATATCACACCGGAGAGTGTTGGGGTAATAGTCAGAATTGTTATAAATGTGGCTCCCCCGATCACTTTATCCAAAATTACCCCGAGAGGGATGATAAGGAAGAGAAGCAAGAGATAAGATCCAGTGATGTGTCTGCAAGAGGTAGACCATCTAGGAATTCGAGAGGTGGGAATAGTGGTAGAGGTGCATCTAAAGATTCTGCTGTGAGACCAGAGGGTCGGGCATCTGTGAGGACGTATGCTATTTGCACTCGCGAAGAAGCATCCTTCCCAAAGGTGATAACGGGTACTTTTTCTCTCTATGACACCTTTATTATTGCTTTAATAGATCCAGGGTCTACTCATTCTTATATTTACATGAGATTAGCATCTAGTTTGAGTACGACCATTGAGTCTACGGATATTGTGGTTATGGTGTCAAACACTTTAGGAAAGCATGTGTTAATGGACAAAGTGTGTAAAAATTATCCTTTATTGATTGCGAAGCATTATTTTCTGGCAAACCTGATGTTATTACTGTTTGATGAGCTTAATTTGATCCTTGGTATGGATTGGTTAACTACTCATAATGTCTTAGTGAACTGTGGTAGTAAGTACATTGAATTGAAATGTGAGAGTAGAGATGTGGTTCGTGTTGAATCAGGTGGATCGGATAGTCTACCAGTGATGATTTCTTCCTTAGTGACTGAGAAATATTTGAGAGAAGGGTATGAGTCCTATCTCGCCTTTGTGTTGAATACCTAAGAGGTTGAAATGAAGTTGGAAACAGCGTCAGTAGTACGCGAGTATCCGGATGTATTTTTAAAAGAGTTACCCGGATTACCTCCAGTGAGAGAGGTCAAGTTTGGGATTGAGTTGATTCCAGGAACAGCACCGATTTCAATTGCTCCATATAGAATGGCACCTTTAGAGTTGAAAGAACTGAAGGTTCAGTTGCAAGAGTTAACAGATAAGGGTTTTGTAAGACCTAGCTACTCACCATGGGGTGCTCTGGTATTGTTTGTGAAGAAGAAAGATGGGTTTATGAGATTGTGTATAGACTATAGACAACTCAACAAGGTGACGGTGAAGAATAAGTATCCTTTACCAAGGATTGATGACCTTTTCGATCAACTGAAAGGAGCTACAGTGTTGTCCCAGATAGACCTAAGGTCTGGTTACTATCAATTGAGAGTGAAAGAGCAAGATGTGTTGAAAATTACATTTCGAACAAGGTATGGCCATTATTAGTTTTTGGTTATGTCGTTTGGTTTAACGAATGCACCTGCGATTTTTATGGATCTGATGAACCGTGTTTTCAGACCATATGTGGACAAGTTTGTGGTTGTCTTCATTGAAGACATATTGATCTATTCTCGGGATGAGAACGATAATGAAGAGCATTTGAGAATTGTCTTGCAAACTTTAAGAGATAAGCAGTTGTATGCTAAGTTTAGCAAGAGTGATTTTTGGCTACGAGAAGTCAGATTCCTAGGACACATTGTGTCGGGTGATGGTGTCAGAGTTAACCCAAGTAAGATTTTGGCTATTGTGGATTGGAAATAGCTGAGGAACGTGTTGAAAATCAGAAGTTTCTTGGGATTAGCGGGATATTATAGATGTTTCGTAAAGGGTTCTCTGTGATTGCTACCCCGATGACAAAACTATTGCATAAAGATGTCAAGTTTGAATGGACTGAAACATGTCAACAGAGTTTCGAGAGACTGAAAACAATGTTGACTGAGGCACTGATTTTGGTATAACCAGAATCGGGGAAAGAGTTCGTGGTTTAGAGTGATGCGTAGTTTAATGGTCTTGGTTGCATGTTGATGTAAGAGGGTAAGGTAGTCACTTACGCCTCGAGACAGCTAAAACCACACGAGAAGAATTATCTGACTCATGATTTGGAGTTGGCCGCGATTATTTTTGCTTTAAAAATTTGGCGATATTACTTGTATGGTGAGAAGTGCCGAATCTTTACAGATTACAAGAGTTTGAGATATTTGATGGATCAGAAGGATCTGAATTTGAGACAAAGGCAGTGGCTTGAGTTATTAAAAGATTATGAGTTAGTCATTGATTATCACCCGGGAAAAGCGAATGTGGTTGCGGATGCCCTGAGTAGGAAATCCTTGTATGCTCTAAGAGTTATGAACACGAGTTTAGCATTGTCTGATGATGATGCTATTTTGGCAGAGTCGAGAGCTAAACCACTATTTGTTCAATAGATATGTGAGGCTCAGAGAAATGACAGTGAGATGTAAGCTAAGAGAGCTAAGTACGATCTGAAAGTGATTCTGATTTTCGAGTGGGCTCAAATGGTTGTTTGCTATACTGTGACAGAATTTGTGTACCCAAAGATGAAGAATTAATCTGAAAGGTTTTGCGTGAGGCCCACAATGGATGTTTGCCAGTACATCCAGGCAGTACAAAAATGTACAATGACTTAAGGAAGTTGTATTGGTGGCCGAGTATGAAAAGAGACATTTCAGAGTTTGTGACAAAGTGTCTGATTTGTCAACAAGTGAAAGCTGAGCACCAAGTGCCTTCGGGATTGCTTCAGCCAGTGTTGGTACCCGAATGGAAGTGGGATCAGGTTACCATGGATTTTGTAACGGGGTTACCGATGACTCCGAAAAAGAAAGATGTTGTGTGGGTTATTGTTGTTAGGTTAACAAAGTCAGTTCACTTTATTCTAGTACGTGTTGATTATTCACTGGGTAAGGTAGCTGAGTTGTATGTTGCAGAGATAGTGAGATTGCATGGTGTGCCTATGTCCATTATATCAGATAGAGATCCGAGGTTTACTTCGAGATTTTAGA
Organism: Gossypium rotundifolium; assembly: GCA_025506655.1. NCBI lineage: Eukaryota > Viridiplantae > Streptophyta > Magnoliopsida > Malvales > Malvaceae > Gossypium > Gossypium rotundifolium. Next base: position 135,599,918 of record CP106728.1, read on the forward strand.
AGAAGTTGTAAGAGGACATGGGTATGAGGTTGAATTTTAGTACTACTTTCTATCCACAAACTGATGGTCAGTTTGAAAGAGTAATTCAAATTCTCGAAGATATGCTTCGATGCTGTGTGTTAGAATTCGTAGGTAGTTGGGAGAGATATCTACCTTTGGTCGAATTCGCCTACAATAACAGTTATTAGTCGAGTATATGGATGACTCCGTATGAGGCCTTGTATGGTCGTAAGTGTCGGACTCCTCTATATTAGACAGAGCTTAGAGAGAAGTGGATCCATGGAGTTGATCTGGTAAAAGAGACCAAAGAGTGAGAGTAATCTGTAATAGTCTGAAAGCTGCTTCGGAACGACAAAATTCGTACATGAATTTGAAAAGAAAAGAGAAGAAATTGAGTTTAAGGTGGGTGACAAAGTGTTTTTGAAAGTGTCCCCGTGGAAGAAGATTATGAGATTTGGATGAAAAGGGAAGTTGAATCCAAGATTTATAGGGCCGTATGGGATTACAGACAGAGTTAGACCAGTAGCTTACCGATTGGCTTTACCGGTAGAGTTAGAAAAGATTCATAATGTGTTCCATGTATCGATGTTGCGATGGTATCGCTCCAATCCTTCACATAAGATTCCTTCAACGGAAATTGAAATAAGACAGGATATGTTTTATGAAGAGGAGCCGATTAAGATCTTGGCTCAAGAGGTGAAACAGTTGAGAAATAAGAGCATAGCACTAGTGAAAGTGTTATGGCAGAAACACAGTGTGGAAGAGGCTACATGAGAAACGGAAGAATATATGAGAGAGCAACATCCAAACCTCTTTACTGGTAAGATTTTCGAGGACGAAAATCTCTAAAGGGGGAGAGTTGTAACACCCCGGTTTAGGGCCTAGTCAGAATAGTGGTGCAAGACCATAAATTCGAGGTATATGAATGAGTTTTTACGGTTTATGCTATGTTTACATGTTAGTATGAAAGTTTCATGAAGCAATTTTGTGAAATTGCGGTTGAATTGTCCAAAAGGACTAAATTGTAAAAGTTGTAAAATGTGAGATTCTAGAAGCTATTTGTGTGAAATAGCTTTAGAATATTAATTAGAGGCCCTTAAATAGCAATTTTCCTAATTTTTAATTTTTGGACAAAATTGGGCATGGATGAGTTAAAATAGGAATCAAAAAGGGCATATTGGTCATTTGCCAATTAAATGATTAAATAGGAGAAAATATGACAAAATTCATTCATCTTCTTCTCCAAGGCTGCCGAAATTTTCAAGAGCCATTGTTAGGGTTCTTCAAATTTTTCAAGCTTGCTAGTAAGTGCATCCAAGCCACGTTTTTTATATTCTTCGTATTTTTGAAGTCCTGGTTGCATGAGTAAGCAATTTTTAGCTATTTTTTTGAGCTAAGATGGATATTCAAAAATATACCCATGTATGACATGCATGTATTTTGGTGTTTTATGGAAGAATATAAAAGCTTGATGTAGTAGAAACATCTTTTGCTAAGTGATTTTCCATGAAAATTCATGTAGGGACTAATTTATAAAAGTATTGAGTTTAGTCATACATGTGTGATTTAGTGAGAATTGATGAATGCTTTAGTTGAGCAAGTGACTCGGCTAAGCATGTAAGGCTAGAAAGTTGAATAAAAATCACTTTACGAGCCTTAGGGCAAAAATTTAATTATGAGAAAGATTAGGGGCAAAAGAGTAATTTTGCCAAAGTATGAGATAAGTGTCAATTTAGTCAATGTGTGTATTGAATAAGCTGATTTATTCATTATAGATCAAGAAAGACGAAGCCCGGATCTAACCTGAGGCAAGAGCAAGGTGGTGGAGTAGATTGCATATTTATATACTTTTGAGTATCGAGGTAAGTCTATGCTTAAACAATGCATTCATACTTACAAATTGTTAAAGCTAGCTAATGTGTAGCATGATTGAGAATAATTGAGAACCTATGTGGGATGAATATGGTAGAATTTATGAATGGATGTATGTTTAAGCAAATAGATATATGAATGTGTGGTGAGAATGCTAAATGGTGGGCTAAGTGTGATACCATCCTAATGCATATTGACGATGAGCTGGTTTTGTGCGATGCTATCGTTAAGTATATCGTCTAGTGGGCTATGTGCAAAACCACTTTGATTATCTTTGTGGTAGGCTAAGTGTGAGACTACCTTATTAATTGATTGTGGTGGCTAAGTGCGAAACCACCGAGAAATTAGCTGTGTAGTTGTATCATTGAGTTAATTAGCTGCGTGGATGAATTATCGAGAAATGATGTTGTGTTGTATATTGTGTAAATGTGATATTGAATTCATGGGTGCATTTCAATGGTTGTGAGTATGATGTGTTGGAAAAGTGGTAAGGGATAGAAAGAGTAAGCATTGTTGTACATTACATGTTAGTATAATGCTAATTGTTGTTTAGCTTATACAATGATGCTTAATTGTTTAATGTGTAAACTTACTAAGCTCAAAGCTTACTCCTTTTCTTTTCCCTTTTCTTATAGAGTGAAAGTGTTGAATCGAGATACGAGGATCAATTGGATGATCATCTACATTATCAGTACACTCTGGTACATGAGACTCAATGTTTTGTATATGGCATGTATAGAGGCTAGACAAGTTAGTGAATTTTGTTGTAAATGGCTAGGATGTGTTAGCCCATAGTTGGATAATCTATTTTGTATAATGCCATAGTTGTTGGCTATTATATTTTATGAAAAGGTTGTAGTTATTTATGTGAGATTGTACTTCAATTTGAGTTGACTATGGATGTGTTAAATGAATGCATATTGTGTATGCTAGAGGGGTGAAAGGAACTTGGCACATAGCTTTGTTCTTGTCCATGTGGATAGACACACGGGTGTGTGTAGACCATGTGTGGCACACGGTCAGCCCACGGGCGTGTGACTTGGCTGTGCGCCCCCTGCATGTTAACATTTTAAGTTAGAATAGACCACGGACTAGCCACATGGGCGTGTGCATAGGCCGTGTAAGTTTACTCAGTATTGGACACGGGCTAGCCACACGGGCTTGTGACTAGGCTTTGGGGCCGTGTGTATATAGTTAATATTCACCACAGTTGAGGAGCATGGGCGTGTGGGTCTATGCACGGGCGTGTCTATTCTTGCACGGGCATGTTAGCCCTGTACAAAAGAGAAAATTTTTGAGATTGGAAAAAGTTTCGGAGTAGTCTCGAGAGCCCTCGTGTATATGAGTGATGCCTCGTAAGTCAAGAATGAGGTTGTTAAGGTTACTTAAGAGAGTAGTCACGATGAGCCTAAGTGGTGATCATGAGGTTTTAATACGGTAACTCCTCGTTCCGGCGTAGAACCCAGGTAAGGGGTGTTACATAGACACATCAAGTTTTTGGCGCCGTTGTTGGGGACTAAGATATTAGGAACACTAAATTTTTATTACTTTAGCCATTCTTATGTTTTTTTAGTTTACTAACTTTTTCTTTTCTTTGCTTCTGGCAAGAACTTTTAGTTTATGACTAGAAGGAACTCGTCAGGACCATTACTTTTTTACGGTGAGATTGAAAGTACAATTCGCAGAAACTGAAGAGAAATAAGGTGAAGTTTACAATACATAGAAGAAGAGCAAGAAGACGATACCAATACTACCAAAGAGAGGGCTGATAATAATCCGCTACCTCCTGTGGTTACCACAAATCCGGTGAATCAAAATCCTGCTCCTTGTACTATGTATGATTATGCTAAGCCTAATTTAATAGGAACTAAATCAAGTATTGTTAGACCTGTTGTTGCTGCAAATAATTTTGAACTGAAACCTAACACTATTCAGATGATTCAACAATTTGTTCAGTTTGATAGTTTGTAGGATGAGGATCCAAACAATCACTTGGAAAATTTTCTAAAATTTTACGACATTTTCAAGATTAATGGCGTTTCTGATGATGCCATTCGTCTGGGTTGTTTCCCTTTTCATTGAGGAACAAAACTGAACAGTGGTTGAATGAACTCGTTACCATGAGGATCAATCACTATATGGGACCAAATGACCGAAAAATTTTTACTTAAATATTTTTCGCCGGCTAAACGGCTAAGTTGAGGAATGATATCTCTTCTTTTGTACAGATGGATTTAGAGACACTTTACGATGCATGAGAGAGATACAAGGATTTACTAAGAAGGTGCCCTCACCATGGGTTACATTTGTGGCTACAGGTTCAAACCTTTTATAATGGTGTCAACCCTCAACTAGGCAGTTGATTGATTCAGTAGCCTTTGGAACCCTAAATAACAAGACCCTTAAAGCTTTTATAATGGTAACTGGTGTTAACAACGTTAGTGAATTGCTAAACCATCAAAAAATTTCAACACGTAAACTTTTTCCTCCAAATCATTAAGTCCACATGAATAATACAACATTATGTGAATAATTTAAAATCAAAAAATAAATTTAAAAACAAATAACTAAGCTAAAACTTCATCTTCTCCATTTAAGCATATGATCATCTTCTTCAAAGAATTTTTCATTTGAAATAGTATTTTTAATTTATGTTTAAATAATATTTTTATTATACATAAAAATACAAGTATTTTCATGTAAGTTTAATATTCACTTCTTTTTTATTAACCATATGCTTAGCTATTTTTTAATTTAATTTTTGTTTTATTTAATTTTTCACATAACATTATATTATTCATGTAGATTTAATGATTTGAAAAAGTTTTACATATCAATTTCCATTGGTTAATTTAATAATTCATTAAGGTTGTCAACTCTAAGTATCATAATAACATATATTAATAGTTCATGTATCATATTAAATACTTTATAAAAGTATAGATACCAAACATGATGTTATCCCATTTTAAATCAATTAGTTAAGTGGTTGACCTTCGGTCAATCTTATTTGTGAAAATATATTTAATTCAAACGAGTTTCATGATTACCTTTTCTATTAAATCATCTAGCTTTAAATTGAGGCAATATATTAAAAAAAAAAAAGAAAGACTCGTAACCTGTAAAGAAAAAACTGTATGAATTTGCAAATATACTGATAAATATGTTCTCATTTCGTCAACATATATTTTACATAGACAAATATAGTCAGTTTTCAATTGTTTCCATGGAGAAGTACTCGATAATAGTTCTGATAACTATCCTTCAGTCAGTCATTTTTGTTGCATCAGAGCAGCCTGCATACGTTCCAACAGAAAATATCACCCTGAATTGTGGAGCTCCAACTGACTTATTAGCTAATGATGGCAGATCTTGGGCAGTAGACAATACCTCAAAATTTGGACCTGTCAAATCATCCCACAAAAAATCACAAGTCTATGAAGCTAATACCCTAGACGGTTCCGAACCCGTGCCTTATATGACGGCCCGAGTTTCTCGTTCCGAATTCAAGTACACTTTCCCTGTTACCCCGGGCCAGAAATTCGTTCGTCTATACTTCTATGCAGCGTCCTATAAAGAATACGACAGATCCAAGGCCTTTTTCTCTGTCAAAGCTGGTTCTTTCACTTTGCTAAAAAATTTCAGTGCTTCCCTTGTTGCGGTTTCAAAGGGGAGAAATTGGTTTCCCAGATAATTCAGTTTGAACGTGGAAGATAATGAGGTGTTGGACCTTGTTTTCACTCCATCTCGTAGTGCTTCAAACGATACTTATGCTTTCATCAATGGAATCGAGATCGTGTCGATGCCTACCAATCTTTACTACACACCACCTGACTCAGGGAATGTCTCTTTTGTGGGTCAGAGTTATCCATTCCCGGTTGAGAATGGCACCGCACTTGAGATGGCGTATCGATTGAATGTTGGGGGCAACTCCATTTCGCCCAACGATGATACTGGCCTTTTCAGGCTTTGGTCTAATTACTCTTGTTACATGACAAAAAATAGCTATGTTACTGTAAACACCTCCTTGCCAATCAACTACAAAATGATTCCAAGATATACGGCACCGGCACTACAGCACAATAGACTATTAGCGGTATTTTATTGGCGTTTTGAATAAAAACGTCACAAAATTTAGACTTCAGCGGCGCTAACAAGAAAACGCCGCAAAAGATTGAGATATAACAGTGTTTTTTTTTTAAGCAATAGCGGCGCCTATGCCATAAATGCCGCAAAAAAATTTTAATTTCCAAAACAAAACAACGTATGTCGAAACCATTTTTTTTCGAGTTTTGAAAAAACGGGGATCGACTTTAGAAATATGGAAATGGAGTCGCCACCGATCTTTTATTCGAGGTGTGATCGGATCGCCTTGAGATGGATTATTTTAATAAAACATTTTGATTTATTAAAACCATAATTTTGGTCTACGAAATTTGAGAAAACAAGTTTGGGAGTCGGTTACGTCTGAGGAAGGATTAGCACCCTCGCAACGCCCAAAATTGGTACCAAATTGATTAATTAATGTCCTAACGTCGATAATTTGAAAAATTTTAAAATTATGACCTTCTTTGACCCATTTGAAGATACTCGAGTTTGAATATTAAGATTCTCTGGTTCCGAAAGAATAAAATATCACCTCTAGCACGTTAGGATGCAACAATTTAAGTCTTCGAATTCTAGATCATCCCAAAAATTCTCAAAACCCATGCATTGAGATTTTAAAAGGATATTTCGTTATTTGGGATCAAACGAAAAATCAAAACCCAGCATGTTAGGGCACAATTTCTCTAATTTCCAAACACGAAATATTGCCTTGTTTTTAATGCTAAGAAAACACGAATGAAATCTTAAAAGGATATTCGGTTATTTGGTCAAACAAAAAATCGAAACCCAGCACGTTAGGGCTCGATCTCTCGGATTTCCAAACACGAAACATTGCCTCGTTTTAAAGTTGAGAAAAACATGAATGAAGTCTTAAAAGGATATTTGATTATTTGGTCAAACGAAAAACCGAAACCCAGCACGTTAGGGCACGATCTCTCGGATTTCCAAACACGAAACATTGCCTCGTTTTAAAGTTGAGAAAAACATGAATGAAGTCTTAAAAGGATATTTAGTTATTTGGTCAAACTTAGGGCACGATCTCTCGGATTTCCAAACACGAAACATTGCCTTGTGATCTTAAAACCGAAATGACATTAAAACACTACATCTTTCATTACATGCAATAGAGTACTAATATACAAAGTCAATATCACATATTACAAAGATGAGTCACAAATAATTAACGATCACAACTTAAGAGATATAATACATACAATAACAAATAAATGAACATCTAATACATAAAAAATAGTATCGTCAACTTAAATAATTTGTAAATAATAAAACAATTGTGATGACCACATAATATACATTATTTACGAACTGCCATGATAATCAAAGACTAAAAAGGTATAACAAATCAAAAAAATATATAAAACAAAAGAAATATGACAAGCTTTCAAAAGATAATGAATAGAGTTCGAATAAATATGAAAGAAAGAAAAATTGAAATCAACCATATATAAAACAATAAACGATATGTATATATAAAATTTTAAAATAGGTAATACATGTAGAAGTTTGAAATAAATCATCAAAATAAATAATATATAAAATAAAAAGTATAAATGAATTTTAAAATAAGTATCATGTATAATAGTTTAAAGATAATAAGGTGATAATAATATAATAACAATAAAAATAATAAAGTTAATAATAATATAAAAGAAAATAATAATAGTAGTAGTAATATTAAAATAATAGTAATAATAATATTAATAACAATAAAAATAATAGTGGCATTAATAAAATAATTTAGTAATATTAATAATAAGATTAAAATAACAATATATCAATATAATTGCAAAATAAACAATGAATGACTAAATTGAAATCGAATATAATAAAGGGCTAAAAGAACAATAAATTAAGAGATAAAATCAAAAAAAGACTAGAAAATAATACGTTTACAGCCAGAGGGATCATCGGGGAAATTATCCCCTTTCCCCAAAACGGCATCGTCTACTAGAAGACTAAAGTGAATCAAAGCGGAAATTATAGGGGCAAATCAAAATAAAATAAAACTAAATTAAAACAAATATAAATGAGGAGGGGTTGTTTGCGCAGATAACCCCAAAACACAAAACACGCGGATCCTTCAGCTGACGGGTTGGGTCACGCGCGGGTGGCTTGAAACGACGTCGTTTTGGGCTATTGAAACCAACCCTAAAACAGCGCCGTTTTAGGTGCCTATATAAACTAATTTTTTTTTTCGAAAATTTTCATTCTTCTCTTTTCTAAAACAAAAAAAATCTGAAACTCTCTCAACTCCTCTCTCTCCCTTCGTTCTGCGATTTTCCGGCAGGGCCGCTGGCGATGACCACCGCCGTCCGCCGCCGTCGGTCGAAGTTCAAAAAGGGTAGATTTTTCTCTCTCTTTTTTACATTTATATTCTAATATATATATATATATATATATATATATATAGTTTGTTTAAAAAAAAAAACCAGAAAATAAAAAACAAAATCTTTGTAAACGAACATAGATATTCGAATAGAACTAAATAAAAAAAGGGAAAAAAAAGGTATCAATAACCTTTGCTGCTGTTTGTATTGATATATTCTGTTGAAAAGAAAAGCCAAAAAGAACCCCTTACAACGTTTTTGTGTTCGACTTTTAGAGCCAACAATAACAGTAAATTAAAATACAAAATTCCTATTTTTGATTTATGCCTGCTGTGCTTTGTTGTTTGTTTTTGCAGGTACAAGGCCGCGTGGATGTACGGTGGTGGTGACGTGGCGTACGACAGTCGTACAGAGGTGCGCTGGTGGAGGCTTGCGGCGCCTGAAGCTAGCCCTAGGGTTTTCTGTCAAAAATGTTTTAGTTAGTGGGCTAATACTTGGGCTTAGGGTATTAAAATTTGGGTTGGCTTAGTGATTGGGTTTTGTTATTGGGCCAGTATAGATTGGGCCTGCTGCAGGTCTGTAATGGTATATTGTACTCTAAATTTTATTTTAAATTTTTGGTTTTATTTTAATGGACTGGTAAATGGTCCCCGGGCATAAATTGGGTCTTACAACGTAGTTTTAATTACAATACAAAAATTGTAAAAAATTTGCGGCGTTTTTGCTAAAGATAAAGTTATAGCGGCAAACGCCGCTAAAAGTAAGCAATAGCAGTGTTTGGATGTAAAACGCCGTAAAATATTTTTTTCCAAAACAAAACGTCCTCGTTTTAATTGAAGTATAAAAATTTTAAAAAGTTAGTGGCGTTTTTATTAAAAATGCCGCTAAAGATGAAGTTATAGCCGCAAAATATTTTTTTATTTTAAAACAAAACGTCCTCGTTTTAATTACAATATAAAAATTTTAAAAAAATTAGTGGCGTTTTTAATAAAAATGCAGCTAAAAGTAAAGCAAACACCGCTAAAAATAAAGCAATAGCGGCGTTTTACTTAAAAACACCGCAAAATAAATTTTTTATTTCAAAAGAAAACGATATCGTTTTCGTGTAAATATAAAAAGTGTAAAAAATTTGCGGCATTCTTATCAAAAATGCCACTAAGGGTTACCTTTATTCAACTTATTTCAAAACAAAAAAAGCTCTGTTTTGATCATTGTATAATAATTCAATTTTAATTTACGTTTAGTGTAAAGGTTTTTGCCTTAGTGTTAAGGGTTTAGCATTTAGGGTGTAGGGTGTAAGGTGTGGGTCATAGGGTTTAGGGGTTAATGTTTATAGTTTAGGGTTTTAGTGGTTTAGAGTTTTTGATTTAAGGTTTAGTATTTATGGTTTTAGGGTTTATATGTTTATAAGGGTTTATGATTTAGGGTTTCATGGTTTATGGTGTTTTAGGGTTTAGAGTTTATAAATGTTTAGGGTTTAGGGTTTTGAGGTTTATAAAGTTTTAGGGTTTAGAGTTTGGGGTTATATGTTTAGGGTTTTATAGGTTTTAGGGGTCGGCTTAGGGTCTGAATTTAAACAAACTGGTGTTGTATTGCTCCTTACATTCTGATCCATCATCCAAGTGGCCATCATGTATTATTTTCGAAAACTCATGCACTCGTTCATTCTCTTCGATCTATTATTATTTTACTAATTTTTTATATTAATTAATTAAAATAAAATTTATTTATAATTTAATTTTAAAATATTCAAAAAATTATGACAGTAGAAAAATTTAGAACTAATATATGTTAAAAATGAAAAAATTAAAATACTATTATTTAAAATACTTTTAAAGTTTTTGGGTACATGACTTATATATTATTTTTTAAATTATATATTAAATAATTTATTATATAATGGTAAAAGAGATAATTTTATTTGTAATATATTAAAATATCATTATATTTTAAATTATTTAAGAGATAGTAGGTAAAATTTTATGTATAATAAAATTTAAATAAATTGTAAAAAAGTGAAGTATTAGCGGCGTTTTTAACAAAAACGCCGTAAAAAAAAGCAATAGCGGCATTTTTTTTAAAATACGCCGCAAAAACTAATTTTATAATAGGTTCAAGTATTAGCGGCACTAGGTTAAAAGCGCAGCTATAAGTCAGCAATAGTGGTGCTAGGGAAAAAACGCCACAAAGTATAAAAACTTTTGTAGCAAAACAGTGCCGTTTCTTTATGTTCAGTTTTATTCCCTTTACCCTAAAACCCGAAATCCCTTAGTCTCTTCACCCAATTTCCCAATCCCTAATTTCCCAAAAATTCAAAACCTCAAATCCAATCCAACCCATCTGCTGCTTTGCCTTCGATTGTCCATTCTGCCGCATCGCGTCAGCCTTCATCTGTCTCATCGCCGTCGACAGTCAAAGGAAGACTTCAATAGTGACTTTGGACCAACGTGTAAGTCCTTTGTAATGTTATTTTTGAGACATTTTTTTAGTTTCTTCAGTCTTGACAGTAGAAAAAAAAGGAATTTTTATTAAATTGTGAATATTCTTTTATTTTCTTTTTTTGTAGTTATGGAAGAGAATTTGTTCAGAGACAACTACAGAGATCAACCTTCTTCTTGATAACTAGAGATACCTTCTTGCTGGTCTCATCTTTCAGGTTTCATTTTGTTCAAATTAAACCCATTTTCTATTTTCAGCATCTATTTCGTTTGAATAATTAAAAAAAATCCAACTAGCGAACTTTTTTAGCGTTTTAAGTATTGATGGGCAACGGAAAAACTAACATTTTACTCTCTCTCTCTTTTTTTTAAAAAAAGTGAGTTCCTTGTTTTGATTAAAAAATGGTAGGATTTCGTAGTTTCATATACTTGGAGAAACAGAGCTTATGCTTTTAGAATAAGATAAATCTCTAACGTGGTTCATACAGATAACGCTGCTTTAGCAACGAAAATTTTCACCTAAATGGATTTCATGGTCTACTGATTAAGCTTTTCAGTATAGCTTGCAAAAGTGATGACAAAATATTGCAGGTTTGACTTATTTTAATCTACGCAACCCTATGGGATATTTTAGGTATGTTGGGTTTTTTCATTCTGTCGGGGCATAGTTTTGGGATGAAAATTGGTTTATTGTAGAGAGGTTGTGTTTTAAGGTTTGTTATCATTTACTCTGTTTAGGTGAGATTTAGTTTAAGGTGTTTCGTGAAGAGTAAGATGTTTTATTAGGTGTTTATCATTGTAATCTCATAAGTTTTATTTTTAATCTACAGAAACAAAACTAGTTCTTACTGGAAGATGTTTTAATCTGCATCAGTAAGATGTTTTATTAGGTGTTTATCGGGGCATAGTTTTTGTTTGGCGATGAGTAAGATGTTTTGTCATAACTTTCATCACCTAAATCTCTTGTCATACAGATAACGCTGCTTTAGCAACGAAAATTTTCACCTAAATCTCTATATTCTTCCAGTAAGAACTAGTTTTGTTTTTGTTTTTGTTTTTGCTCTTTGATTATCTCTATTATCTGCCAATTGTTTGGCGAAATGCATTCTTATATTTAATTATATTGTAAATTTAGGAGCTTGGGCAAGTTAAAGCCTACATCAGTGAAACTGTGTTCACCTTTGTCTTTTTATCATTTTTGTTGGTGAAGTTATCTTGATACTGTCCTTTTCTATTTTACTTCTCTTGGGGTAGTCCTTTCACTTTTTTAGTACTTGATATTGTAGTTCTCTTATTTCAGCTCTGTTAGCGTCATTTGCTCAGCACAACAGTAGTTGTTGGAATCAACTTTATCATCCAATTTACAATTTTTAAGAGGTATGTATATTTAATTTGCTAAATTTCTAAGAGGTATGTATATTAAATTTGCCGCCATTATGTTGTATAATTAGTCAAAAAAAAAAATTTAAAGTATATAAGCTGGAAACCTAACGGGTTGCCTTATATCTCATTGTAAGATATAATGGATCCTCCCCAGGTGTAACAACAATGCCACGTATGATGAATCTTAAAAAATTTCTGTCCAAATTGCTGTACAAATTGTTGTTTATTATCCTGCTTGGTTGGTATATATGCTGTTTATTATATTGCTGTCCAATAAAATAAAAGATTCAAAGTTTATCGGCTGGAAACCTAACGGGTTGCCTTATATCTCATTGTAAGATATAACGGATCCTCCCCAGGTGTAACAATGCCAAGTATGATGAATCTTAAAGAATTTCTGTCTAATTGTACTAAAAAATGATAATACAAAGTTGAATTTTGCAAGTGAAGATAAGAGAGTAACATAAATTTCATATTTTAATAAATATTTTCAAATATATGCTTTTGTCTTGCATATATTATATATTATATTAAAGAATTCATCATCTTTTTTACTTTATCTTCCTAATAATAACCTATGGTGTAATGATTTAATTAATCTCCTCGGAAAAGTAGTGGGCTAATAATAGCAGTAGCTTTTCAATAAAATAAATTTAATTGTATTTATTTTTAATAAATGTTTTATAAATTAAAAAATAATTTATTTTTTTGAAGAATACTCACATTTATATGGCTTTTTGGTTTATTACTAATTACTAATTTTTAAGAATAAATAAATAATTTAAAAATATTTAAATTTTAATTATAAAAATTTGGGTGCGTCATTCTCGAAGGTCTCCGTCAACATTAAACGGCCGTTAATCCTTGAACCTATAAAAACATATTAAAACGTAAATTCGTCATTCCTTTTATTATGTTACCCATATTATGTTTTTTTTTCACATAATATACATAACTTACATAACTCACATAACGTACATAAATTACATAACTGACATAAAGTTCATAGCTTTCAACAAATCATTTAACTTAAATAATGCATAACTTACATAATTTTAAGATCAAACTTCATAACTTACATAATTTACATGCATAATACCTATATAGATAAACAACTTACCCGTATAATTTATTGTCAACTTTAGACTTCAACAGCTACGAAATGGATAGAACTTGGATGAATTTGTCAAGGGTAAGCAACGGCTATCGACATAGAGTAGAAACTTTTCTAAACTTTGCATTTCAAAATGCAAGCCAAAAGAATATGATTCTTTGCCCGTGTAAGAAGTTTTGCAATATCAATTGGCATTATCGTGAAGTTATCTACGAACATCTTGTTGTTGATGGCTTTGTTCAGGGGTATAAAAAATGGATTTTCCATGGAGAGTGTACATCTAGTGGAGCCTCTTCATCGATGAATTTGGGTTATCCTCATAGTGCTTACAATTTTTAATGTTAGAGGAGATGACATGGATGGCATGTTGCGGGATGCATTTTATATGCGCGGTGATGGTTTGCAATCATTTCCACCTGACTTGGGGGCAACTAATGATTATAATTTTGGTGGAAATACTTTCACTAAAAGGGGAATAAGTGTGCCTGATGATCAGCCAAATGAAGAAGCGGCGAAGTTCTACACGTTACTTGGTGAAATGAAAGAAGAACTGTATAAGGGATCTAAATTTTCAAAACTATCTTTCTGTATTCGTCTTTTTCACTTAAAATGTTTGGGAGGGTGGACCAAAAACTCTTTGACAACGTTGTTAGAGTTTTTGAGAGAAATGTTCTCGTTTACAAAAATCCCTCAATCTTCCAAAGACATGAAGAAACTTATCAAAGATTTTGTAACATCCCGAAATTGGGCCTAGAAGAATTGGGCCCAATGGGCCTTGGGCGTAGGAATGTTTAAAATTTTCGAGAATATGAGAATGGCATTATTGCAAATTGGACTTATTAGTTAAGTGAATTTGGAAGGTTACGAGGTTTCTAGGAAGTTCCGGGTTCAAGATGGGCTATAAGAAAAATTTTGTGTTTAAGCATTTAAGGAGAGTAGGCTAGTAGCATCAAGACTTAAGGAAATTAGTGTGCGTTTTGCTAGCACAAGGAGTCTATTGGTAAAGGTGGAAAGTGGTGTGTGGAGTGTACTAATGGTCTGAGGTTTGAATCCCATCTATTGCAAACTTTTGGATTTATTTTTGTGCTTCTCATCAATGTGTCGGTCAAGGTTTTAATAAGGTAGGGAAGACTTTTTAATTTGGGAAAGGAGGCTAAGGATTATAGTAAGGAGAAAGATAAGGGAAAAAGAAGGAAGGAAATCAAATAAAGGGATAAGGTTGGGGGACATGTTGGCCAAAAACTAGGAGTTGCCTAGGATGGAATTTTGGTCAACACTCATCTTTTTGGTAAAGATGAATGGACAGTTTTGTTAGGGAGAGAGGGGAGCCGAATTCCTATAGGCATTTTGCAATTTAGGTGCATGAGAGGCTTATTCTTTTTAGAATTTTTTTGAGTTTGCTCTTTTCCCTAATTTTCTTCTCTACCTTGCCGAAACTCTTAAACCAATATTGTGCATTTTTCCTTTGGTGTTGCCGAAACTAGCAAGCCAAATTGTCATCTTTTCCTTTGTTGTGCCGAAACTTTCAAGTCACTATTGCTCTTCTTTTCTTGTTTTCTCACCATTCCTTCAATCTTCTTCTCTTCTTTCTTTAGTTGACCATTTTTGGAGGATGAATCTTCCTCGTTTATTTTTTCTCTAAGTAGCCGAATCTTCTTGTTCAATTCTCACCATAGTCGAACCTTTTAACCCTTCATCTCTTCTTTATTATTTCTTTCTCGTTCATATTGACACTCACTTCTTTGATCGAATCGGTAAGTGGCTCTTTTCTACCCTTTTATTTTTTTTCTATAGCCGAATGTGAGTTTATTAACATTCGGATGTTCACTTTTGTTCAAAACCGAAATATCATTCTCTCATAATCCTTCATTTCGTGACCGTCTTCTTGTTATAGTATTAAGGTAGAAGTCCGAATCGCTTGTCATTGACTCACCCGTAATCATAAGTCAATCGGTGGAAATCGAATGCAATATCAATAAGGTAAGGGGTTCATTTTTGGATTTTTCGTTATATCTCTATTTGACTATGTTGCAAATCGGATTGAAGTTTCGACTAATCGATTATGTTTTAGGGACGAAATCACTCGATATATTCTATTTTCTGATCCTTCGGATATAGTGGTAAGTGATTTAAGTGTAAGAGATACATTGGGTATGAAATCTTTTGGAAATCCGAGGCTAACTTTTGGTTGGTATTGTTCTAGGGGCAATGAAGAGTGGTTCTTTAGGAAATCCAAATAAGGTGTGTAATCCCGTACCTTCCGAATACATGCTTGAAATGGTGTGTAATCTCACAATTCTCTGAAAATTTGCATGAAATGTTCTCTGATTTGGTCGAAATACCAAAGAAAACCGGAAACCGGCATCCGTGATCACTCGGGCGTGCGTAGGTTCATAGTGGTAACCATATTTTTGCAATGAAATAGTTTTGGTTAGTAGCAGTGACGTGATTTCAAAAAATCATGAAAAATAGGAGAAAGGGAATTTTAAAGTGAATAAGATATAGAATAAAAGCTTGTTGTGTCTATTTTGATATGAAAGAAACAAAGAAGGAAAAGCAATTTTATTTTATGTGATACTTTAATTTTAGTAAGACTGGTTCTGATTGACTTCGTGGTTCCCTGATCTATCTTGGAAAAATCTTATAAAATTGTACAAAGTTAATTATGGGTTATAATTTATATGTATGGATTCCTTAGTGAGCCTATTTTCATTAGAAACAAGTCGAAGCAATATATGAAAACTGTACAGTGAGATAAATGAAATTAAGGTAAGAGAGGTCAGAATCGTCAGACAGTGAAACAAGGGAAACTTTAAGGAATAAAATGTACTAAATGGTTAAGCCAAAAATTCTGGAAAAATTTTAGTAAGAAGATATATGAGTCTAGTTTCAAGGAAAATTTACGGATTTAGATTTCGAGATTCCTAACTCAAGTTATAGTCAATTTAGTTAGTACGATGCAAATGGACAGTTTAAATTTTTATGCCCAAATTAGTAGTTAAGTCTGGGATTGCGAAATTACCAAAATACCCTTGGAGGGTAAATTACTGAAATACCCCTGGGTTACATGATTACCGAATTACCCTTAGTGGGTAAAATTATCGAATTTGAAAATGCCCCTAATGGGCCGAATTGATATATTGCTTAATGGGCCGGATTGATATATTGCTTAATGGGCCGAATTGATAAATTGCCTTAAAGGGTCGATTTGCAAAGTGTTAATGGGCCAAACTTTTGTCTGAATTAATTATTGTTGTTATATTTGTAAATATCGTGATTTGCTATGTATGATGCATTTACATGATTTTGCATGAGTTGGGAAAATATGATGAAGAGAAGTTCTGGTGGCTCTGCCACATAATTTGGTGACTCTGTCACAATCTGTCTGGTGGCCATGCCACGTATATTTTGTTATTTTGGTGGCTTGCCCACAATTAAATTTGTTATAAATGGCATAATGCCTGCGATTGGTGTGTTGGCGGGGTGGGTTGACTTGATCCCCACAAGTGTGATGGATGGTACGGGTGGTGTGTAGCGGATGGATTATTAGGTTGGTTTGGGATTGCATTACATTCATTTGATTCATTTGATATATTCTGTTTTGTAAATGGGGTTTGGCCCAAGATTATGCTTTATGGGCTTCGGTCCAAATTTTTGTAAATGGGCTTCGGCCCAAATTATTGTTATGTGGGCTCAGGCCCAGATTTTTGCTAAACGGGTTCAAGCCCAGTGAACAACGGTAAGGGGATTATACACTGAGTTCTTGTAACTCACCCCCCTTTTCCTTAACCCTTGCAGGTAATGCTCATTGATGTGGACTTGGGCTTTGGATGACTCAGTGGAGGCCATACTTCAAAATTAGTGTTTTATTTTGAACTTTAAATTTCTATTACCGTTCTCTTTACTATTTTGGGTTTTTACGATGTAATAAGGCCTCTGGGATAAACTTTAATTTGCTTTATGTTTGGACGTATTTATTATTTTTCTTGAAATGTTTTTAAATGAGAATTTTTCTAAAACCTTAAATAAAGATTTTCCAACATAGATTAACAAATGGATTTTATAACAAAACTTTTACAAATATTTTTAACTCGGAAATTTTCTCTCAAATTATCACGACATTTTCAAAAGACACGATTTTAAAATATCACGAATTTGAATATCGATTCTTCATTACACCTCTCGAAAGTAATAGTATTTTTATCAAAGATTTTTTTTCAAACTTGTTTTCTTGATTTTAAAAAAAAATCAATACCTATTTTAGTACGAATAAAAAGGTTTAACATGTTTTCTCTTGTGACATGTTAGGTCCGGTCATAACGCATGAGTTGGGTTTGGGGTGTTACAGATTTAGGCCTTGGCTACAACAAAATTCATAGTTGCCCAAATGACTGCATGTTGTATTGGGGTGACCAGAGAAACCAACAGTGCTGTCATGTATGAGGTCAATCCCGTTGGACGAATAGAAATTCATATGATGGTAACGAGGATGAGAACGATGCACAGTTAAGGAAGACGCCAGTTAAGATTTTACAGTATTTTCGCTAATACCAAGGCTTCAAAGGCTTTTCATGTCGTCGAAGATAGCCGAGTCAATGAGGGTGTACTATGATGGACGAATCGATGATGGATTGTTAAGGTATCCTGCAGATTCTTTAGCTTGGAAATCATTTGACTCCAAATTTCCAAGCTTTGAAAGCGATCCTTAGAGTGTGAGGCTTGGGCTAGCATCTGGTGGATTTAACCCGTACAAAATCATGAGCACTGCGTGCAGTACTTGGCCTATGGTGCTTGTTCCTTACAATTTTTTCTCCATGGTTTTACATGAAACAATCATCCTTCATCTTATCTATGATTATTCCTAAAGAAAAAGGGCCCAGAAATGATATTGACATATATTTGTAGCCACTTATTGAAGAGTTAAAACAATTGTGGGCTGGTGTGTTGAGAAATATGATGTACTGAGAAAGGAGAACTTCAATTTACGTGCAGCATTGATGTGGACTATTAATGACTTCTCGGCCAATGCCAATCTATCTGGTTGGAGTACCAAGAGACGTTATGCTTGTCCTTGCTGTGCTGCGCAAACATGTTCGCAATGGTTATATAATGGGAAGAAGTTCTCTTACATGGGGCATCATCGGTGGTTACCGAAAAATCATAGATTTAGATTTTAGAGTACTCAGTTTGACGGTACTGAAGAGTTCAAAGAAGCTCCTTCGAAGATCAGTGGATTTGAAATATTGTTCATGTTGAAAGATATGAATTTCATTTATAGGAAGATGAATCAACCGCCCAACACGCAAAGAAATAGAAGATCAAAGGATGAATCTGATGATGAATCTGATGATGAATCTGATGAAGAGGATGATCCTAATGAGGCGGACTTGTTGAAAAAAAGAATTATGTTTTTTTGAGTTGCCTTATTGGGAGCATCATATTTTATGACATAATCTTGATGTCATGCACATTGAGAAAAATTTCTACGAGAACATCATTGGGACTATTTTGAATGTCGATGGAAAATCGAAAGACAATCTTCAGAGTCGACTTGATTTAGTCCACATGGGAATTTAGCGTGAGCTTCATCCTGAAGCACTTTCGAATATGAAATATCGGTTACCGCCTGCTATTTTCTCAATGTCGAAGACGGAGAAAGAAGTGTTCTGTATGGTGTTATAGGATATAAAGGTCCCGGATGTGTATGCATCAAATATATCCCAATGTGGAGTCTTAAAGATCGAAAACTACATGGCTTAAAATCGCATGACTATCACATCTTGATGCAAGACTTACTGCCAGTTGCTATGCGGTGTTGTATGTCGAAAAAGGTGACGTCTTGTGTAATTGAACTATCCAATATAATGAAAGGCATTTGTGTCAAATTTTTGGATGTTCAAGAACTTGAGACACTACAAGATCGAGCCGCATTGGCTTTATGCAATCTGGAGAAGATCTTCCCGCCTTTATTCTTCACTATTATGGTGCACTTGTTAATTCATCTCCCTCGTAAAGCAAAACTTGGTGGGCTCGTTTTCTATCGATGGATGTATCCCATAGAAAGGTCTTACTTTATTTGCAAATTATTCCTTCATTCACCTCAATGCCTTTAGTTGCAACTTTTGATAATTTTGTATATCGTGTTTAGGTTCCTATCCAAATTGAAGTCTTACTGCCGCAATAAGCGTTATCCGGAAGGATCAATTGTCGAAGGCTACTTGGCAGAGGAATGTATGACTTTCTGTTTGAGGTATTTGGAAGATGTTGAAACAAGAATGAATAGACCAAGTAGAAATGCTGGGCTCACAGATCATAACTTGGCCGAAACTTATTTATTTCAAAGTTTCAGAGAATCGTTCGGCAAAGTGAAAATTGAAAATTAGACGATAGATCGTGGGTCCAAGCACATCGATACGTTTTTTTTATCACAATTCAATGGAACCATTACGGAAGTAAGTTCTAGAATTTGATAAATACTCATCAATTATAATTTGTTTGTCTTCTAACAAAGTAACCCTTTTTTTAACATAGTGAGTACAAACAAATATTGAGAGCTCGTTCACGGTCCCGAAGATTACATCGACGAGAAATTAATAAGTTGTTCACAGAATCATTTCATGAATGGTTAAGCCAAACGGTATGCAATTGAAGTTTTCATTGACAAGTAATAATGTTTTCTCATAACATTTATACTTACTTGATTTAATTTCGATTTAATAGGTTTGGAGTCGAAATGAAGTAAATGACGAAGTTAAATGGCTTTCATAAGGTCCAAACAGAATAGTGAAAATATACAGTGCCTTCCTCATCAACGGATACAGATTTCATAAAAGGTATCGCAAGAGATTGAGGAGAACCCAAAATTATGGAATTGTTGTTAATTCTTCAATTACAAGTTATGCTAGTGCTAGGGACAATAATCCTATCAAGTGGAATCTGGAGTATTACGGACTTATTGCTGACATCATTGAGTTGGATTATTACGGCAAATGGAAAGTTGGCTTATTTCGAGGTGATTAGGCTGATGTGAATACGACTCACGGAATTAAAAACGATCAATATGGTTTTACAATGGTGAATTTCTCTCATTGATTCACACTGGAGAACAACTAATAGATGAGCTGTATGTGTTTTCTTCTCAAGTGAAACAAGTTTTTTACTCGAAAGATCCAACTGATGAGGGTTGGTACATTGTACTTTGAAACACCCCTAAGGACTTGTTCGACATGGGAAATGGAAGAAGAGATGACATTGTCGAAAGATAAAAAACTCTACCTTTTCCAGAACAAAACTTAAATGAAAATATCCTAGTAATAGTACACAATTTCAATGGGTTCTTCAGGACATGGACGAAGATATTTACAAATTATGATGTAGTAAGATTTTACGATTTTTTTATTTATATGTAATATTATAATTTTAATCTTGGTCATTTTATATAATTTAACTATTTTATATGTACCATTATTGTTTTCATTTATTACTAAAATTTCAACTATTTTATACGTATTGTAGTAAATATAAGTAGAAGAAGATTGCAAGATTTAAATATTGTACAGAATATTGTAAATTTTGAAGAGGGTAATAGCGAACAACAAACAATTGTCAGATCCTTGAGTGTGCCTGACATAGATGATGAGCCTGCAGAATTACAAAGTAATGTTAAGTTTATTTTACATGCATGTTGACTTTTATTATTGACTCATTTTTCAATTTTAATATAACAATAATATATCATTGTGCAGCTGAGAGTGGTGGGACGCACAGAGGTCGCGACGTACGCTGCTTAGAGATTTATATAAATTAAATCCCGTCGAGTGTGTGAAAGTAAGGAGAAACAGTCATGGCCAGCCTGTTGGCCCTGAAGCTCGACTTCTAGCAGGCTATATGGGCATTATTGCATGGAATGCAAATATGTTGCCCATCAATTACGAGTCATGGCATCACATGCCTGATGTAGACAAAAATCAAGCTCTCGATAACATTAAGGTAACAAAACGTGAATATAATTTATAATAGTTTGGTTGAAGTTTCATTTATATTTACTTTCTAAACTTATGTTTTTTTAGGAGAGATTTGCTTTGGAGGTCTCTAATGACTATATAAAGAAGACATTAGGAAAGAAATGGAGAGACCATAAGAGCACACTGAAAAAAGAATATTTTAAGAAAGAAATAAGCCTCGAGGATAAATTGTAAAATGTCCCGCCGGGAATGTTGAAGCATCAATGGGAAGATGCGGTTAGGTTTTGGAACTCAAAGAAAGGAGAGGTATTACCTAGTTTTGAACTCTTATAAATTTTTTGATTTATAGTATTTACTATATACGTAATAATAATTTCATTATGTAGGACCGTGAGCATATTGGAACGAGCAGTAGGTAGAAACAAAAATTCACGTACACGGTAGGGTCGAGAAGTTTTGCTTCTGTAGCTGAGGCCGAGGTATTATAATTTGTTAATTCTGTCAAATATTAATGACTTTATACTATAAAATTATATTTTTACTACTACACTATATGAAGTCTCCACCGGTCAAAAAGTTGGACTCGATTAGCTTTTTGACATTACGCATATGAAGATGGATGGGTCTCCGATGACATCCGAAGCTGGAGAGATTATGGTATATTTACTTAATAAAATTTGATTTATTATAAATATTTATAATGTTTACTTATAACAGTTTCATTATTCGTTAGTAGTTTTAAATAAATAATGCTAAGTTATATTGCATTCATTCTTATTGTATATTTCGTTTCTAACTTTTTGATTGATTTATTAGGAGAAACTAAAGGCGAAGAAGGCACAGTATGAAGCGGCTGCTTCGAGTGATAGTTCTGTTGAATTTATTTTTTTTGGAATTATTTGATGTAATAAGGCCATAGTAGAACTACTTTACTTTGCTTTTATTTATTAAGCTTACAAACTTTTATTTATTAAAAGATTAAGTAAATTTATTTTAAAACAAAGCCTAAACGTTTTGTCACCTAAAGTAAAGGATTTTAATAATGAAATAAACTAGTTTTCAACTCAAGCCCAACCCAAAACAATCTTTCTTTCAAAACACATAAGTTTTTCCTAAGTAACAAAAGAATTTGAAACGGTTTACATCGAGGAACATACCAGATCCGGTCAAGGCTCGTGGGTCGAGTTTGGGGTGTTTCAGCTTGGTATCAAAGTCCAGTTTTAAACACTCAGCCTGTGGTTTGAGGCCCAAAACATTTTCAAAATCTAGCCCAAAAGGAATTTTCTGAAAAATTTTCGTGTTTTACGGCATG
Source organism: Gossypium rotundifolium (assembly GCA_025506655.1). Taxonomy (NCBI): domain Eukaryota; kingdom Viridiplantae; phylum Streptophyta; class Magnoliopsida; order Malvales; family Malvaceae; genus Gossypium; species Gossypium rotundifolium. The sequence goes on from CP106728.1 coordinate 135,622,453, forward strand.
GCACCTAAGTCTCCACCATGATCCACCGGTAAGTACTTCTGACTTCTGAAGTGATTTGAATATGTGAAATGTATGGGCTTTTATGGAAATGTAGATTAGTGAACTAGGATTTGTTGAACCCTATGACTAGTCTACTCAAAAACACAAGTACATAAGACTTAAGGACCATTAGACAAACCTGTGATTAAGTCGCCGAGCTAGGGTGTGGTAACTGTTGTGCGCATGTCTAGGAGTGGATTCAGTAAGAGCTTGGTATTTAAGCAGTCCTAGAGACTCACCTCCTCTTTACTCGAATCCTACCTGGTGCATAGCCTCGGTTCACCCTAACCAAGAGGACTCAGTCACAGGCTAAACGCATTAATTAAAACCCGAAAGGGAACTAGCCATATTTTTTTTAAAAATCCTAGTTTTAAAACTCTTAAAATCACCCTTTTAATTTGTGAAAACTATTTTTACAAAATTTTTCAAAAAATTTTCGATTTATAAAATTACAAAGATACCCCTAGTGGTAAAATTACAAAAATGCCATTGGTTTATGAAATTTCCAAATACCCACAGTTTTTATCAAAATTTCATTACTTTATAAAATATTCAAAAACCCTAATTTACAAAATATCAAAATACCTTGATTTTGGAAAAATTACGAAATTGCCCCTACCTCACAAAATTATCAAAACGACCCTGAATCCCAAAATTTTTACAACATCACCGATTTGGAAAGCAAAATTTTCAAAAACAACCCCCAAGTGTTGTAAATTCCAAAATACCCTTAATTTATTAAGATTTATAAATTTACCTGGGATAATTACCAAAATACCCTCGGATTTCCAAATTTTCCAAAATACCCTTGGGAATGCAAAATTACCCGAATACCCTTATTAACAAAATCTCCAAGGAACCTTATCTTGACAAATTACAAAAATACCCCTGTAGGACAAATTACGAAAATACCCTCAGGATAGGCAGGCGAAATGTCCAAGAGTGAATGTGTATGGGAGATACTATGGAATGGATGTGCTTTTCTGTGAATTAGGATAGAAAACTTAAAACTTTGATTGATCGAAAGAACTACTTCTAAATACTTCTTTTCATAAAACTGTTCGCGGTTAAACAGTGAAACAAAGTACTAATGCATAAAACTCTTTAATCAGATTAAATCGCGACGTTAGAAATGAGTTCTCGGGAACGTGAACTTAAAAAAAAATTGTGCCTAGGAAGTATGATGGCTCTATTAAGATCAGAAAGCGCAGCATAAGCGTAGCGCGGTAAGTTAAGATGTTCGATTATTCGATAGTAAGTAATTTCGAGGACGAAATTATTTTAAGGGGGTAGAACTGTAACATCCTAAAAATGGGCCTATGCATTTTTGATTTAATTATACGAAATGGCATGTCTTATGTGTTATGAATGTATGGTGAACATTTTGGAAACTTGGAAATGTTAAGTTTAAAGAGGAAAGTGACCATTTTGGAAACTTGGAAATGTAAGGAAATGTTTTAGAAATGTTAAGTTTAAAAGAGGAAAGTGAACTTTTTTGGAAACTTGGAAATGTAAGGAAATGTTTTAGAAATGTTAAGTTTAAAAGAGGAAACTAAAACAAGGTAGCCTTAAGAAAATTAGTAGAGGGAATTTAACACAAGAACAGGCTTGAAGTAGTGGCTAGGAGGTACCACTTAAGGCCAGTGTAAGCGACATACAAGCTATGCAAATGGGCCTAGGTTCGAGTCACGTGGGAAGTAAATAAAAGAGTTTTATTTTGCTGCAAGGAGCAAGGAGTTGGACGGCACCAAGGCACTTGGGGAAGAGTTTAATTCTCTTTAAAATTCGACTAAATAGGTGGATCAATGATGGATAATTATTGTTTAAGAGATAAGAGATAATTAAGGATTATTTCCATTAATTTTAATAAAGATAAGAGAAGTGATGGCCAAGTAAGGAGTCTTGGCCTAGTAATTTCGACAAAAGGAGGAAAATAAGGCTATTCATCAATCTTCTCTTTTCCATTGAAGTCTCTCTGAAAATTTCCTAGCAAACTCTATCCTTTCTCTCTTATTTTGCCATAGCAAATCTTTTCTCCATAAGTCCACCATTGCCGAATCCCTAGTGACTCTTTTCCCTCTCTTTTCTTTTGATAAACCGACAACACGAGATAACCTTTAGCTGATTTCTTGTTAAGTTCCAAAAGCCAAAAACTTGCTATTATCAAGACCATAGCCGATATTTGTGGGACTTCAAGCAAGGATTGCCGATCTCTAAAGTAAGGGTAAGATCTCATTCAGTTTCATCCTTTTTCTTTTAAGATTTGCCGAAATCTAGGACTAACCCATTAATATCTTGTTGCTGAAACTTTGAAGAGATCTTTGGGATTTACTAAGTGTCGACTACAAGGAAGGAGAAATTCTTTTCCGAAGGTACACCATAGGCGTGTTCCCTAGTTATTTGGTGAGTTTTGGGATTTAAAATCCACAAGGTAAGTATCTATAGCATTCGGCCAAGGCCATGTTGAGTAAATAGATGTGTTTCATTAATATTTAAAAGCCGAAACTAATCTATTCAAGTAATCTAGTGATTACCGATTTCAAGAAAGAAGGATACAAAGTTTCCGGCATTTGATTAGACATCAATCGGCAGCAAGGTAAGGATTTTAGTGTACTAATCCTACTAGGATTTCGATTTATGGTCGAATGGCTCTTTACTAAGTATTAAGTGATTGATCAAATGTAGAGATTTAAGATCTAAGGCATTAGATCAAGCTTTTCGGGATTTGGAGTGAACTTGCTAAAGCGAATCAAGTGTGTACCCCATACTATCTTTTAATAAGAATTATGGCTAAAATTTAATATGAGCATGTTTATAAGAATGTGAATATGGCTAAAGTACCATGCTATGGTACAAAGTACTCAGGTAAGTTTCCTACTCCTACTAGGATTATGTTAAATATCTGTTACGACACACATATGACATTATAAGAATGTGAAATAAGAATTTGGCATGTTAATGCATGATATGTATGATATGGGGCATATGGGTTATATGAAAAGGGGAAGTGAATGTGGTGAGCTAAGACCATGATAACTGAATGTGGTGACCTAAGACCACGATATCTGAATGTGGTGACCTAAGACCACGATATCTGAATGTGGTGACCTAACACCACAATTTTATAAGGGCGATGAGCACGTCGACTGCAGCGACTGTCTTCGATGGTGTGTAGCGGATGGAGGGTTGACTTAGCAGTCCCCACGGTGTGCAGGATGGTACGGGTGATGTGTAATGGATGGCATATAGGTTTGGGTTGAGCTGCATCATTATTTTATATCTGTTATATGATTATGTATGTGATGTGATAATATGCCTAAATCTTTTTGGACATAGTGTTTGTGTACACATTGAGTTTATTTGACTCACCCCGTTGTGGGAACCTTTTTCAGGTGACGGTCAGTAATGGACCGGGTCGGCAGGAGCTTAAAGGTGGCCATGCACAGCAAGGAATTTATTCAATTTATATTTTTATTTTATTAAGTACTTTGAATTTATTTTTTTTTTTGGAATTATTTGATGTAATAAGGCCATAGTAGAACTACTTTGCTTTGCTTTTATTTATTAAGCTTACAAACTTTTATTTATTAAAAGATTAAGTAAATTTATTTTAAAACAAAGCCTAAACGTTTTGTCACCTAAAGTAAAGGATTTTAATAATGAAATAAACTAGTTTTCAACTCAAGCCCAACCCAAAACAATCTTTCTTTCAAAACACACAAGTTTTTCCTAAGTAACAAAAAAATTTGAAACGGTTTACACCGGGGAACATACCAGATCCGGTCAAGGCTCGTGGGCCGGGTTTGGGGTGTTTCATTTCTCGTTTGTTTCTCAATAGATTTTTCCCAGCATCGCGTGCAGCTGAACTAAGGAAGAAGATTGTGAGGATAAGGCAAAGGATGTGGAGTCTCTTTACGACTATTAGGAGTGATTTAAGAAGTTGTGTGCAAGTTGCCCACAACATAGGATAACAGAACAGTCTCTTCTCCAATACTTCTATGAGGGCTTGAAGCCCATAGAAATAAGTAGATGCCACTAGTGGAGGGCATTGGTCAACATGACCCCCCAACAGGCAAGGGACTTGATATCAACGATGGTTACAAATACTCTACAATTCTGAGCCAATCTTGAACCCACTAGAAGTGTTCAGTAGTTATGTAATTCAACTTTAGAAGATAAAGTTGATAGGCTTACTAATATCGTGAACTCTCTTTTTGCGGTAAAAGTAGGACTAGCCCGGCTATGCGAAATTTGTATAGCACCTAAACGTACAATTGATGCATGCCCTAGTTTGTATGATGATACTATGACCCATTTAGATGCTGTGGGAAACTTTTCTAGACCACTCCAAAGGTGATATGACCCTTACGCTAATACATATAACCCAGGATGGAAAGACCATCCTAACTTGAGTTATGGGGGAAACCTGCGGTATAACCAGCGATTTTCATGAAAAACGCAAGGTTCAGATGCCTCTCTAGAAACCATGGTAAATAAATTAGCAGCTAATGTGCTTGATTTCCAAAAACAAATGCAACTGTTGATTTTCAAATAAAAATTGAGACATCTATAAAAGAGTTGACAACGTCAATTGAGAAAATAAACTCACAGGGAAAGTTGTCATCACAAACTAAACCTAACCTAAGACAAAACATAAATGCAATGACGTTGTGAGGTGGAAAAGAACTGGAACCAAATCCCAGTAGGAATCTTGATCAAGATTTTTCCCAAGAAAAGCATGATAACAATGAACAGGTCCGAACGAAAACTCCATTAGCCAAAATTCAACCTCTGCTTTTAGGGTGATTGAACCAACATTGAAAAGGTAAAGTGGAAAAAGAGATCCTTGAAACATTCAAAAATTTCGAGATCAACATACCATTGTTAGATGCCACAAAACTAATTCTGCGATATGCCAAGTTCCTTAAGGAGTTTGCACTAACAAGTGAAAATTGACTGGGAATGAAAGAGTAAGTGTTCATGAAAATGTATACGTGATATCGCGATGGAGAATGGCAGCAAAATGTAAAGATAAGGGCAAGTTTGCAATACCATGCAACATAGGCCACTTAAGAATTAAAAAAAGATATGTGTGATTTCGCGGCCTCTATAAATGTAATGCCTTTTACCATTTATGAATCACTTAACATGGGTTTTTTTGAAGAAAACATGTGTTATAATTTAATTGGTGAACAGGTCTATTGTGCATCCTGAGGAAGTCCTTAAGGACGTATTGGTAAAAGTCAATAGACTTATCTTTTCTATGGACCTTTATGTGGTGAAAATGGAAGAGGATAACGATTCTGGGTCTTCAGACATCTTATTGGGGTGACCTTTCCTTAGTATCGCAAGTACTAAGATTGACATGCATAGTGGAACACACATGATGGAGTTTGATGGGGAGATCATGAAGTTTAACATTTACGATGCTATTAGTCACTCTAGTAAATTTTGAACATAAACCATGTCAACATAATTAACTCCTTAGTAGAAGAAACTTTTGAGTTACTTCATGAAAGTGAACTCGAAACATTGTTTGTTGATAATTTCGATTCAATACCTATTTGTGAATTTGTTACTAAATTATTGTCTCCTATGAACACTAAACTTCTAACTTCTATTGTGCAGGCACTAGATTTGGAATTAAAACCACTTCCCGAGCATCTTAAGTACGTATTTTTAAGGAATGATAAGACCCTACCGATTATAGTTTCAAATAAACTTTCCAACTTCGAAGAGGAAAGTTTGTTACAAGTACTAAAAGACCGTAAGGAGGCAATTGGCTGGACCATTGTCGACCTAAAAGGGATAAGCCCCTAGACATACACACAATATTTTCTTAGAGGAAAATATGAAACCAAAGAAAGAGGTGCAAAGATGGTTGGACCCAAATATGATGGATGTGGTAAAAATGGAGATAATTAAGCTACTAGATGCTGGCGTAATTTACCCGATTTCTGATAGTAGTTGGGTAAGTCTGGTGCAAGTTGTACCCAAGAAAATAGGCGTGACAATAAAGAAAAATGCTGAGGGCAATCTAGTACCCACTCGAGTGCAGAATGGTGATGTGTCTGCATTGATCAGAGGAAGTTAAATTCTTATACTAGAAAAGACCATTTCCCTCTTCCTTTTATAAACCAAATGCTTGAACGTTTAGCTGGAAAAACTAATTATTGCTATCTTGATGGAGATTCAGGTTTTTTTTCAAATCCTAGTCACACTCGAGGACCAAGAAAGAACCACTTTCACATGCCCATTCAACATATTTGTGTATACGAGGATGCCATTTGGACTTTGTAACACATTGGCCACCTTCAAAAGATGCATGATGAGTATATTTTCTGAATAAGTAGAAAACATTATTGAATTTTTTATGGATGATTTTATTGTACATGGGGAATCTTTCGATGAATGCCTTAAAAACCTCACAAGAATATTAAATAGATGCAAAAAATTTAATCTTGTCTTTAATTACGAGAAATATCATTTTATGGTAGACAAAGGTTTAATTATAGGACATATAGTTTCAGCTAAAGGGATTGAGGATGATAAGGCCAAAACTAATATTATAAATTCTTTGCCATATCCCTTAACTGTAAGGGAAATTTGTTCTTTCCTTGGCCATGTAGGATTTTACAAACGCTTTATAAAGAACTTCTCAAAAGTAGTTGAACCACTATGGAAATTATTGAAAAAGGATCATAATTTGAGTTTAGCCCCAAATGCAAGGAGGCTTTTGACACACTCTGTAACACCCCAAATCCGCCCAAACATCACGACCGAATCTGACATGTTACTAGGGAATAAAGTGAAAAGGAATTTTATTTCTAAGGTAAGAAAATGATTGTAAAATGAAAAATTGTCTATTTGAATTGGGGTTTTAAAAGCATAGGATTGTAGTTGAAGAAAAATTTAATAGTTGAGTTAAAGATATTATTTATTAGCCTTAGTGTTAAAATAGAAAACAGTGTTGTGTTATATTGCCAAGTTTAAAAAGACCATTTTTATTCTTATAGCTCCAACACTATCGGTTGTAAAGTAGAATTTCTTTATCGGTTACATAATAGTAAAACTACTTAAAAATTTCCAAAGTTTATCAAATTAGAAGTGGCCTTATTACATAACGAAAATATCCCAAACCGAAAATAGAAAATAATGTTTTAAAGCAAACTTAATTTAACCCTGCATGGCCACCTCGAGTCCGATCCAACCCAGTCTAGCGAGTCATGGTTTACCTACAATGTGTTAGGAAAACAGGGTGAGTCATTGTGACTCAGTGTGCAATTATTCCACGTTATTCCACATATGGGCTTGGCCCAAAATCCACATCAAACTGATATATCACATATAGAGATGCAATATGTTAATCCCACCCCAACCTAGTATCCATCCGCTACACACCACCCATACATCCATCCTCATACACACCTGGGGATTACTAAATCAACCCTCCATCCGCTACACACCTCTTTGGCAGTCTATGCCGACGGACACACTGCTCAAAGTCCACTTAAGTGGTCTAGCCACTAATCCACGTGATTAAATCACAAATATCCACGATGAGACTCATGGTCATCATCAATCCACAATGAGGCTCGAGGCCAGCATTAATCGTGACAGAGTCACCCACGTACATAAATGTAAACACTTCCCTTTTATTCAATATATATCCCGAACCCATGCACATGCAGCATACTATGATAAAATGGCCATATAATAAACTATAAATACTTCCAGACACGCATATATAACATGCTTACATGCATCCACAGTCATTTATCCACAACTTGATGATAATAATTTACTAACCTGATTTACCAGATTACCCAAAGTGGGTACCACATCTCCACAGCCACTATTTCGGCTACCACACACAATACATACATTTAATTAAAATAACTAAGGAAACAGTGTGATAATTACACACCCGAGAACCTGTAGAACTAGACTATCGATCTCCCTAACGTCCTCACTCGAAGAGACTACAGCGATCTGCTTATCCTTTTCAGACGCTGGTCCACAGCCCGGTGGCCAATCCCAAACTGCTAAAACTGACCGCTTCTTGAATTTAGGGGCAGAGACTACGTGTCCGACCCCTTTCTCTCCTTGGCTGATACTCGAATCCATCAAACAAAATCTTTGGTCAGAAGACCCAGGTTACAACGTTGAATAGGAAGGAATAGCGAAACCAAATGAATGATAAGATCGAAAGAACACCCTTACCAAAGTTGACCTAAATCCCGAAGGCTCTCACTTGAACTTGAAGGTTGTCAAAATCCCTACATAGGCCATGTTAGATTCGGCCTAACACCTATTGTCCAACGAAATGGCCTTTGGCCGAACCAAATACCCTCTTACCTTGATTGATCGAATCCTGAGAGATCACTAACACCCCTAACGCTGGCTTTACATTGAAGAACACAAAGTTAAGGCTCTATAAAGATTCGGCCATACCTAAGAAATGAAGTTAGATTCTTGGTTTCGGCAACCCAAAGAGAAAAGAGCAAGATTCAACAAAAGAGAAACCCCTTACCACAATACTAGAACCGATTGGAAGAGTTGGCACTAGATGAACGATGACGCTTCCTCTAACAATTAACAACAAAAGTGTTACCACCCAAAAGAGATTCATCTTTAAGGGATAACAAGAAATGAAAGAAAATGAAGGAATAGGGATGGCTAAAAGATTTGGCTATAGTTCCACAAATGGGGAAAAATTATTCGGCTACGACCAACAAAGAAACACAATGGGGGGTTCGGCTTAGAGAGTGAAGTGATCGATGAAGAAGGGGAAGAGAGAGCCAAGGTTTAGAGGTTTCGGCTACAGGGGAAAGTGAAAGGCAAGATTCGATTTTCTTGCAAAAGAAGTGAGGGTTCTCAAAATGAAAAAAAGAAAAGAGAAGAAGTGGAAGATGTGGTTCAGCTTTAGAGAATAAAATGGAGAGAAGGAGGATGAACAAAATGCACCAAATTGTCACTCCTATCTTCGGCTTTTGGTCAAATGGAAAGAAAACAAAGGAAAGATTTTTCAGCTATCACTTTCGATAAGGAGACTATGGCCAAGAATACTCAAAAATGACCACTCACAAGCTACTAACACCCAATTTCGACACACCCCCCTTCATGGCCAAAAGTCCCCTCCAGAATCCCATTTTCGGCCAACTCTTTCCTCCCTCTCCAAATCCCTATTTGCTCTCCAAAACTTCCTCCGCTTCACTCATTCAAACTTATTTGAATGATTCAAAATTCTACCTCCCCTCATAACCACACATTCGAATTGTCGACCCAATCAACACTTCCCTCTAGCAGAGTCCTGGCCGAACTCCAACACCTCCTCCTCCTGACGCAAAAATAATTCCTCAGAATGCTGTCCATGTTGGTCGAACCTCCTCCCCCTTGGAACCTCTCCTTTGACACAACTCCCTTGCTCCTAGGCGTTACTTTGCCACTCCACCACTTCACTTCTTGTGTCATGAACCCCACGTTAAATCCCTTAAGGTCTGACGCCACTTGCTCTCCCCTAACTGCTCAAACCCAAAAATTTTACCTAAGGCGTAAACTTAACCTCAAGTTTTCCCAAAGCCCTAGACACACTCAAACAAGCATACAGAGCATACTAACACACAGATACAAATTAAAATGCATGACCCCTAAATCCTGAATGTTACAGTTCTACCCCCTTAAAGAAATTTCGGCCTCAAAATTACCTAGTCAAAATAAGTAAGGGTATTAATGTCGCATCGTCTCCTCCGGCTCCCACGATGCTTCTTCCGAACCATGGTTCTGCCACAATACTTTAACTAAAGGAATTGATTTCCTTCGCAGTACTTTCACATCTCGTTCCAAAATTTGAATTGGTTCCTCCTCGTAGGATAAATCAGATCTCAACTCAACTTCCTCGTCTAGCACGACGTGAGACAGATCCTATCGGTAACGTCTTAGCATCGAAACGTGAAACACATCGTGCATCTGTTTCAACTCTGAAGGTAACTCCAACTGGTACGCTATCGGCCCCACTCGCTTCAGAACTCGATAAGGTCCTATAAATCTGGGACTCAGCTTACCTTTACGTCTAAATCTCATCTCCTTCTTCCACGGTAAAACTTTCAGAAATACCCGATCACCTACTGCAAACTCTATCTCTTTCCGCTTAAGATCCGCATATGATTTCTGTCTGTCTAATGCCTCTTTCAACCGAGTTCGAAACCCTAACCTTCTCTTCTGTCTCCGCAACCATTTCTGGACCCAAGACATGGCGTTAACCCAATTCTATCCAACACGTAGGAGTGCGATACTTTCGCCCATACAATGCTTCGTACGGAGCCATCCAAATACTTGCTTGATAACTATTGTTGTACGCGAACTCTGCCAGAGGTAAGTATTCTTCCCAACTACATCTGAAATCAATGACGTAAGCCCTCAACATATCTTCCAAGACTTGAATTACCCTTTCAGACTGTCCGTCCGTTTGCGGATGAAATGCCGTGCTAAAATCCAATCTAGTACCCAAAGCCTGATGCAACGCCCTCCAAAATCGCGACGTAAATCTAGGGCCCCTATCCGATATGATTGACACTGATACCCCATGGAGTCTTACAATTTCTGCTACATACAGCTTTGCCAATCTCTGCAGAGAGTAGTCAACACGAACAGGTATGAAATGAGCGGATTTTGTTAACCGATCCACGATCACCCATACCGAGTCTTTCTTAGTAGGCGTAAGAGGAAGCCCACTAACAAAGTCCATCATGATTCTCTCCCACTTCCATTGCAGAATCTTTACCGGTTGCAGCAACCCCAAAGGAACTTGGTGTTCAGCTTTAACTTGCTGACACGTCAAACACTTCCCCACAAATTCCGTAACTTCTCGCTTCAATCCAGGCCACCAAAACTATTCTCATAGATCCCGATACATCTTACTTCCTCTAGGATGCATAGCACAAGGGCTACTATGCAATTCCCAAAGAATCATCTGCCTCAACTCCACATCCCTTGGCATGCATACCTTCCCACAGAAACACAAAACCCCATCGCTGTTCACACTGTAATCCTCTATTCCACCCTCCTGCACCCGTAGAAGTCGAGCACTCAGAACCTCATCCACCAACTATTTCTCTTTCACTTGACCTATCCATGTCGGCTTCACTTGCAACTCAGCTAACAAACTCTCGTCGTCATACAAGCTAAGATGGGCGAACATCGTTCTCAAATCTGATACTGCCTTTTAGCTTAACGTGTCCGCCACCACATTTGCTCCACCCACCTTCACTGCCTCAAGTTCAGCTCCTTCTGAGTCAGCAGATACTTTAGACTCTTATGGTCAGTGTAGATCACAAACTTCTTCCCATACAAATAATGCCTCCACACTTTTAAAGTGAAAACCACCGCAACCAACTCAGATCATGCATAGGATAGTTAATCTCATGAGGTCTTAACTGTCGAGACGCATAAGCAACAACCTTCCCCTCCTGTATCAGCACACAACCTAACCCCGTGTGAGAAGCATCACAATACACCGCGAAATCTTTTCCAGCCTCAGGCTGAATAATACCGGAGCCTCAGTTAAAATCCTTTTTAGCTTCTCGAAACTCTCCTGCTGCTTGTCTATCCATACAAAAGGTACCTCCTTCCTCAACAGCTTAGTCAAGGGCACCGCGATAGAAGAGAAACCCTCGACAAACCTTCTGTAATAACCTGCTAACCCCAAGAAACTCCGAATCTCTACCACAGACTTAGGTGGTTTCCATTCCAACACCGCCTCGATCTTTCGAGGATCAACTCTTATCCCCTCAACCGATACCACATGACACAGAAAAGTGACTTCCCTTAGCCAAAATTAGCACTTACTAAATTTGGCATACAACCTCTTCTCCCTTAAAATCTGTAGAACTACCCGGAGATGCGCATCATGCTCCTTTTTGACTTAGAGTACACCAGGATGTCGTCTATGAACACCACTACAAATTGATCCAGATAGGGTTGGAAAACTCAGTTCATCATATCCATGAACGCAGCTGGTGCATTTGTCAACCCAAACGGCATTACCAAGAATTCATAGTGCCCGTAGCGAGTCCGAAAAGCCATCTTGTGAATATCTGCTTCCTTTACCTTAAGCTGGTGATATCCAGAACTCAAATCAATCTTCGAAAAGACTGATGCCCCATTGAGCTAGTCGAACAAGTCGTCTATCCTCGATAACGGGTACTTGTTCTTGATCGTCAGCTTATTCAACTAGCGGTAATCTATGCACATACGCATAGATCCGTCCTTCTTCTTTACAAACAACACCGGTGCTCCCTATGGAGACACACTGAGTCGAACAAAACTGCGATCTAACAACTCTTGGATTTGAGCTTTCAATTCCACTAGCTCTTTCGGTGCCATCCTGTAAGGGGCAATAGATGCTAGAGCCGTACCGGGTAGCAGCTCGATTCCAAACTCCACTTCTCGATCTGGCGGCAACCCTAGAAGCTCTTTCGAAAAAACATCCACAAACTCCTTTACGGTTCTAACCTCCCTCACGGCCGCTTCCTTCGCATCCAAGGCACTAACAAACATTAGGAAAGCCATGCACCCTTTCTTCACCATTCTCTCCGCCTTGAGAGTAGACACTACGTTAGATAAGTAGTTCCTCTTCTCTCCTATCACCAAGACTTTCTCATCCTCAGGAGTCTTTAACACTGTGCGCTTGGCAGTGCAGTTAAAATTCGCACGATACCTTACCAACCAATCCCTGCCTAGGATTAAATCAAATTCTCCAAATGGTAGCTCCATCAAGTTAACTGGAAAAACTGATCCTTGAACTTCTAGAGGCACATCTCTAAAGAGTTTGTCTACCTCTACCGATTGCCCTAAAGGACTAAGTACAGTCATCTCCCTAGGGACAGTTTCAGGATTCATACTCAAAGTTCCAAGCACCATACTAGCAATGTAAGAATGAGTTGACCCAATATCAATCAGCGCAATAAAGGGTAACCCAAAAATGAGAAACGTACCCGTAATCACGTCTGGTGCCTCCCCCTCCTCACGACGTCTGGCAGCGTAAACCAATCTAGCTATCTAGCCTCGAATTCCCTGATCCTCTACCCGGTGCTCCGCGACCTCGGCCAAAACCATTCCCTCCTCGATTCAGCCTATGACCTCTTGGCATCTATTGACCACCCCTTCTTGGCTGCACATACCCCTGATCTACCGCCTGAGCCCTCGTCATATCCTACGGACAATCTTTAATCAAATGGTCCTTTGACCCACACCTATAGCACTTCTTATTTCTTCCCCAGCACTCCCCCACATGAGATCTCCCACACTGAGCACACTGGAACTGGCTCCCAACAATGGCCCAGAAATACAAGTAGGTCCATCAACCCTAAGCTTTTTCTAAAAACCTCCCGATAATACTGACGGTCCATACGTCCCCTTATTCCCACCTCTGTCCTTATCTCTGTTCCGCCTCTCTGTCCGCTTAACTTCCTCAGCTATCCTGGCTTTTTCTACCAACATCGCAAAGTCCCTCTCCCGCTGAAGAGCTATCAACACCCGCAGCTTGTCTCGCAGTCCATCCTCAAATCTCACACAGCGTTCATAGTCAGTTGCAACAATTCCCAAAGCGTACTGACTCAACTGTAAAAATTTTGCCTCGTACTCAGCTACTGTCTTACTCCCTTACACCAAGTTCAAAAATACCTTCCTCTGAGCATCCACATAACTAGCTCGACGTACTTCCCCTGGAATTTCATCTTAAAGAAATCCCAATCTATTTGATCTGCTGGAGTACCCTGTTTGACAGTGAGCCACCACTGGTAGGCCTCATCCCGAAGTAAAGAAACTACGCCCTTCAGCTTCTCTTCAGCAGTAGAGTCCAAGTTATCCATAATCCTTTCGACTGCTTCTAGCAAGTATTTAGCCACGTTCGGAGCTACTCCGAAAATACCTCGAAACACTTCAGCTCCATTAGCCCGAAGTTGCTCAGGAATGGACTTCGAAGTCATTGTCCCTACGCCGCCTGACCACTCGCTCTAGCATTGTGAGATCGCTGCGATCTTGCATCATCTCCCCCTGTCTGACCTTGAAACCTGCCTTTGTAGCTGGCGATAGGGGTACCTCATTACCTAACCCATGACCAGACCCCGCTGGTTTCGACACCGTAATCCTACCTCTACCATGACCTCAAGTATTACGTCCACGTCCCCTAGAGCTCATGTTTATTGTCACGTTTTACTCTGTTTTAGAGGAATTTTATGCATTAGCTTCTTTCCACTTGTTGATTAAAGGATAGTTTTATGACATAGAGTTTTAAGTTGTTCTTCCGTCAACCAAACAAACCCCTAGAAATTTTCTAGGCTTCTATAGTAAACGTTCTAAATTCCAACATCCACAACAATACATCATATAACCACCCCACATAATTAGTCAGAAGACTTACCTGGTGGACCTGGGCTGGAAACTCGGGTGCCATGCTTTCACAAATCCATTTCCTATAAAATTTCTTTTAAACTCATTTTGAATTCCCAGTTTGAAAACGTTGTGGGCCTCAAACCCCAAAAAGGCCGAGCTTAGAACCTCATTCTAATACAAAATTATAACACCCTAAACTCGGCCCAAACATCATGACCGGATCTAACATGTTACTAGGGAATAAGGTGAAAAGGAATTTTATTTCTAAGGTAAGAAAATGATTGTAAAATGAAAAACTGTCTATTTGAATTGGGGTTTTAAAAGCATAGGATTGTAGTCGAAGAAAAATTTAATAGTTGAGTTAAAGATATAATTTATTAGCCTTAGTGTTAAAACAGAAAACAGTGTTGTGTTTTATTGCCAAGTTTAAAAAACACCATTTTGATTCTTATAGCTCCAACACTATCGATTTTAAAGTAGAATTTCTTTATCGGTTACGTAATAGTAAAACTACTTAAAAATTTCCAAAGTTTATCAAATTAGAAGTGGCCTTATTACATAACGAAAATATCCCATACCGAAAATAACAAATAATGTTTTAAAGCAAACTTAATTTAACCCTGCATGGCCACCTCGAGTCCGATCCAACCCAGTCGAGCGAGTCATGGTTTACCTACAATGTGTTAGGAAAATAGGGTGAGTTATTGTGACTTAGTGTGTAATTATTCCACGTTATTCCACATATGGGCTTGGCCCAAAATCCACATCAAACTGATATATCACATATAGAGATGCAATATGTTAATCCTACCCCAACCTAGTATCCATCCGCTACACACCACCCGTACATCCATCCTCATACACACTTGTGGATTACTAAATCAACCTTCCATCCGCTACACACCTCTTTGGCAGTCTATGCCAACGGACACACTGCTTAAAGTCCACTTAAGTGGTGTAGCCACTAATCCACGTGATTAAATCACAAATATCCACGATGAGACTCATGGTCATCATTAGTCCACAATGAGGCTCGAGGCCAAAATTAATCGTGACAGAGTCACCCACGTACATAAATGTACACACTTCTCCTTTATTCAATATATATCCCGAACCCATGCACATGCAGCATACTATGATAAAATGGCAATATAATAAAGTATAAATACTTCCAGACATGCATATATAACATGCTTACATGCATCCACAATCATTTATCCACAACTTGATGATAATAATTTACTAACCTGATTTACCAGATTACCCAAAGTGGGTACCACATCTCCACAGCCACTATTTTGGCTACCACACACAATACATACATTTAATTAAAATAACTAAGGAAACAGTGTGATAATTACACACCTGAGAACCTGTAGAACTAGACTATCGATCTCCCTAACGTCCTCACTCAAAGAGACTACATCGATCTGCTTATCCTTTTTAGATGCTGGTCCACAGCTCGGTGGCCAATCCCAAACTGTTAAAACTGACTGCTTCTTGAATTTAGGGGTAGGGACTACGTGTCCGACCCCTTTCTCTCCTTGGCTGATACTCGAATCCATCAAACAAAATCTTTTGTCAGAAGGCCCGGGTTAAAACGTTGAATAGGAAGGAATAGCAAAACCAAATGAATGATAAGATCGAAAGAACACCCTTACCAAAGTCGACCTAAATCCCGAAGGCTCTCACTTGAACTTGAAGGTTGTCGAAATCCCTACATAGGCCATGTTAGATTCGGCCTAACACCTATTGTCCAACGAAATAGCCTTTGGCTGAACCAAATACCCTCTTACCTTGATTGATCGAATCTTGAGAGATCACTGACACCCCTAACGATGGCTTCACACAGAAGAACACAAAGTTAAGGCTCTATAAAGATTCGGCCACACCTAAGAAATGAAGTTAGATTCTTGGTTTTGGCAACCCAAAGAGAAAAGAGCAAGATTCAAACAAAAGAGAAACCCCTTACCACAATACTAGAACCGATTGGAAGAGTTGGCACTAGATGAACGGCGGCGCTTCCTCTAACAATTAACAACAAAAGTGTTACCACCCAAAAGAGATTCGGCTTTAAGGGATAACAAAAATGAAAGAAAATGAAGGAATGGGGATGGCTAAAAGATTCGGCTATGGTTCAAAAAATGGGGAAAAATCATTCGGCTACGACCAACAAAGAAACACAATGGGGGGTTCAGCTTTGAGAGTGAAGTGATCGATGAAGAAGGGGAAGAGAGAGCCAAGGTTTAGAGGTTTCGGCTATGGGGAAAAGTGAAAGGTAAGATTCAGTTTTCTTGCAAAAGAAGTGAGGGTTCTCAAAATGAAAAAAAGAAAAGAGAAGAAGTGGAAGATGTGGTTCGGCTTTAGAGAAGAAAATGGAAAGAAGGAGGATGAACAAAATGCACCAAATGGTCACTCCTATCTTTGGCTTTTGGTCAAATGGAAAGAAAACAAAGGAAAGATTTTTTAGCTATCACTTTCGGCAAGGAGACTATGGCCAGGAATACTCAAAAATGACCACTCACAAGCTACTAACACCCAATTTGGCACACCCCCTTCATGGCCGAAAGTCCCCTCCATAATCCCATTTTCGGCCAACTCTTTCCCCCCTCTCCAAATCCCTATTTGCTCTCCTAAACTTCTCCCTTCACTCATTCAAACTTATTTGAATGTTTCAAACTTCTACCTCCCCTCATAACCACACATTCTAATTGTTGACCCAATCAACACTTCCCTCTAGCAGAGTCCTGGCCGAACTCCAACACCTCCTCCTCTTGACGCAAAAATAATTCCTCAGAATGTTGTCCATGTTGTTCGAACCTCCTCCCCATTGGAACCTTCCCTCTGACGCAACTCCCTTGCTCCTAGGCGTTACTTTGCCACTCCACCACTTCACTTCTTGTGTCATGAACCCCGCATTAAATCTCTTGAGGTCTGACGCCACTTGCTCTCCCCTAACTGCTCAAACCCAAAAATTTTACCTAAGGCTTAAACTTAACCTCAAGGTTTGTCGAAGCCCTAGACACACTCAAACAAGCATGCAGAGCATACTAACACATAGATACAAATTAAAATGCGTGACCCCTAATTCCCGGATGTTACACACTCAAATAGAAGTTGTTCTCCACTCCTATAGTGCAAGTGTCAAATTAAAATTATCTCTTTGAAATCATGTGCAATGCAAGTGACCAAAGTGTGGGTACCGTGTTAGGGCAAAAGATAGATAGAGAGCTCCACGTTATTTGTTATGCCTCAAAAACCTTATATGTTGCACAAAGCAATTACACTACCATAGAAAAAGAAATTTTAGCTATTGTAATTGCTTTGGATAAATTTTGGTCTTATCTATTGGGGTCTAAAATGGTTATTTTTTCTGACCATACAACTCTCAAGTATTTGATCACAAAAAGGGAAGCAAAACCAAGGCTCATTAGGTGGATTTTACTACTCCAAGAATTTGAAATCAAGATTCGAGATAAGAAAGGATGTGAAAATTTTATGGTTGACCACTTGAGTAGGTTAAAACACCTTTTGATAACACTCCTATAAAGGATGAGTTTCTTGATAAGGGCCTATTTTTGGTTCAAGAGTATTGCCCATGGTATGTGTATATAGGTAATGTAGTTGATATATATAGCTTAAGGTGCTAAATGTTAAATAGTAAATTTGGTACATTTGGTATGAATTGGATAGGTAATTAAAGTGATAAGTTTTGGCATAAACTGAGTGATAAGTTGGTTGAGCTTTTGGCTAAACTATGCATATGGTTATACAAGTTTAATTGTTGTGATTGAGGTGCCTTTTTAGGCATATTGGTTGTATGCATATGTATCTTATTTGGATAGCTTGATGTTGCATGATTTGGTGCACTTTGGGATTCTTGATTATATGTGCAAAATTGGTTGTAGGCATGTGCATGTTTGGGTGAGACAATTGGCTTGGAAATTGTAACACCCCAAACTCGCCCCATGCGTTACGACCGAATCTGACATGTCACATGAAGAAAACGTATAAAGTCCTTGTGATTTGTACTAAAATAAGTGTTATTTGGTTATGGTTAAGAAAACAAGTTTGGATGTAAATATTTGATAAAATACAACTATTTTTGAGAGATTGTTTGATGAATCAAACATCAAGGTAGTGAACTTTAAAACTGCGACTTTTGAAAATATCGTTGATAATTTGAAAGAAAGTCCGAGTTAAATCATTTATAAAAGTTTGTTATAAAGTCCATTTATTAATCAATTTTGGAAAACCGTTGGTTATTCTTTTAGAAAATCCCAATTTAAAAATATTCAAGCATAATAATAAATACGCCAAACATAATGCAAAAATAAAATATTCCAGAGGCCTTATTACAACTTAAAAACCCAAAATAGTAAAAGTAATAAAGTAAACCTAAATAGAAATCTAAAGTTCAAAAACACCATTTCTGAAGTATGGCCTCCACCGAGTCATCCATGGTCCAAATCCACATCACTGAGCATTACTTGTAAGGGTTAAGGAGAAGGGGTGAATTACTAGAACTCAGTGTATAATCCCCTTACTGTCATCCACTAGGCCTGAATCCGTTTAGCAATAACTTGGGCTTAAGCCCATTTACATGATCAATAATAACATGAAGTAATGTATGCAACCCAACCCATCCATCCATCACACCCCCGACCAGCCAATCACACCTGTGGGGATCACATCAACCCACCCCACCGCTCACACCAAAACTTGTAGTCAAGCTACTTATCATAAAATTTTTATTGTGGCCAGGCCACCGAAATCATAAGTAAACATCATAATGGATATTTTGTGGCAATGCCACCAGGCTACACTACTCTTCATACATTTTTCCCAACCCATGCAATATGTAACATGCAACATACATAATCAAACATAATATCCACATATATGTACAAGAATTATTAATCCAATAATTTATTTCGGTGAATCGACCCATTATAACACTTTGTAATTTGGCCCACTAAGTCAATTTAGTAAATCGGCCCATATGGGCATTTTGGTAAATCGGCCCATAGAGGCATTTTTGTAAGTCAACACTTTTAAAGGTGTTTAAGTAATCCAGCCCGTTAAGGCATTTTGACAAATACGACCCATTGAGGGTATTTTCGTAATTTAGCACTTAAGGGCATTGTCGTAAATTTTACAAATTAACTCCGATTTTGACAAATATTAATATTTACGATGTTTAGGCAAAACACTTGATTCATACCATTTTACCAATATTAAGTTTTTTTAGGCAACATCGATCGATATTTCTAATATGATGCTAAATCACAGATTTACGGGATTTCGGTGTGAGATTACACACTTGATTACGGTAAGGATTAATCCATCTTGATCGTCGGCACCTAAATCACCATTACACCCGATTAATCCAACAAATGAGATTTTTATCAATCTAAATATAAATCAAACGATCTATTAAAATGCTTAACCTCAATATTGTGAACGACCATGATTTGTCGATTTTCACCGGATGATGGTCCACAACCTGATGGAAAATCCCGAACCGCCGATACCGCCCTTCATATGAACTTAGGAGTAAGAAATGCAAATCCAATCCTTTTGTGTACTCTAGTCGCTTTTCCTTTCAAATCGATATCACTTGCCTCCATTGGAAAAGTCTTAATCAACACGATAGTACGATGATATAAATCGATTGTCTAAGGAAAAGGTTCGGCTTACCACTATTTCCGTAGGATCAACAAGTGAATAACAACGGTCGATATAGACCCTATAATAACCGTTTAGTCCAAACCATTATTCCATTTAGCAAACTAATCGAATAATGAGAGATATCAAATAATCCATAAAGAAACTCCTTACCTTAACGATATTGAATCCGATTTCCACCGATTGACTTAAGGCTAGAATTGAATCGACTAGGATGATATTCGGCCACCCACATATAACACTACAAAAAAAAAAGATGATTAAGATGTGAAGGAGTAGGAGGAAACACCATTTCGATTTAGGAACAAGATAACACAACCGAATAGTGATAGACACTCATTCGGCTAGAAAGAAAGAAAAGTGAAAAGATTAGAATAAAGTCATTTACCCAATTTAATCAAGGAAGAAATGTCCAACTTTTGAAATGGAGGAGATGATCAAGATTCGGCTATTGAAGAAAAAGGGAGAAAGATTGAAGGAATAGTGGAGAGGAAAAGAAGTGATAAACCAATAAGGATTAGAGAGTTTCGGCCATCAAAAGAAAATGAGCAAGAGTGGTTTGAGGGTTACGGCAAAATAAAAGAAAAGAAATATGAACAAATGGCTAGTGTTTTTCGGCCACAACAAGAGAAAAAGAAGTGCTTAATTTGGCTTTAGAGTTTTGGCAAGCAAAGGAAACGAATTGGAAAAGAAAACACCAAAGAAAATGTTAAAAGAAGCATAAGCATCTCAAGCACCAAAACTAGCAAAATGACTAGGAAAATTCAGCTCTCATCACCCCCCCAAAACCGTGTATCCTTTTACTAAAAGGATCAAAATTGACCAAAAACTCTTTCCAAAACATCTTCCCCAAAATCGGCCAACATATCCCCTTTCTTACTCTTTTCTTTTACTCCTTTCCTTACACTTCTCCTTACCTTATTTCCTTAGCCATCTTTCCATAAATAAAAAGTCTCCCTTACCATAATTACAACAATGGCCGACACTTTGGGAAGAAGCACAAAAATAAATCCCAAAATTTACACTAGGTGGGATTCGAACTCCACCCGTCAAGCCCATACATGCAACGCCACACCACTCCTATTCTAGCTTCACTTGTGCTAGCAAAATGCACACTTATTTCCTTAAGCCTTGAAGTCACATACCTTCTCTCCTTAAAGTGCTTAAACACAAAAATTTTACTAAGGCTCATGAAACACCCCACACCCGGCCCACGAGCCTTGACCGAATCTGGTATGTTCCCCGGTGTACACCGTTTCAAATTCTTTTGTTACTTAGGAAAAACTTGTGTGTTTTGGAAGAAAGATTGTTTGGGTTGGGCTTGAGTTGAAAACAAGTTTATTTCATTATTAAAATCCTTTACTTTAGGTGACAAAACATTTGGGCTTTGTTTTTAAAAAAAAATTGATTTACTTAATCTTTTAATAAATAAAGGTTTGTAAGCTTAACAAATAAAAACAGAATAATTACATCAAATAATTCCCAAAATTTAAATTCAAACTACTTAAAGTAAAATAGTCCAAATAAAAGAAATCTGAACTTCACATGTCCTCCACTAAGCATCTACCAGCCCGGTCCATCACTGGTCGTCACCTAAAAAGTAATTCCACAACGGGGTGAGTCAATAGACGCAATGTGTAACCAACACTAAAATTTAATATTTCAGGCATACAATATCATACATGTTCATAAAACATTTAAACAATATGATGCAACCCGAACCCAAACCTATATGCCATCCGCTACACACCACCGCACCATCCCACACACCGTGGGACTACTAAGTCAACCCTCCATCCGCTACACTCCATATCGCGGTCTTAGGTCACCGCATTCGTGGTCTTAGGTCACCACGTTTAGATTTATGTGGTCTTAGGTCACCACATTCAGATTACTGTGGTCTTAGGTCACCACATTCAGATATAACGGTCTTAGGTCACCGTGTTTGTGGTCTTAGGTCACCACAATCACTTCCCCAAAAATAAACCCATATGCCCCATCTAATAGTAATATGCATAAATATGCCAGAGTTCACATTCTTATTCTTATTCTCATGTTACAATTAACATATTTCATAATCCTAGTAGGAGTAGGAAGCGACTGAGTACTTTATACCATAACATGGTACCTTAGCCACTTTCATATTCTTAATATCACATATATTAATTAAACGTAGCCATAAAACATATTATGATATAGTGTGGGGTACACACCTGATTCGCTTAACAATTTCACTGAAATCCGAAAATCCAATCTAAAGCCTTAGATCTCAAGTCCCTACATTCGGCCAACCTTAGTATGTTAGCATAAAGCCTATTCGGCTATAAAACCAAATCCTAGTAGGATTAGTACACTAAAACTTACCTTGGTGCCAAATCCCGAAATCTTCACTATACTCTTTCTTGTATTCGGCAAAGCTTTAAATCACTTTAACAAATTAGTTTCGGCTTTTGAATAAATATGAACTAGATCTAAAACACCAAAAATAGGCCTTGGCCGAATATTCGCATGTCTTACCTTGTGGATTCTAAATCCCGAAATTCACCAAATAAATAAGGAACACGCGGCCTATGGTGTACCTTCGGGAAAAGAACTTCTCCTTCTTGTAGTTGATTTAAACAAATCCCGAAAAGATCTCTTCAAAGTTTCAGCAACAAGATATTAATGGTGTTAGTCCTAGATTTCGGCAAATCTTAAAAGAAAAAGGATGAAAATCGAATGATAACTAGTTCTTACCCTTAATACAGAAGTCGACAACCCCTTGTTTGAAGTCTCAAAACTATTCGGCTATGGCCTTGATTTTAGCAAACTTTTGGCTTTTGGAAGATTATGAAAGAAGAAGAGAAAAGAGTTTGAGCAATTTGGTAATGAAGTTTTGGCTTCGGCTTGGCAAAACAACGAAGAAAAGAGATATTTGCTAGAGAGAATTCGGCAGAGAGAGAGTTAGAAGAAAGAATGAATGGCCCTCTTTTCCTTTTATAGCCGAAATTACTAACTTAGAATCCCTTACTTGTCCATCACTCTTCTATTTTGATAGCTTTATCTCTTTAATTAAAATTAAAGAATAATCCATCAATTATCTCTTTGAAAATAATCTAAAATAAATCATCATTTATCCACCTATTTAGCCGAAGTTTTAAGGAGAATTAAACTCTTCCTTAAGAGTCCCTATTGCAGTCCATTGCTTCCTCTTTAAGTAATTAAATAAAATTACTTAAAGTCTTAGCTAGATGCCATCCACCCCTTCCCTTGATGAGCCAATTTAAACTTATTCTATTGGACTCCTTGTGGCCACACGAGGCCCAAATTATCCACCTAAGTGGCGCCTCCCTATGATTAGTTTAGCTTTAATAACGAATTGGGCCGCAAGCCCAATTCAGACGCAAAAACACTATTAGAAATGCTCTCCTTGCTGCTCGAACCTAATCTTGCACACATGCTGGTGGCGTCATTTACTGGGCTTTAAGTGGTGAATCCTTGTCACTTTTCCAAGCCCGTTTTTGTGTCAAATATCTTCTATTAATTTTCTTAAGGCCACCTTGCCTTAAAACTTATCATTTCTAAGACATTTCCTTACATTTCCAAGTTTCCAAAAACGTTCGTTTCCCTCCTTTAAACTTATCATTTCTAAAGCATTTCCATACATTTCCAGGACATTTCCCTACATTTCCTTACATTTCCCTACATTTCCTTACATTTCCATACATTTCGATACATTTCCATACATTTCCTTACATTTCCATACATTTCCTTACATTTACATACATTTCCATACATTTCCATACATTTCCATACATTTCCTTACATTTCCATACATTTCCGCACATTTCCATACATTTCTATACATTTCCTTATATTTCAATACATTTCCATACATTTCCTTACATTTTCATACATTTCCTTACATTTCCAGACATTTTCATACATTTCCTTACATTTCCAAGGTTCTAAAATGCACACCACATATCACAATAAACATGCTATTTCATAAAATTAAGCAAAATGCACACAATGGGATTCGAACCTCTTCCTCAAAGTACTTCACTTGATGCCATAACCCTTGCACCTTAGGTGGCGTCCCTTGCCACTTTTCCACATCACTTCTTGTTTTAACTTAAAACCTAATAATTGTCCAAAGGTTTCTCTTCCATCCTAGGATTTTAAAACCCTTAATTCACTTCCAAACACCGCCAAAACCTACTACTCATGAATTATGCACAAACGCATAACCCTAATCTAGGATGTTACAGTTCTACCCTCCTTAAAAATAATTTCGTCCTCGAAATTACTTACTAACAATCGTACAATCCTTCTCATCAGACTATGCTTACGCTGCACAAGACTCGATCTTAATAGAACCATCATACTTTCCGGGCACAATCTCTAAGTTCACGTCCCTTAAAACTCATTTCTAACGTCGCGATTTAATCGATTAAAACTTTTATGCATTAGTTCTTTGTTCCTTTGTTTAATGCCAAGAAGTTTTATGAAAAGAATTTTAGGAGTGGTTCTTTCGTATTCATACATGCACACAGTCTTTACATTCATACATCCATCAATCAATTATGAACTTTCGTTCATTCAGAGAAATGTTGTAGTTTTCATTGTTGTTGTTTTTCCACTACCCAGGGGTATTTTCGTAATTTGCCCTATAGGGGTATTTTCGTAATTTGTCAAAATAAGGTTCCTTGGTGATTTTGTCAATAAGGGTATTTTGGTAATTTTTGAAATCCTGGGGGTATTTCAGAAATTTTGAAATTATAGGGGTATTTTAGTAATAAACCAGGGTAAATTTATAAGTCTGACTAAATCAAGGATATTTTGGAATTTACAAAACTTGAAGGTTGTTTCTGAGAATTTATTTTCCAAATCAGTGTTGTTGCAGAAATTTTTGAAGATCGGGGGTCATTCGGTAATTTTGTAACTCTGGGTATTTCGATAATTTGCGTGGTAGGGTAATTTAAGTAAATAAATTTTTTCCATAATCAAGGTATTTTGATATTTTGTAAATTTAGGGTTCCTTTAAGCAAAGTAGTGAAATTTTGATAAGAACTGTGGGTATTTGGAAATTTCATAAACCAAGGAAATTTTGTAATTTTACCATTAGGGGTATTTTTGTAATTTTATAAATCTAAAATATTTCAAGAAAATTTTATAAAAATAATTTTTTTTAAAATCATGAGGATAATTTAGAAATTTTAAAACTAGGGTTTCCATAAAATACGGCTAGTCCCTTTCGGGTTTTAGTTAGGGGTTTAGCCCGTGTATAAGTCCTCTTGGTTAGGGTGAACCGAGGCTACGCACTAGGTAGGATTCGAGTGGAGAGGAGGTGAGTCACACGGACTGCTTAAATACCAAGCTCCCACCGAAACCAATCCTAGACATGCGCACCATGGTTGCCACACCCTAACTCAGCGACTTAACCATAGGTTTGTTTAGTTAGGCATTTAAGTCTTATGTAATTGTTGGGGTATACTAGTCCTAGGGTTCAAGTACTTAATCTCTATTCGACGTTCCATTTGTACCCTTCTACAAATCATAATATAAATCACTCAAAAGATCGGGGTACTTACCTGGTGGACTTCGGGTCGGAGACTTAGTGGGCCATGCCAGAAAAACCTGCTTAATTCACAAAATCCCTTTTGGGCTTAACTTTGAAAATGTTTTGGGCCTTAAACCCAAGGCCGAGAGTTTAAAAGCGGGCTCGATACCAAGTTGAACACCCACACCCGCCCACGAGCCTTGACCGGATCTGGTATGTTCCCCGGTGTACACCGTTTCAAATTCTTTTGTTACTTAGGAAAACTTGTGTGTTTTGGAAGAAAGATTGTTTGGGTTGGGCTTGAGTTGAAAACAAGTTTATTTTATTATTAAAATCCTTTACTTTATTTGACAAAACGTTTGGGCTTTGTTTTAAAAAAAATTGATTTACTTAATCTTTTAATAAATAAAGGTTTGTAAGCTTAACAAATAAAAATGAATAAAATATTTCTACTAAGGCCTTATTACATCAAATACTTCCCAAAATTTAAATTCAAAATACTTAAAGTAAAATAGTCCAAATAAAAGAAATCTGAACTTCACATGGCCTCCACTAAGCATCTGTGGCGGTCCATCACCGGTCGTCACCGAAAAGTAATCCCACAACGGGTGAGTCAATGACTCAATGTGTAACCAACACTAAAATTTAATATTTCGGGCATACAATATCATACATGTTAATAAAACATTTAAACAATATGATGCAACCCGAACCCAAACCTATATGCCATCCGCTACACACCACCCGTACCATCCTGCACACCGTGGGGACTACTAAGTCAACCCTCCATCCGCTACACTCCATATCACGGTCTTAGGTCACCGCATTCGTGGTCTTAGGTCACCACGTTCAGATTTATGTGGTCTTAGGTCACCACATTCAGATTACTATGGTCTTAGGTCACCACATTCAGATATCACGGTCTTAGGTCACCGTGTTTGTGGTCTTAGGTCACCACATTCACTTCCCCAAAAATAAACCCATATGCCCCATATAATAGTAATATACATAAATATGCCAGAGTTCACATTCTTATTCTTATTCTCATGTTACAATTAACATATTTCATAATCCTAGTAGGAGTAGGAAACGTATCTGAGTACTTTGTACCATAACATGGTACCTTAGCCACTTTCATATTCTTAATATCACATATATTAATTAAACGTAGCCATAAAACATATTATGATATAGTGTGGGGTACACACCTGATTCACTTAACAATTTCACTGAAATCCCGAAAATCCAATCTAAAGCCTTAGATCTCAAGTCCCTACATTCGGCCAACCTTAGTATGTTAGCATAAAGCCTATTCGGCTATAAAACCAAATCCTAGTAGGATTAGTACACTAAAACTTACCTTGGTGCCAAATCCCAAAATCTTCACTATACTCTTTCTTATATTTGGCAAAGGTTTAAATCACTTTAACAAATTAGTTTCGGCTTTTGAATAAATATGAGCTAGATCTAAAACACCAAAAATAGGCTTTGGCCGAATATTCGCATGTCTTACCTTGTGGATTTTAAATCCCGAAATTCACCGAATAACTAGGGAACACGCGGCCTATGGTGTACCTTCGGGAAAAGAACTTCTCCTTCTTGTAGTTGACTTAAACAAATCCGAAA
This sequence comes from Gossypium rotundifolium, assembly GCA_025506655.1. Classification (NCBI taxonomy): domain Eukaryota; kingdom Viridiplantae; phylum Streptophyta; class Magnoliopsida; order Malvales; family Malvaceae; genus Gossypium; species Gossypium rotundifolium. The sequence goes on from CP106728.1 coordinate 135,649,742, forward strand.
AGATCTCTTCAAAGTTTCGGTAACAAGATATTAATGGGGTTAGTCCTAGATTTCGACAAATCTTAAAAGAAAAAGGATGAAAATCGAATGATAACTAGTTCTTACCCTTAATACAGAAGTCGACAACCCCTTGTTTGAAGTCTCAAAACTATTCGGCTATGGCCTTGATTTTAGCAAACTTTCGACTTTTGGAAGATTATGAAAGAAGAAGAGAAAAGAGTTTGAGCAATTTGGTAATGAAGTTTCGGCTATACAAGGTGTATTTTCGGCTTGGCAAAACAATGAAGAAAGGAGATATTTGCTAGAGAGAATTCGGCAGAGAGAGTTAGAAGAAAGAATGAATGGCCCTCTTTTCCTTTTATAGCCGAAATTACTAACTTAGAATCCCTTACTTGGCCATCACTCTTCTATTTTGATAGCTTTATCTCTTTAATTAAAAATTAAAGAATAATCCCTCAATTATCTCTTTGAAAATAATCTAAAATAAATCATCATTTATCCACCTATTTAGCCGAAGTTTTAAGGAGAATTAAACTCTTCCTTAAGAGTCCTTATTGCGTCCATTGCTTCCTCTTTAAGTAATTAAATAAAATTACTTAAAGTCTTAGTTAGATGTAGTCCACCCCTTCCCTTGATGAGCGAATTTAAACTTATTCTATTGGACTCCTTGTGGCCATACGAGGCCCAAATTATCCACCTAAGTGGCGCCTCCCTATGATTAGTTTAGCTTTAATAACGAATTGGGCATAAGCCCAATTCAGACATAAAACACTCTCGAAATGCTCTCCTTGCTGCTCGAACCTAAGCTTGCACACATCTTTGGTGGCGTCATTTACTAGGCTTTAAGTGGTGCCACCTTGTCACTTTTCCAAGCCCGTTTTGTGTCAAATTTCTTCTATTAATTTTCTTAAGGCCACCTTGCCTTAAAACTTATCATTTCTAAGACATTTCCTTACATTTCCAAGTTTCCAAAACGTTCGTTTCCTCCTTTAAACTTATCATTTCTAAAGTATTTCCTTACATTTCGGGACATTTCCCTACATTTCCTTACATTTCCCTACATTTCCTTACATTTCCATACATTTCCTTACATTTTCGTACATTTCCGTACTTTTCCTTACATTTCCATACATTTCCTTACATTTCCCTACATTTCCTTACATTTCCATACATTTCCTTACATTTACATACATTTCCACACATTTCCATACATTTCCTTAAATTTCTATACATTTCCTTACATTTCCATACATTTCCTTACATTTCCATACATTTCCATACATTTCCTTATATTTCCATACATTTCCATACATTTTCCTACATTTCCTTACATTTTCATACATTTCCTTACATTTCTATACATTTCCATACATTTTCTTACATTTCCAAGGTTCTAAAAATGCACACCACATATCACATAAACATGCTATTTCATAAAATTAAGCAAAATGCACACAATGGGATTGAACCTTTTCCTCAAAGTACTTCACTTGATGCCATAACCCTTGCACCTTAGGTGGCGTCCCTTGCCACTTTTCCACATCACTTCTTGTTTTTAACTTAAAACCAATAATTGTCCAAAGCTTTCTCTTCCATCCTAGGATTTTAAAACCCTTAATTCACTTCCAAACACCGCCAAAACCTACTACTCATGAATTATGCACAAACGCATAACCCCTAATCTAGGATGTTACGGTTCTACCCTCCTTAAAATAATTTAGTCCTCAAATTACTTACTAATGATCGTATAATCCTTCTCACCGCACTATGCTTACTCTGCAAGACTCGATCTTAATAGAACCATCATACTTTCCAGGCACAATCTCTACGTCCCTTAGAACTCATTTCTAACATCGCGATTTAATCTGATTAAAAAGTTTTATGCATTAGTTCTTTGTTCCACTGTTTAACTGCGAAAAGTTTTATGAAAAGAATTTTAGGAGTGGTTCTTTCGTATTCATACATGCACACAGTCTTTACATTCATACATCCATCAGTCAATTATGAACTTTCGTTCATTCAGAGAAATGTTGTAGTTTTCATTGTTGTTGTTTTTCCACTACCTAGGGGTATTTTCGTAATTTGCCCTACAATGGGTATTTTTGTAATTTGTCAAAATAAGGTTCCTTGGTGATTTTGTCAATAAGGGTATTTTGGTAATTTTTGAAATCCCGGGGGTATTTCAGAAATTTTGAAATTACAGGGGTATTTTAGTAATAAACCAAGGTAAATTTATAAGTCTGACTAAATCATGGATATTTTGGAATTTACAAAACTTGAAGGTTGTTTCTGAGAATTTGTTTTCCAAATTAGTATTGTTGCAGAAATTTTTGAAGATCGGGGGTCATTCTGGTAATTTTGTAACTCGGGGGTATTTCGGTAATTTGCAGGGAAGGGGTAATTTCGTAAATAAATTTTTTTTTCCATAATCAAGGTATTTTGATATTTTGTAAATTTAGGGTTCCTTTAAGCAAAGTAGTGAAATTTTGATAAGAACTGTGGGTATTTTGAAATTTCATAAACCAAGGGCATTTTTATAATTTTACCATTAGGGGTATTTTTGTAATTTTATAAATCTAAAATATTTCAAGAAAATTTTATAAAAATAATCTTTTTCAAATCATGAGGAAAATTTAGAAATTTTAAAACTAGGGTTTCCATAAAATACTGGCTAGTCCCTTTCGGGTTTTAGTTGGGGTTTAGCAGTGTATAAGTCCTCTTGGTTAGGGTGAGCCGAGGCTACGCACTGTAGGATTCGAGTGAGAGGAGGTGAGTCACATGGACTGCTTAAATACCAAGCTCCCACCGAAACCAATCCTAGACATGCGCACCATTGTTGCCACACCCTAACTCAGCGACTTAACCACAGGTTTGTTTAGTTAGGCATTTAAGTCTTATGTAATTGTTGGGGTATACTAGTCCTAGGGTTCAAGTACTTAATCTCTATTCTATATTCCATTTCTACCCTTCTACAAATCATAATATAAATCACTCAAAAGATCGGGGTACTTACCTGGTGGACTTCGGGTCGGAGACTTAGTGGGCCATGCCAGAAAAACCTGCTTAATTCACAAAATCCCTTTTGGGCTTAACTTTGAAAATGTTTTGGGCCTTAAACCCAAGGCCGAGAGTTTAAAACTGGGCTCTGATACCAAGCTGAAACACCCCACACCCGGCCCACGAGCCTTGATCGGATCTGGTATGTTCCCCGGTGTACACCGTTTCAAATTCTTTTGTTACTTAGGAAAAACTTGTGTGTTTTGGAAGAAAGATTGTTTGGGTTGGGCTTGAGTTGAAAACAAGTTTATTTATTATTAAAATCCTTTACTTTAGGTGACAAAACGTTTGGGCTTTGTTTCAAAAAAAAATTGATTTACTTAATCTTTTAATAAATAATGGTTTGTAAGCTTAACAAATAAAAATAGAATAAAATATTTCTACTAAGGCCTTATTACATCAAATACTTCCCAAAATTTAAATTCAAAATACTTAAAGTAAAATAGTCCAAATAAAAGAAATTTGAACTTCACATGGCCTCCACTAAGCATCTGCCGGCCTGGTCCATCACTGGTCGTCACTTGAAAAGTAATCCCACAACGGGGTGAGTCAACAGACTCAATGTGTAACCAACACTAAAATTTAATATTTCAGGCATACAATATCATACATGTTCATAAAACATTTAAACAATATGATGCAACCCAAACCCAAACCTATGTGTCATCCGCTACACACCACCCGTACCATCCTGCACACCGTGGGGACTACTAAGTCAACCCTCCATCCGCTACACTACATATCGCGGTCTTAGGTCACCGCATTCGTGGTCTTAGGTCACCACGTTCAGATTTCTGTGGTCTTACATTTCCTTACATTTCCCTACATTTCCTTACATTTCCATACATTTCCATACATTTCCTTACATTTCCATACATTTCCTTACATTTCCCTACATTTCCTTACATTTCCATACATTTCCTTACATTTCCTTACATTTACATACATTTCCATACATTTCCATACATTTCCTTACATTTCCATACATTTCCATACATTTCCTTATATTTCCATACATTTCCATACATTTTGTTACATTTTCATACATTTCCTTACATTTCCATACATTTCCATACATTTCCAAGGTTTTAAAAATGCACACCACATATCACAATAAACATGCTATTTCATAAAATTAAGCAAAATGCACACAATGGGATTTGAACCTCTTCCCTCAAAGTACTTCACTTGATGCCATAGCCCTTGCACCTTAGGTGGCGTCCCTTGCCACTTTTCCACATCACTTCTTGTTTTTAACTTAAAAACCAATAATTGTCCAAAGCTTTCTCTTCCATCCTAGGATTTTAAAAACCCTTAATTCACTTCCAAACACTGCCAAAACCTACTACTCATGAATTATGCACAAACGCATAACCCCTAATCTAGGATGTTACAGCTCAATTCAATCCCAAGTCTTCTTAGGACCCCTAAACATACAAAATTCACATTTTTAACTAGCCTAACGCAAGATATAATTCAAAACATAAAATTTTGAATTTCAGGATGTTACAATTCTACCTCCCTTAAAGAAATTTTGGCCTTGAAATTTACCTGATTAAAAGAGATGAGGATACTGTTGCCGAATCGCGTCCTCAGGCTTCCACGTAGCTTCCTCTGATCCGTGACTACGCCATAATACTTTGACTAACGGTGCTGACTTCCTTCTCAGCACCTTAACATTCTGATCTAAAATCTGTACTGGCTCCTCTTCAAAAGACAAGTTAGGTCTTAACTCAACTTTCTCCACTGGTACAACATCAGACGGGTCCGAAAGATAACACCTTAACATAGAGACATGGAATACACTATGTATCTGACTTAACTCCGAAGGTAACTCCAGCTGATAAGCTACTGGCCCAACACACTTCAGTACACGGTATAGTCCGATGAATCTAGGACTCAACTTGCCTTTCTGCCCAAATCTTAAGATCTTCTTCCAAGGTGAGACCTTCAAAAAGACCTGATCTCCTCAGAGAACTCTATATCCTTACGCTTTAAATTCACGTATGATTTCTGCCTATCTAAAGCTTGCTTTAACTGAGCCCGAATTACTTTAACTTTTTCCTCCATCTCTAAGATCAATTCAGGACACAACAACTATCGCTCTCCTAGCTCAGTCCAACAAGTAGGAGTATGACACCTACGACCATACAATGCTTCGTAAGGTGCCATCTGTATACTAAATTGATAGTTGTTGTTGTATGCAAACTCTGCCAATGGTAGAAAATCTTCCCAACTACCCCTGAAGTTGATCACGCAGCCCTTTAACATGTCTTCTAGAATCTAGATTACTCTTTCATACTGACCATCTGTCTGTGGATGAAATGCCGTGCTAAAATTTAGCTTTGTACCCAAAGCTTCATGTAGAGCCTTCCAAAACAGTGATGTAAACCTAGGATCGCTGTCTGATATGATATACACTGGTACCCATGCAACCTCACGACTTCTGCTATATACAACTTGGCCAACTTCTGTAACGAATAATCCGTACGAACAGGTAGGAAATGAGTAGTCTTCGTTAATCGATCCACTATCACCCATACAGAATCTTTTTTAGTAGACGTTAAGGGTAGCCCACTAACAAAGTCCATCGTTATCCTTTCCCATTTCCATAATGGAATTTTCACCGGTTGCAGTAACCCTGAAGGCAGTTGATGTTTCGCCTTCACCTGCTGACATGTCAAGCACTTGCTCACAAAGTCCATAACCTCTCTTTTCAACCATGGCCACCAATACTGCTCACGAAGGTCTCGGTACATCTTATTTCCCCCGGGGTGCATAGCATATGGGCTACTATGCGCCTCACGCAGAATCATTTGTCTCAATTTTGAATCCTTGGGTATACAAACTCTTCCGCGAAAACACAATACTCCATCACTATTTAATCCAAAATCCCCTATCTCACCACCTTCCACTTGCTGAAGTCGAGAACCCAACGCTTCATCTATCAACTTCTTTTCCTTAATCTGGCTTACCCATGCAGGCTTCACCTGAAGTTTGGCTAACAGGCTACCATCTTCATAAAGGCTGAGATGAGCGAACATCGCTCTCAAATCCGATATCACCTTACGACTTAATGTATCTGCCACCACGTTAGCCTTTCCTGGATGATACTCGATTGAGAAGTCATAATCTTTCAATAATTCTATCTACCTCCGCTGTCTTAAGTTCAACTCCTTCTAGGTAAGGAGGTACTTTAGACTCTTATGATCTGTATAGATAATCGACTTCTCACCGTACAGATAGTGTCTCCAAATCTTCAGAGCAAACACCACTACAGCTAACTCCAAATTATGAGTGGGATAGTTCACCTCATGCGGCCTTAATGACGAGATGCATAAGGCACCACTTTTCCCCCTTGCATCAACACACATCCCAAGCCGTGTGTGACGCATCACAATAAACAATAAACTCCTTACCAACCTCAGGTTGAATGAATACTGGCGCTTCTATCAGAATCTTCTTCAAATTCTCAAAGCTCTCTTGCTGCTTATCTGACCACACAAATGGTATTCCCTTACGTAACAGCTTAGTTAGGTATGCAACAATCAACGAAAGCCCCTCAATGAACCGCCTGTAATATCCAGCCACCCTAGAAAACTCTGAATTTTGGCCACTAACTTCGGTGACTTCCAATCCAATACAGCCTCGACTTTCTGGGGATCCACTCTAATTCCCTTGACAGACACAACATGCCCCAAAAAGGTCACTTCCTTTAGCCAAAATTCACATTTACTAAATTTGACATATAATTGCTTCTCTCTTAATATCTGCAATACAACTCGTAGATGCGAATCATGCTCTTTTTCAATCTTCGAGTACACCAAGATGTCATCTATGAACACCACCACAAACCGGTCTAGATAAGGTTGGAAGACCCGGTTCATCATGTCCATAAATGTAGCTGGTGTATTAATCAATCCGAACGGCATCACCAGGAACTCGTAATGCCTATAACAAGTTCGAAACGTAGTCTTATGAATATCGCCTCCTTTACCTTTAACTGGTGATAACCCGATCTCAAATCTATCTTTGAGAAGACTGAAGCTCTTCGCAGTTGATCAAACAAATCATCGATTCTCAGTAACGGATACGTGTTCTTGATCGTTAATTTATTCAATTGCCTATAATCGATGCACATACGCATCGACTCGTCCTTTTTCTTAACGAACAAAACTGGCGCTCCCCACGGTGATATACTTGGTTGAATAAATTCGTGATCCAACAACTCCTAAATTTGAGATTTAAGCTCGCTAGCTCCTTCAGCTCCATTCTATAAGGAGCAATGGACACCGGAGCCGTCCCTAGCAATAGCTCAATGCCAAACTCCACCTCTCAATCCGGAGGTAATCTTGGAAGCTCCTCCGAAAAGACGTCTGAAAACTCTTTCACCGTTCTAACACTCTCTACCGATAACTCTTTGGCATCCAGAGCGCTGATAAAGGCTATGAACGCTCCACACCCCTTTCGCACCAACTTTTCTGCCTTTAAAGCAGATATCACATTAGACAGATAATTTATTCTTTCACCTATCATCATCACTTCCTTATCCTTCGAAGTTTTTAGTACCATCTACTTTGCAACACTGTCCAAGTTCGCACGGTGTTTAACCAACCAATCCATGCCCAAAATGAGATCAAACTCGCTAAATGGCAGTTCCATCAATCCGCCATAAAAACTTTCTCCTGAATTTCTAAGGGCACATCCCTAAACAACTTATCTACTATCACCGACTATCCTAAAGGGCTAATCACAGTGGTTTCTCTATCAAAAATTTTAGATCTAATATTTGGAGTTCCAGACACAGCACATGCAACATACGAATGGGTGGATCCAATATCTATCAAAGAGGTAATAGGTACATCAAATATGAAGAACGTACCGGTTATGACGTCGGTGCATCGCTATCCTCTCAACGTCTGACCGCGTATACCAGACTTGGCTATCTTGCCTCTGTGTTACCCCTATTATCGGTACCTCTACCCAGTGCACCCTGACCTCGTCCTACGCCATTACCACCTCGACCTGCCCACGGCCTCTCGGTGGCTCTTGGCGCCTCTGGTGGTCACAAGATCATTGTTACAAACAACTTTGAGTCCGAAAGCGGTGTCGAGGGCAATCTCTAAACCGATGATTCTTGGAACTACATCTGAAACAACCGTCGGTTCTCTTTCAGCATTCACCCGAGTGAAGTTTTCCACAATCCATACAAGGCTGTAATTGATTGGTAGCAGCTTGAACTCTTACTCGAGCTGGCTCCTCATTCCGGGCTTTTTTTGAAAACCTCTAGCAGGACCTGAGTACCTAGAGTCTCTCTTATTCCTGCCCCTATCCTTGTCTCGTTTTGCCACTCCGAGTGTTTAACCTCCTCAGTTATTTTAGCTTTTTCCACAAGTGTGGCAAAATTCCTCTCCTTCTGTGGGGATATCAGTACCCACAACTCATTACGTAACCCGTCCTCAAAATGCACACAGCGTTCATAATCAGCCAGCACTATTCCCCGGGTATACCGACTCAGACGTAGAAATTCTACCTCGTATGCTGCCACAGATTTACCTCCTTGGACCACATTTAGGAATTCCTTCCTTCGGGAATCCACATAACTAGCCCCGACATATTTTCCTTGAAATATAGTTTTAAATAATTCCCAGGTAATACGATTGGCCTGAGTGCCTTCCCGAACAGTGAGCCACTACTGATACGCCTTGTCTCTCAGCAAAGACACCATTCCTTTCAGTTTTTGCTCGATGGTGCAATCCAGATCGTCCATGATCTGCTCCATAGTCTCAAGCCACTACTTCACTACACTAGGAGCTACATCCAAAATACCCCTAAAAACATCAGCACCATTCGATCTAAGTCGCTCCGATATCGACCCACGAGCTGCGGACCCAGTTCTTGCCCCAGCAACCCTTTCCAAAACTCATAACATTGCTTGGGATAGAGCGTCGTCCTCTCTCATACGATCATGTGACCTAGCTTGAGTCACTGGTGACGCAAGGGCGTCCATTTCTGGCATATGTCCTGATGCCTCAGATACAACTCTAGCACCTCGGCCTCTACCACGGCCACGTCTACCTCGTCCACGTCCTCTAGAGCTCATGATTGCTAAATCGATTTAATATGATTACAAGTCTTATGAATCAGTATACTATTCAATGTTTATTAAACAATATTTTATGGAGTACAAGAAGTAAAGTCGTTTTTGCAAAACGTATCCTAAAGTCTCAATCTCTATGGTTTCAGCTTCTAAAGCTAAAAGTTCTAGAGTATTTCTCTCGTCATACCACAATAATCATAAAATGAAAACATAAACTTACTTGACTTGGTGCCGGATATCCGTGGTGCCATACTTCCTTTAGAACATACATGTATAAATTAAAAATTTAAACAGCTTTGAACACATTTTTGAACCCAAACCACAGCCGAGTTTTGTAACCGGACTCTGATACCATAAAATGTAACACCCCAAACTCGCCCCATGCGTTACGACCGAATCTAACATGTCACATGAAGAAAACTTATAAAGTCCTTGTGATTTGTAATAAAATAAGTTTTATTTGGTTATGGTTAAGAAAACAAGTTTGGATGTAAATATTTGATAAAATACAACTATTTTTGAGAGATTGTTTGATGAATCAAACATCAAGGTAGTAAACTTTAAAACTGTGACTTTTGAAAATATCATTGATAATTTGAAAGAAAGTCCGAGTTAAATCATTTATAAAAGTTTGTTATAAAATCTATTTATTAATCAATTTTGGAAAATCGTTGGTTATGCTTTTAGAAAATCCCCATTTAAAAATAATTCAAGCATAATAATAAATACGTCAAACATAATGCAAAAATAAAATATTCCAGAGGCCTTATTACAACTTAAAAACCCAAAATAGTAAAAGTAATAAAGTAAACGTAAATAGAAATATAAAGTTCAAAAACACCATTTCTGAAGTATGGCCTCCACCGAGTCATCCATGGCCTAAATCCACATCACTGAGCATTACCTGCAAGGGTTAAGGAGAAGGGGTGAGTTAATAGAACTCATTGTATAATCCCCTTATCGTCATCCACTAGGCCTGAATCCATTTAGCAATAACTTGGGCTTAAGCCCATTTACATGATCAATAATAACATGAAGTAATGTATGCAACCCAACCCATCTATCTATCACACCCTCGACCAGCCAATCAAACCTGTGGGGATCAAGTCAACCCACCCCGCCACTCACACCAAATTTTGCAGTCAAGCTACCTATCATTAAATTTTTATTGTGGCCAGGCCACCGAAATCATAAGTAAACATCATAATGAATATTTTGTGGCAATGCCACCAGGCTACACCGCTCTTCATACATTTTTCCCAACCCATGCAATATGTAACATGCAACATACATAATCAAACATAATATCCACATATATGTACAAGAATTATTAATCCAATAATTTATTTCGATGAATCGACCCATTATAGCACTTTGTAATTTGGCCACTAAGTCAATCTAGTAAATCGGACTATAGGGGCATTTCGGTAAATCAACCCATAGAGGCATTTTCGTAAGTCAACACTTATAAAGGTGTTTAAATCATCCGTCCCGTTAAGGCATTTTGACAAAAATGGCCCATTGAGGGTATTTTTGTAATTCAGCCCTTAAGGGCATTTTCATAACTTTTACAAATTAACTCCGATTTTGACAAATTAACTCCGATTTTGATAAATCTTAATATTTACGATGTTTAGGCAAAACACTCGATTCATACCATTTTACCGATATTAAGTTTTTTTAGGCAACATCGATCGATATTTCTAATATGATGCTAAATCACAGATTTACGGGATTTCAGTGTGAGATTACACACTTGATTACGGTAAGGATTAATCCTTCTTGATCGTCGGCACCTAAATCACCATTACACCCAATTAATCCAACAAATGAGATTTTTATCAATCTAAATCTAAATCAAACGATCTATTAAAACGCTTACCCACAATATCGTGAACGACCACGATTTGTTGATTTTCACCAGATGATGGTCCACAACCCGATGGAGTATCTCGAACCGCTGATACCACCTTTCGTATGAACTTAGGAGTAAGAAATGCAAATTCAATCCTTTTGTGTACTCCAGTTGCTTTTCCTTTCAAATCGATATCACTTGCCTCCATTGGAAAAGTCTTAATCAAAACGATATTATGATGATAAAAATCGATTGTCTAAGGAAAAGGTTCGGCTTACCACTATTTTCGTAGGATCAACAAGTGAATAACAACGATCGATATAGACCCTATAATAATCGTTTAGTCCAAACCATTATTCCTTTTAGCAAACTAATCGAATAATGAGCGATATCAAATAATCCATAAAGAAACTCCTTACCTTAACGATATTGAATCTGATTTCCACCGATTGACTTAAGGCTAGAATTGAATCGACTAGGATGATATTCGGCCACCCATTTAGAACACTACAAAAAAAAGATGATTAAGATGTGAAGGAGTAGGAGGAAACACCATTTCGGTTTAGGAACAAGATAACACAACCGAATAGTGATAGACACTCATTCAGCTAGAAAGAAAATAAAGTGAAAAGATTAGAATAAAGTCATTTACCCGATTTAATCAAGGAAGAAATGTCCAACTTGCAAAATGGAGAAGAGGACATGATCAATATTTGGCTATTGAAGAAAAAGGGAGAAAGATTGAAGGAATAGTGGAGAGGAAAATAAGTGAAAAACCAAGAAGGATTAGAGAGTTTCGGCCATCAAAAGAAAATGAGCAAGAGTCGTTTTAGGGTTACGGCAAAACAAAGGAAAAGAAAGATGAACAAATGGCTAGTGTTTTTCGGCCACAACAAGAGAAAAGGAAGGGCTCAATTTGGCTTTAGAGTTTCGGCAAGCAAAGGAAACTAATTGGAAAAGAAAACACCAAAGAAAATGTTAAAAGAAAAATAAGCATATCAAACACCAAAACTAGCAAAATGACTAGGAAAATTCGGCTCTCATCACCCCCTCCCAAAACCATGTATCCTTTTACCAAAAGGATCAAAATTGACCACAAACTCTTTCCAAAACATATTCCTCAAAATCGGCCAACATATCCCCCTTCTTACTCCTTTCTTTTACTCCTTTCCTTACACTCCTCCTTACCTTATTTCCTTAGCCATCTTTCCATAAATAAAAAGTCTCTCTTACCATAATTGCAACCATGGCCGACACTTTGGAAGAAGCACAAAAATAAATCCCAAAATTTGCACTAGGTGGGATTCGAACTCCACCCCTCAAGCCCATACATGCAACGCCACACCACTTCTCTACTAGCTTCGCTTGTGCTAGCAAAATGCACACTTATTTCCTTAAGTCTTGATGTCACATACCTTCTCTCCTTAAAGTGCTTAAACACAAAAATTTTACTAAGGCTCAATTCAATCCCAAGTCTTCTTAAGACCCCTAAACATACAAAATTCACATTTTTAACTAGCCTAACGCAAGATATAATTCATAACATAAAATTATGTATTTTAGAATGTTATAGAAATAGCCTACTTTTCGTCCATACGGCCAGAGACACAGGCATGTGTGTCAGTCGTGTGTGGCGCACAGCTAGGTAACACAGTCGTGTGTCCCTTGTAGCTTACAGAATGTTGCAAGTCAGGTAGTTACACGGCCTAACACACGAGCATGTGAGGCCATTTCAAAGGGTACACGGCTTGGCCACGAGCGTGTGAGGCCATTTCAAAGGGTACACGGCCTGACACACGAGCATGTGGATTGGCCGTGTGACCCAATTCAGAGAGTTATATGGGCACGGACACGAGTTGAGACACATCTATGTGTCCCCATTTCGAATGCCCACACGGCCTGAGACATGGGCGTGTGTCTCAACCGTGTGAGTCACACGGCCATGGGGTCAATTTTGTAAATTTTCATCCTTTGCTAAAAAATTCTTTATGTTTTCGATTTAGTCCCAACTTGTTTCTAATGTATCTTTAGGGCCTCGAGAGTTCGTATAAGGGACGATATGCATGCTATTAATTGGCTTTGCTATGATTAATGATATAAATTAAAATGTTTAAAAAAAATTGTTTGTTTTGAAATGTAAACTCCAATAATGTTTTGTAACCCTATTCCAGCGACGAATATAAGTTAGGGGGTGTTACATCTACAGATTTCTTCTTTCCTTTTTCTCGAGATGGATTGATGGTGTCTTTAGCTACATTTGATAATTCAATTATGAAAATGATATTAGTTTCCACCCAAACAGACAAAAATATATAATCAAACATATTTTACATTTTATTCATTTTAGCCCTTGTATCTGAAATGTTCATATTTTTCAATATTTAATATAGAATCTGTAATAGGCCCATTTCGCCCGGCCCATTTAAAACCAAATAATAAACCAAAATAAAACCAAAAAATATAAAACAAAATAAAATCCAATAAAAAGGTCCACAGTCCTTATTTACAAAACAACAGAGCCCAATTGGCTTAAACTAAACCCAAATTAAATTAATTTTCAAAATCCCAAAAACTTAAAACAAATTCTAGCCCGAAACAAATTGGAACCCAAACCTAACAAAATCCAACTTTTTTTTAAATAGCCCAAATTGCAAGCTAAACCTGGATAGTTCAGACCCAAAACTGGTCCAATGCTGGATACAGAATAGACCCGATTCACCCAAATTTGCTGGGCATCGTGGAAACCCTAGAAGGTTCTAGAGATTCTTGAAGTCTCTGTTCACACGAGCAGCTCCTCCGCCTCGTCCTCTCCACGTCACTGCAAACTGATTTGGCCTCTTCATAACGCTGAAATCTGCAAGAAGAAATGAGAAAGCAGTACCAAATAACAGAATTGAGAGTAGCAGAAAAAATCGTGTATTTTGATTTTAGATTTTTTATTTTGGCTATAAAAAGGGCCTGATGTAATCACGAATTTCTTTACGGAGGAATACAAAAAAAAAAAAACACAAAATCAAACAAAGAATTTTTAAAAGGTGATTCTTAGATATTGTAAAGTTTATTTATTTTCTATATTACTCATTTTTTTCTCATGCATAGAAATAGAAATAATAAAAGAAAAGGTTTCGTACCGCTATCGGATCTCCGTTGGCTTTTCTCTAATCGAAGTTCAAGTAGAGATTAAAAGGTTAAAAGTCTTTCGATATACTCAAATAGAGCCTCATCGAATCTTGCACAACCATTCGTCGTTCATGATGGTAGAATGGTTGTTGATTCAGTTTGCTTGAATGAGTAAAGAAAGCTGCGCTCTAGGGTTTTGTTTGGTGTTTGATCTGATTAAAGGTGTTAAGTGTGTGTGTGTTTTAGTTTTTTTTTTTTTTTGTCTTTGAAAATATATGGAACGACGTCGTTAAAGCCAAATTCATTGGTTTTGAAATGGTGCTGTACAAACCATGACTCGATGACCCGATCTGATCCGATCCAATACAAGAAGGATTTGCGTGTTTAAGGATCTGAGGGAATAATTGCGCTATTGATCCCTTTATTTAGCGCTGCTATTCAATTGAGTCCTATTTCTATTCCATTTTTTTCTTAAATTTTACCACAGAATTTTGTGTTGATTCCATTCCAGTTCGTGATTTAACTCTGCGTTTTGATAATTTGGAATATTTGTACTTTTAATCCTTGATTACTTGCACGCATTCTATTTTAATCCTTATTTCTGTATAATGGCTTTATTTATTTCTAAACAAACCTTTTAATTTTATCTTCAATTCAATTGTGTTTTTTATTCTTTTATTATTCTAAATTTATTGATTTCTTTGTTTTTTAATTAATTGTTTGGAATTAATTTATCAATTTTAATATGTTTCAAACTACTTACATATACTCTTATTATATACATTTTATCCTTTTATTTCTAATTTTTTAAGAAAAACATTTGTATGATTCAAAATTGATCTAATATTAAATATAAATATTTTTTACATCATTATGTTATATATATATATATATATATAAATGTTTACATATAAAATTTCACCAAAGTGTTTTCATTTCATGTATATATTTATATATCCATATATTTTCATTTAAATTTGTATGTACATATATCATTATACCTTGTTTTAAATTATCCTTTGCCTATTTTATTCATATAAATGTATATAGGTTTGCATTCAAAATTCCCTTGGTATGTATATATTATTTTTTTATGTATATATTTCCTCTTAAACTTATCTATATGTATATTTGGCTTCTTTTAAAATTACTTATATGTATATATTTCTATTTTAAATTTAGTATACATAATTTATCACTTTGAAAAATCATATTTTATTGAATATTTTAACTTATTTCAAACATTTTTATACACTATTACTTATATATGTTTAAATTCGCATATTATGTTTTTTGATTTGTATGATTCATTTCAAATTTTTATTCACATTTCATAAATTCATCTATAAAGTATTATATTTTAAATGGTTCCATAAATTGCTGATTTCAAACTCCACTTTATTTAATTATTTTAAATCCATTTATTAGCATTCAAAATTTTGTTTTATATTAGTTCGCCATCACCAATCTTGTAGAATTATTATTGATTATTAATATGTCCTTTTAACTATGCGATTATCGTTATTGTATATTTGTGCGTTAAATTGTTTCTATAATTGTGTCCATTTGTATAATGTTGAGTTTATATGTTATTTTGTAATACCCCAAACCCGGCCCATACGTCATGACCAAATCTGGTATGCTACGGGTTAAACATTGAAAACTTTGCTTTGAAAGGTTTCGTAAAACTTGGTTCGTTTCTGTAGATATTCATTAAATAAGTGACATTTGTAGAAAACCTTTTTAGTTTTTTTTTTTTTAACTTGTTTGAAAACCCCGTTTTATTCCTTCTTATAATTAAGACTTTAAACACAAATTAATAAAATGTAGCATTAACAAATATAAATTTATAACCTAAGCTATGGAGGCCTTATTACATAAATAATCCAAAAATTAAAACTTAAAAGAAAACTGAAAATAGTTTATGAGAATAAAAGACTTGATGGCCCATCGAGTCCACCTCGGCTCCCATGTCCACGATCTACTGCTCATCTGAAAAGTTAGGGAAATAAAAAGGGTGAGTCACCAAGACTCAGTGTGCAAATCCCGAAAACACAAGAAAGGCTTGAGGCCCACAAACACATTATGGGCCTTGGCCCATATACAATGGCAACAAAGTATTTACATGCAACATGGCCCATCCCAGCCTAAAAGTCCATCATCTACACACCAGCCCATACCAGCCATCACACCTTGGGGATTTCTACAATCAACCCACTAACTGCTACACACCATAACGACAGTCATGCTGCCTATTCTTAACAATCAGGAATGTATATTTAACGTGGCTTAGCCACCGATCACTATTGTGACCTAACATTTCAACTCGTGGTTTAACCACCGATCACCGAGTGACCTATTAGCATGCTTTTCCCCTTCATCATATTAACCCCATCCCATGTGTACATCCATGCAGAATCAAACAATACACTACCTAAGGGATCGCAATATAGCACATTCATCGATACACATAGAGAAGTTTCTATGATCACGTACCTGGCATCCCTTGCCTACCCTTTCTGGGTAACACGACTATCCATACAGCCTATTTTTTGGCTTTTAGCCCATAACATATACATAGTACAGATTAATTAGTGTGATAGAGATCTACACACCTGGTTACAGACAAGATGAGACTTTCTATGACGACACTATCAAAAGTCGATACGACTGCTACTTGTCTAAGGTTTTGTTCCAAAGTTGATCCACAACCCAGTGGCCAATCCCAAACTGCTGACACCACCCGTTTCTGAAACTTAGGGATTGGGTTTACCGATCCAATCCTCTCCTTCGCCTGATTGACATTCGATTCCATCAAAAGACCTTATCAGTTGCTACCATCACAACATATGGTTAAGATCACAATTACAATAACTGATCCTATCGAAAACCTAAAGAGAACCCCTTACCTTGAAATCTCGAAAAGAGGTATGAGATTTAGAGACTAACAGTTTCTGACTTTTAGAATCTAGATGATTAGATCTACTCTATTTTCCCAAAATGTCACCCCAAGATGTGACCACAAGAACAATCAAAATGTTACTTAAAAGATAACCTTGCCACCTCAATTAGCCTTTCGGCTTTGGCCTCCAAAGACTGAAAGAGAAAGAAAGGAAATAGATGAACTCGCCCCTTACCTGAACACAGAGGATTCAAACCACAACTAGGAGAAATCGGCACAAGTACCACAGAAGAAGAAATTCGACAATATCAGGAAAAAGAATCGAAAATAAAAAGAACTATAAGCGTGACTTAGGAGGTTTCAGCTTTTGAGGAGATCAAAAGAAAAGATGTAGAGGGAAACTATGAGATTTCGGCATTTGCATAAAAGTGGAGATGAGAGGAAAGAAAAGGAAAAGAATAAGATTCAAATGCCGGAATTGAAGAGATATCTCCCCTACTTAACCTAAATTTCGGCACCTACTCCCTAAAAAATCGAAAATGCCCTTTTTTAAAACTAAAACTAAGCTACTAATCAAGGGAAATTTTAGCACCCCCTATGCCACATCAAAACCGATCCCCCCTCCCCTTCAGTGTTGGAATTTCGGCCACCACTGTGACTAATAGATAATTCCTAAATTTTCACCCTTATCATTATCTGATCTCTCATCCACAAGTGACCCAGATAACACCACCCCTTCTTCCCTTTATCTGCCACCTTATTAGCCATATTATCTACATTATCCAAACAAATAAATCTTTCTGTTTCCAAGCCTTATTGCCGTCCCATTCTATCCACTTAAATGCCAAAAATTAACTAAATTTAATTAAAATAATTAGGTTTCAAGCGACTCGAACCTGGCCTCCTCAGTTGACACCACCTCCCTGCTCTCTAAGTGGTGCCACTTTGCCACTGGGCCACAAGCCCATTTATGTCTTAAAACATAGTTAACATCTTTTAAGCCCTATCGTAACTGGCTTTCCACTAGAGTGTCCAAACAAAAATTCGATTAAGGCCTCAGCCCAGTCCTTAAGCCCACTCTTGACCCATTAAACACCCTAACTAGCACATCAAGCATAACATATACATCACAGCACATTAAATGCGAAACACCACCAATTCAAGATGTTACAGTTCTACCCTCTTAAAGAAATTTTGGCCTCGAAATTACCTAGTCAGAATAGATGCGGATACTGCTGCCACATTGCTTCCTCTGGTTCCCAAGTAGCCTCCTCAGAACTGTGATTCTGCCACAGAACTTTAACCAACGGAATCGTCTTCCTTCGCAACACTTTGACATCACATTCCAAGATTTCCACTGGTTCCTCTTCGAAGGATAAGTCAGGTTTTACCTCAATTTCTTCCACTGGCACCACATGAGATGGGTCCGAACGATATCATCTTAACATAGAGACATGAAACACATTGTGAATCTGGCTTAACTCTGAAGGTAGCTCCAGCTGATAGGCAATCGGCCCCACTCATTTCAACACCCGATAAGGTTGATAAATCTGGGACTTAATTTACCTTTCCGTACAAACCTTAGTACTTTCTTCCATAGTGACACCTTCAAGAATAGTTTGTCACCCACTGCAAACTCTATATCCTTACGTTTTAAATCAGCATAGGACTTCTGTCTGTCTGACACTTCCTTTAGTCAAGACCGAATTAACTCAACCTTCTCCTCTATCTTGGTAACCAACTCTGGACCCAAAATTTGACCGTCCAACAAGTAGGAGTACGACACTTTCGCCCGTACAATGCTTCATAGGGTGCCATCTGAATACTAGGCTGGTAGCTATTATTGTAAGCAAACTCCACTAATGGTATAAATTCTTCCCAACTACCTCTGAAATCAATGACACATCCTCTCAACATGTCCTCTAAGATCTGAATCACCCGCTCAGACTGTCCATCGGTCTGAGGATGAAACGCTATACTGAAATCTAACTTCGTACCCAACACATGATGCAACGCCTTTCAAAATCGCGACGTGAACCTAGGGTCCCTATCCATATGATCGATACTGGTACTCCATGCAACCTCACTACCTCCGCTATGTATAGCTTAGCCAATTTCTGCAGAGAGTAATCGACCCGTACTGGTATGAAATGAGCAGACTTCGTCAAGCGATCAATAATCACCCAGACTGAGTCTTTCGTAACAGGTGTGAGAGGTAGCCCACTAACAAAGTCCATTGTGATCCTTTCCCACTTCCATTGTGGAATCTTCACCGGCTGCAATAATCCAGAGGGTAACTAATGCTTCGCCTTTACCTGCTGACAGGTCAAACACTTACCCACCAATTCAATTACCTCTTGCTTCAAGCCCGGCCATCAGAACTGATCTCGCAAATCCCGATACATCTTACTCCCTCTAGGGTGCATAGCGTATGTACTACCATACGCTTCATGCAAAATTCTACGCCTCAACTCTGGATCTTTTAGCATGCAGATTCTCCCTCGAAAACACAACAGTCCTTCCTTATTCACACTGAATTCCGTTGGCCCATCATTTGAGATTAGCTACAACTTTACCTTAAGCAACTCATCGGTCTGTTGCTTCTCCTTCACCTGACTGACCCAAGAGGGTTTTACTTGAAGTTCAGCTAATAAACTCCCATTCTCGTATAAACTAAGGTGAGCAAACATTGCTCTCAAGTCAAAGATTACTTTACGACTTAGAGCATCCGCCACCACGTTGGCTTTACCTAGATGGTACTCGATCGAGCAGTCATAATCCTTTAACAACTCAACCCACCTCCTTTGCCTTAGATTCAACTCCTTCTGGGTCAAAAGGTATTTTAAGCTCTTATGATCGGTATAGATAACAGATTTCTCCCCGTACAGATAATGCCTCTAGATCTTCAAAGCAAAAACCACCCCCGCTAACTCCAAATCATGGGTGGGATAATTTGCTTCATGCGGTCTTAACTGCCGAGATGCATACGCAACAACCTTTCCCCCTTGCATCAATACGCATCCTAGTCCCGTGTGTGATGCATCACAATAAATTACGAATTTCTTCCCAGCCTTCGGCTGAATCAATACCGGAGCCTCCGTCAAAATCCTTTTTAACTTTTCAAAACTCTCTTGCTGCTTATTAGACCAAACAAATGGAACCCCTTTCCGTAACAACTTAGTTAATGGTGCCGCAATTAAGAAAAATCCTTCAACAAACCTTTGGTAGTATCCGGCCAGACCAAGAAAACTCTGAACTTCCGCCACAGACTTAGGCGACTTCCAATCCAACACCGCTTCAATTTTTTGAGGGTCAACCCTAATCCCCTCTGCCGACACAAGGTAACCTAGAAAAGTTACTTTACTTAGCCAAAATTCGCACTTACTGAATTTGGCATACAACCGCTTTTCCCTCAGAATCCGTAAAACCACTCGCATATGTGAGTCATGCTCCTCCTCCGATCTTGAATAAACCAGGATATCATCTATAAATACTATGACAAACCGATCCAAGTAGGGTTGGAACACTCAGTTCATCATATCCATAAACGCCGCCGGCGCATTGGTCAATCCAAATGGCATTACCATGAATTCGTAGTGACCATAGCAAATCCTAAAAGCCATCTTATGAATATCCGCCTCCTTGACCTTAAGCTGATGGTATCCCGACCTCAGATCTATCTTCAAAAAGAATGAGGCCCCCTTCAACTGATCGAACAAGTCATCGATCCTCGGCAACGGGTACTTGTTCTTGATTGTTAGCTTATTCAACTGGCGATAGTCAATGCACATACGCATTGATCCATCCTTCTTCTTAACGAATAACACCGGTGCTCCCCAAGGTGACACACTTGGTCGAATAAACCCTCTGTCCAGCAACTCTTGGATCTGTGCTTTCAATTCCACTAACTCCTTCGGTGCCATTTTGTACGGAGCAATAGATACTGGCGCTATTCCCGGAAGAAGATCGATACCAAACTCCACTTCATGATTCGGGGGTAATCTTAGAAGCTCTTCGGGGAAAACATCAGGAAATTTCTTCACCGTCCTAACGTCTTCAACAGTTAGTTCCTTGGCTTCCAGAGCCCGAAAAAATATTAAAATTGCCTCGCATCCTTTTCTCACCATCCTTTCTACTCTTATGGGAGTCACCACATTCGATAGACAGTTCCCCATTTCTCCTATCACCAACACTTCATCACCCTCGAGGGTTTTTAACACCATACACTTGGCTACACAATCTAGATTAGCTTGGTACTTCACAAGCCAATCCATGCCTAATATTAAGTCAAACTCCCCGAACAGTAATTCCATGAGATCAGTCAGGAAAACTACTCCCTGAGCTTCTAAAGGTACCTCCCTATAGAGTTTATCTACTACCACAGATTGTTCTAACAGGTTAATTACGGTCATCCCCTAGAGGAAATTTTAGAATCTACGCTTAAAGTTTTGGACACCTTACTAGCAATATATGAATGCGTCGACCCAATGTCAATTAATGTAGTGTAAGGCAAGCCAATAATTAAAAACGTACCGGTTATGACATCCGTGCGTTAGCCTCCTCTCGACGCTTGACAGCATAGACTAACCCCGATTGTCTCTCCTCAACGTTTCCTGCCCCTTGGCCTGGTGCTCTACGACCTCGACCACTATTATTACCACCTCTGGCTGGACCACGACCTCTCTGTGGCTGCTGACCTTTCTTTCCGATTGTGTATTCTTTTGACCCGTGAGCCCTTCACTGCCCCAATGCTGCAGATAGTTCCTAACTTGGTGGTCCAAAGATCCACACCTAAAGCACTTCCCGCTGCCCACCCAACACTCTCCTACATGGAATTTACCACAGCGAGCACACTTTTGTGTCTAACCAGCAGTAGTAGGTTTATCATCTCGTCTCGGCCCATCTAACCTGGGTCTTTTCTGAGCACGCCCAGCTGCCCTAGATAATCCTAAATTTCTCTTACTTCCACTCCTATCTCTATCCCGATTCAATTGTTTTGTCCGCTTAACCTCTTCAGCTATCTTAGCTTTTTCCACAAGGACAGCAAATTCCCTCTCCCGCTGTGGGGTTATCAACTCACGCAGATCATCTCTCATACCATCTTCAAATCGAACACAGCGTTCATGGTTTGTGGCCACCATCCCTTGAGCATAATGGCTAAGGCGTAAGAATTTCACTTCGTATGCAGCCACTGACCTACTTCCCTAGACCAGATTCAAAAATGCTCTGCGCTACGCATCCACATAACTCGATCCAATGTACTTACTCTGAAATGCTATCGTAAAGAGATTCTAGGTGATACGATCAACCACTGTACCATCCTTAACCGTAAGCCACCATTGATATTTTTCGTCCCGCAAAAGAAATACAACCCCTTTCAATTTCTCATCCTCCATGAAATCCAGATCATCATTATGCGTTCAACTGCCTCCAACCAATACTCAGCTGTATTCAGGGCTATACTAGAAATTCCCCTAAACACTTCTACCCCATTGGTTCTAAGGCGCCCAAGACGATTTTGGCTCTTATGCCCATACCGCCTCAAAGAACCTCTCTAAAACCCTTAACATTGCCTGAGATACCGCGTCATCTCCTGGTCTGGTTCTAAAATTCTTCCTCCACAACTGGTGGTTCCGGCATCTCGTTTCTAGATCCATGGCCAGATCCTACTGGTTATGACACCGTCATCCTACCCCTACCACGACCATGCGATGGACGTCCACGACCCCTTGTACTCATTCTACCGATTTGCGTTTATCTATTAGAAATTTTATGCATTATTAATTTTCTTTCACTAATTAACCACGAACAATCTTATGGATAGTAGTTTCAAGAGTAGTTCTTTCGAATTCGCAATTATATCTGCGAGTTCAGTCTCAAGTCTGTATCTCCTTGATCTAGGAACCTCATACATTCAACCATCATACATCAACATACAAGTAACATCCATGAACTCACATTCATCACATAAGGGTACTTTCGTCATTTCACTACCCAGGGGTATTTTCGTAATTTTATCCTTCAGGGGTATTTTTGTAATTTTCCATAAAAGGGTATCCTGGTGATTTTACGAAATAGGGGTATTTTGGTAATTTTGCAATCCAAGGGCATTTTGATAATTTTACAAACCAGGGGTATTTTGGTTATTTTGTGAAGTAGGGTGGCTGGTCCCTTTCGGGTTTTAATTACAAACTTTGGTCCGTCAACAAGTCCTCGTGGCTAGGGTGAACAGTCACTACGCACTAGGTAGGATTCTAGCGGAGAGGAGGTGGGTCACTAGGACCGCTTAAGTACCAAGCTCTCCCTGAATCCAATCCTAGACATGCGTATACCTGTTGCCACACCCTAACCCAATGACTTGTTCGCGGACATATTTAGTTGGATTAAGTCTTATGAAATTGAAGAGTCGTTTAAACTAGGCCTAAGGTCCATTAACACTATCATACTAGTCTACGTCCATAAAGCCCATCAAACCCAACATGCATATCGCATCAAGAGTTAGAATACTTACCTGCGTGGATCGGGTGCCAGTAGACTCGAAGGCCATATCTCAACCCAAAGCATTTTTCTCAAATTTTTATCAATTTTCCAAAACACTACTAGACCCATTTCACAGCTCGTATTTTGCAACCGGGCTCTGATACCAAAATGTAACACCCCAAACCCGCCCATACGTCATGACCAGATCTGGTATGCTACGGGTTAAACGTTGAAAACTTTACTTTGAAAGGTTTCAGAAAACTTGGTTCGTTTCTGTAGATATTCATTAAATAAGTGACATTTGTAGAAAACCTTTGTAGTTTTTTTTTTGAACTTGTTTGAAAACCCCGTTTTATTCCTTTTTATAATTAAGACTTTAAACACAAATTAATAAAATGTAGCATTAACAAATATAAATTGATAACCTAAGCTATGGAGGCCTTATTACATAAATAATCCCAAAATTAAAACTTAAAAAAAAATCAAAAATAGTTTATGAAAATAAAAGACTTGATGTGCCCTCGAGTCCGCCTCGGCTCCCATGTCCACGATCTACTGCTCATCTGAAAAGTCAGGGAAAT
Source organism: Gossypium rotundifolium (assembly GCA_025506655.1). Lineage (NCBI taxonomy): Eukaryota > Viridiplantae > Streptophyta > Magnoliopsida > Malvales > Malvaceae > Gossypium > Gossypium rotundifolium. Next base: position 135,673,837 of record CP106728.1, read on the forward strand.
AAAAAGGGTGAGTCACCAAGACTCAGTGTGCAAATCCCGAAAACACATGAAAGGCTTGAGGCCCACAAAGACATTATGGGCCTTGGCCTATATACAATGGCAACAAAGTATTTACATGCAACATGGCCCATCCCAGCCTAAAAGTCCATCCTATACACACCAGCCCGTACCAGCCATCACACCTTGGGGATTTCTACAATCAACCCACCAACCGCTACACACCATAACGATGGTCATGCTACCTATTCTTAACAATCAGGAATGTATATTTAACATGGCTTACCCACCGATCACTATTGTGACCTAACATTTCAACTCGTGGTTTAACCACCGATCACCAAGTGACCTATTAGCATGCTCTTCCCCTTCATCATATTAACCCCGTCCCATGTGTACATCCATGTAGAATCAAACAATATACTACCTAAAGGATCACAATCTAGCACATTCATCAATACACATAGAGAAGTTTCTATGATTACGTACCTGGCATCCCTTGCCTACCCTTTCTGGGTAACACGACTGTCCATACAGCCTATTTTTCGACTTTTAGCCCATAACATATACACAGTACAGATTAATTAGTGTGATAGAGATCTACAAACCTAGTTACAAACAAGACGAGACTTTCTATGACGACACTATCAGAAGTCGATACGACTGCTACTTGTCTAAGGTTTTGTTCCGAAGCCAGTCCACAACCCAGTGGCTAATCTCGAACTACTGACACCGTCCGTTTCTTAAACTTATGGATTGGGTTTACCGATCCAATCCTCTCCTTCGCCTAATCGACATTCGATTCCATCAAAAGACCTTATCAGTTGCTACCATCACAACATATGGTTAAGATCACAAATACAATAACTAATCCTATCGAAAACCTAAAGAGAACCCCTTACCTTGAAATCCCAGAAAAAGGTATGAGATTTAGAGACTAGCATTTTTTGGCTTTTAGAATCTATATGATTTTATCTACTCTATTTTCCGAAATGTCGCCCTAAGATGTGACCACAAGAACAATCAAAATGTTACTCAAAAGATAACCTTACCACCTCAATTAGCCTTTCGGCTTTGGCCTCCAAAAACCAAAAGAGAAAGAAAGGAAATAGAAGAAATCACCCCTTACCTGAACACAGAGGATTCAAACCACAACTAGGAGAAATCGGCACAAGCACCACAGAAAAAGAAATTCGACAATATCAGGAAAAAGAATCGAAAATAAAAAGAACTATAAGCGGGACTTAGGAGGTTTCGGCTTTTGAGGAGATCAAAAGAAAAGATGTAGAGGGAAACTGTGAGATTTCGGCTTTTGCATAAAAGTGGAGATGAGATGAAAGAAAAAGAAAAGAATAAGATTCAAATGCCGAAATTGAAGAGATATCTCCCCTACTTAACCTAAATTTCGGCACCTACTCCCTAAAAACCGAAAATGCCCTTTTTTAAAACTAAAACTAAGCTACTAATCAAGGGAAATTTCGGCACCCCCTATGCCACATCAAAACCGATTCCCCTTCCCCCTCAGTGTTGGAATTTCGGCCACCACTGTGACTAATAGATAATTCCTAAACTTTCTCCCTTATCATTATCTGATCTCTCATCCACAAATGACCTAGATAACACCACGTCTTCTTCCCTTTATCTGCCACCTTATTAGCCATATTATCTACATTATCCAAACAAATACCTATTTCCAAGCCTTATTGCCGTCCCACTCTATCCACTTAAATGCTGAAAATTAACTAAATTTAATTAAAATAATTGGGTTTCATGCGACTCGAACCTGGCCTCCTCAGTTGACGCCACCTCCTTGCTCTCTAAGTGGCGCCACTTTGCCACTGGGCCATAAGCCCATTTATGTCTTAAAACACAGTTAACATCTTTTAAGCCTTATCCCAACTGGCTTTCCACTAGAGTGTCCAAACAGAAAATTCGATTAAGGCCTCAGCCCAGTCCTTGAGCCCACTCTTGACCCATTAAACACCCTAACTAGCACATCAAGCATAACATATACATCACGACACATTAAATGCGAAGCCCCACCAATTCAGGATGTTACATATTTCATGCTTAATACCATACTTGTGTTACTAGTTATTATTTTATATTTCAAAACTCCAATATATCCAAACCTTTACTAAATGTTTCTTTTCATTAAAAATATACTTGAGCCAATTTTAAGATTGCATATTTGAAAAATTTTCAAGATAAGGCAATATTTGTGTGTTTGGAAGTTCAAAAAATTATGCCCTAACGTGCTGGGTGTCAATTTTTCGTTCGACCAAATAACCAAATATCATTTTAATTGCATGTTTTGAAAATCAAAGAAGATCTCGGTGTCGAGGAATAAACGTGTCATATCCTAACGTGTTGGATGTGATGTTTTTATTCCTTTGGAACGAGTGAATCTTGATATTCAATTCAAAATTAATTAACATTCTTTAAAAAGTATTACACTTTAAACATTTTCAAGTTTTCAACGCAAGGATACTAATTAATCAATTTGGTACCAGTTTTTGGTCGTACGAGGGTGTTAATCCTTCCTCGTACGTAACCGGCTCCCGAACCCATTTTTTACTATTTTGCAAACCAAAATTATTTTTACAAGGTGATCCAATCCCACCTAAACAAGAAGGGTTGGTGGCGACTCCATATTTTTAAAGTCGATCCCTGTTTTTCCAAACATAAAAAAATGGTTTCGACAGAATCACTATCTAATTTCATAGTCTTTCATTAGGGACCTTATATTTCTAATCTATAGCATAATTTCTTAACAGCTTTCAATTTATTCACTTTAGTCCCTAATGTCAAAGTTAACTAAACCTTTAATTCTAAGCTAATTCCACTATATTCTAATACAGTATTAGTAAAATCTAAGTTCAACAACTAAATTTCTATCAATTTCAAGCTTAATTTCATCATTATTAACTAATGGCAACTAAACTTGTAGATTGAATAATCAAATGCTTGGGCATGACTTAACAGGCTTAGATGATTAAAATTCTATAAAAATCATCTAGGAAAACCTCTCTTATCTTAGCTAGTTTAAATCATTTTTTGTTAAAAAGCTTGAAAGGTTTTTCTTCTTCTTCTCTAGGCATGGACGACACAATTCTAAAGAATAAGATGTTCATCTTATTCTCTTTCCCACTTGTTTTATTTTTTTACTCGCAATTAAAAATAATTAAGCTTACTTAATTATCTAACATTTGATAATAATCAATATTAACATGCTTAAAAATGGATGGAAATGATTGTGCTGATCCACTTTCTCATAAAAATTTAATGGTTAAATGATCATTAGATCCTTTGGTTAATTGCCAATTAGGCCCTTAAGTATTTTTAATTGTAACATCCTAAAATTTGAGTTTCGATATGTTGCATTATTTTGGTGATAGCTAGTGAAATGATTTAATGTGTGTGTTTAAATAGTCTCGAGAAGGCTCGGGATTTATTCAAATTTGGAATAATTTTTGGTTGTTAGTACTTTAATGAAATGGAACAAGTGACCGTAAAGCTTAAGGTAATTAAGTGGTAAAATGTAAGCATAATTGAGCTATTAGTAATGAGGAGTTGGCGCCATAGGTGTTCCTTGAGGGAATGTGCATGTGAATTTTTATTTTTTTGCTTCCTTTCCTCATAGTGCCGGTCAAGCTTAGTATTTATGGTAGGTTGGACTTTAATTGTTATGGTAAGGTGGCTAAGAGAAAAGGCAAGTGTTTAACTTAAGGAAGGGAATCATATGAAAAAAGTATGTGGGGGGGACACAAGGCTTATATCAAGGAAGATGTTTTGGAAAGTTTGGAGTGGCCAAACTTTGACCATGCACTTGGACGATTTTAGGGGCTAGGGGGAGTGACCGAAATTTTGAAGGCTTTGGTAAGGTTTAGGTGTTAGTTGGTCATTTTGGCATTTGGTCATTTTTGTGTTCTGTCAAAACTTTTCTCTCCATTTTTCCTATCCTTAGCCGAATACACCTTGAGCAATAGGTAAATAATTGTTCTCTTGTGGCCAATTCATATTTTGACCATTTCGGTCTTATTGCTCCTTTTCTCTTCAAACCATTTCCTCCTAGTGCCGAAATCACAAAACCTTGGAAGGCCATTTTTCCTTTTCTTTTCTTTTCACCCTTGTCGAATGCACACAAGCCTCAAACTCTTTTTCTTTGTTCATCGTCCACTCTCAAAAAGAACCGAAACCTAAACATCTTATTTTTTATACCTTTCTTCATCTTTTTCTTCTTACAAAAATCTCTCAAATATTATTCTCCCTTTTATTTTCACCATGGCCGAATGTTACTAAGCATCATCCCCTTCAATTTCCCTCCATAACCGAATCTTCTGCCACTCACATATCTCTTTCTCAATTATTTTTCTTTCTACTCACACTTTGATCAATCGGTAAGTGGCTAGTACAATATTTTGGTATTGTTATTTTTCCCTTTCCTTTGTGCCGAATCTACATGTTGGTGTGGGATGGCCTTTTTGGATCGAGACCATCTTCATACCATAACTCATTCGAATATTTTCTATCATAGAAACTTAGTGGAAGGCCAAAACTTGGAGTGTCCAAAGTCATCGTGTATCACTAGGATTCAGTACAAAACTTTAAGGGACTCTATCACTCGGTTTTCATCCTTTGAACGAAAGGATTTTGTGGTAAGTCGACTTCCCTCTTTAAGACCAATCGTTTTAATTACAAAATATTAGTTTGGACTAATATTCATTTGTCAATGGAGGTAAACAAGATCGAATCAATAGGAGTGGTGAATAGTGATCTAAAAAGGAGCGAATTAGCGATTCCCTCTAGATTGAAATGAAAGGCTGTTTCGGCAATCCAGGATTTTCCACCGAGTTGTGGACCCTTATCTCATGGGTTAGATAACTATATCGTATTAATCGTTGGATTAAATCACAAGTCAGTGAAATCGGGTAAAATAGCATATTTATCACTTTATTGGTAAAAACTATGAAATCGGTATTAAGACCGTGAAAAATTATGAAATTTACCCTTAATGGGCTAAATCGATAAAAGTGACTTAATGGGCCAATTGTGGTATTTGATAAGTAGGCCAATTGTGATATTTGATAAATGGGCCATATGTGATATTTGACAAATGGGCCATATGTGATATTTGATAAATGGGCCAAATGTGATATTTGCTTAATGGGCCAAATGTGATATTTGAGATTTGGCTAAGTGTGATATGAGATTATATGGGCCAAAATGTGATATGGGCCAGATTGTGAAATTTTTATAATGGGCCATAATGATCGTAATAAATATATGAATAAATTATTGTAAATGGATATGCATACTATATACATGACTTGCATGGGTTGGGATTTTGTTGAAGAGAAGTTCTGGTAGCTTAGCTACAAAATTTTGGTGGCTTGTCCACAAATTGATAAATGGCTTATTGCCCAGTTTGATATATGGCTTATTGCCCAGTTGATATATGGCTTAATGCCCAGTTTGGTGTGTTGGCGGGGTGGGTGACTAAAGCTCCCCACAGGTGTGTTGGTTGGTACGGGTGGTGTGTAGCGGATGGAAATTAGGTTTGGTTTGGGAATTGCATATCACATGCATATTATATATATACATGTTATTATGTTATAATTGTGAATGGGCTTTGGCCCAATAAATGCTTAATTGGATTAATGGCCTAGTGGACAATGGTAAACGAGTTACACACTGAGTTTTAAGTAACTCACCCTGTTTTCATTACTCTTCTCAGGTAATGATCAGTGACGGAGATTTGGGCTGTGGACGACTCGGTGGAGGCCATACTACGAATTATGGGTTATTTAAATTTTGGATTTCTTTTTAAGTACTTTTTATTATTTCTGCTATTTTGTAATAAGGACTCTGGTTAATTTTTTTTATGGATGTTTTGCTTTTGGATGGAATTTATAATATGCTTTCAATACTTAAATGGGTTTATTTTTCTAAAATAGAAATAAATGTTTTCCTTAAATAAACATACTAAAAGGGTTTCATTCTTAAATATTTTTAACTCGGTAATTTTTCGTAACAATATTTTTTTAAAATTTTTGTTTTCAAATTACTTTCGAACTCTTTAAATTTTCTCAAAATATTAAATCAATTTTTCTAAGTTTCAATTTATACGACTCAAATTATTAGATTTAGTAATCAACCTTTGGTTTTTAATTAACTCCACGTCAAAGTGTTTTGTAAATCTGTTTTCTTTAAATCTTTAAAAGACTAGATGTATGTTCATTTCGTGTAACATGTCAAAACTGGTCTTAACGCATAGACTGGGTTTGGAGTGTTACATAAAATTAAAATTTTATAACGACGAAACTTTTACAAGTTAGTCCTTAAACTTTAATTAACAATTTTTTGAGTTAATTTATGAACTGTTACTTAATATATTCTATAAACTGTTACTTAATATATTCTATACTAACATTGTAAATCCTTCTATTTATATTTTTATTAACTCGATTTAGGAATTAAATTTAAACTACATTTTTTGACATGTCTAAAATTGAATTATTACAACAAAATTGTAATCTAAGTATCTAATTTGATAAAGAAAAATTAATTACGTAACAAAAATAAATGGTATAATTTGTAGGCTTGTTAATAAATTAAACCTAATTAAAATGATCAAATGCATCATTTAATAGATCAAATTGCTAGCTTCATTTAAGTACATAATAGTTTTTGAAAGTTTTATTATTACAAATATAATATATTCACAACAATAATATTAAACGCGCCCCTTGTGTCTAAGCAGTAGCAAAACAAAGCATACCTACTGACTTGTTCACACGGCCAAGGACACACCCGTGTGCCTCAGCCGTGGTTGCCACTGACTTGCATCACACGGCCAGTCACATGCCCGTGTGTCCAGCTCGTGGTCGTCACTGACTTGTTTCACACGGTCAATCACACACCCCTGTGTCCAAGCTGTGGTCAAAACTGACTTGTTTGAAATGCAACCACGAGGGACACGATCGAGCCACATGCCTGTGTGGGAAATTATAGGCCATCTACAAGGCCAATTTTCCACCCACACTTTGGGTTATACCTACAAGCATTATACCAATTCAAATCACATCTCCAATGCAAACAAAACATACCAAAATGACCATCTTTTCTAACCATTCAAGGACATTTCAAACACACCAACTTATAAGCATAATTCATCCACAAACTTACCAATTCATTATGATAACTTTTCACCTATAATATACCAACTTTGCATCACAAAACATAGATCAAATACTACCATATGCACATCCATTAACAAGCCATATCAGACTCAAAACATCCATCCTTTTCAACTAGACTATACATGCCATACTTAATATATATACATATTCAAAAGGTACCAAAAATAGAGTTTGATAGTGTGGTGACAATCCCCAACGATCCCTGAGCCTTCCGTAGCTTTAACAATCTATAAGACAATGCAAACACACACAAAGTAAGCTTTCAAAAGCTTAGTAAGCCATATACAAATAAACGTAACATATAAACATTCAAAACCATATTAAATACAAGATCATAAATATCTCAATTGCAAATTTAATAATTTTTCTTTAGCCCATTTGTTTAGCCATTGCTTACCAACACAGCATAACTCCAAATATCTCTTTTGCTCATACCACATTCATACATATATCACATTTAATCTCAAAAAAACTATGCACATATCTCACTTGAGCAAATTCACACATGCTCACCTTTCATACCAAAAAATTGTATTCATTTGCAACTACCTGAATGAATTATGAATTTCACATAAGCTTTCATTTCTCATAATTTCCCGTTGAACCATTCAGAATCAAATAGGATACTCGGATACTCAAAATGCTAGTACAACGCCAATGTCCCAGACGTGGTCTTACATGTAATCAAATATCGATGCCATTGTCCCAGACAGGGTCTTACACGAATCAAATACGATGCCAATGTCCCAGACATGGTCTTACACGTAAATATCAAATCAATGCCAACGTCCCAGATGTGGTCTTACATGATATCTCATATCGGAACCCTATGTCATGACATATGAATTCTATCTATTCCTAAGGTTCGTACGAGACTTTTCAGACATTAACAAATTGTCGATACTTTCTCGGATCTCATGTATATATCTTCAGTAATCATTGGTCACAATTCAATTTCATATGAACATAAATAAATCAACTCATACATTTATTTGTATATAGACTTACCTCGTACGAATTTAAACGGACGGATTTAATGACTCGATCATTTTCGACTTTCCTCGGTCCAAATCCATTTTATTCGGTTCTTGATCTATACATATTCAAATTTAACTCATTTATTCACCAAATCATTCAATTCAATCCAAAAACACACATTTAGGGCATTTTACAATTTTTCCCTCACGTTTTCACATTTTGATATTTAAGTGCCTATTTCACAAAATCACAAAATACACATAATTTCAATACTCCCATGGTTAGCCGAATACTCCCTATGATCATACAAGTCCATACATTTCATTTATTTCACATTTTACTCCCTCAAAATATTATTTTCATAATTTAGTCCAAATTACTCAAATTCACCAAAAATCCAATGACAAAACATGTTAATCTAACACATATATTTCATATTTCATCAACAAATATCACAAAGCTTACAAAATCATCAATGGCATATCTCAAAATATTCATCAATTTACAAAATTAAGGATGGGTTTTTTAGTATTCAAAGCAACAATTGCAAAAATGTAGAAATTATAAAAAATCGAAACCAAAATATACCTTAATTTTGCTTGAACATAACCGAAACCTATTTTGCTTTCTATCTTTTCTTTTTCTTGTTTTTTTCGGCAATATGTATGATAGTGGCTTCATTTTTAACATTTGTTATAATAATAATAACCTTAATAATTCATTTACTAATTTAGCCCATTTAATAAACATATAAAACTTATATACATTAAGGCTATTTATGTCCATTATCATACATAATGGTTTATTTTCTTCATAAGGCCACCACATTAATAAAGACATAACACATAAGTACTTTTAACACATGGCTTCAAGTAGATAGGTTTCTTTGTAATAGCCCGCCTGGCGAAGTCCTAGTATCTGGTTATTATTTAATGAGATATGATATTTAAAGTAAATTTTGAATGAGTAAGGTATTAGTTTTGACTAAGTCTAGGGTTTTATGAATGCGCCAATTGGCGAATGTTCTGTTTGGCAAGCTCGGTGGTTTGGCGAACTCTCCTGTGGAGTATATGCCATCCCAGTTGTTTAGACGTTTATGTTAAGTATTTAATTGATAGAATTATTTATTATTTTTGGTGGGACGATTTAGTTAGTCTAATGAGGACTGGTTAAAATGGAACTAAGTTACTGTAATTGATAAGACTAAAATTATTATGAGAGTGCTTAGTCACAGGTATTGAGGGAGGGTTAGTGGGATAATTTGATTTTTCCGCTAAACCTTGCTTCCATGCTTAGTTGTGTAAAGTTAGTAGTGACTTCTTAAACAAGCTTTACATCTTCTTTGCATCCATTTCCTTCCAAATTTTCTCTGCTCTCACTCTCTTTGAAACTTAAGACTAGAAACCTACTTGAAGTTGAGTTCGCTGTATTCAGCCAACTATTTTTCTCATTTTAGCACTGTGGTAACTATCAATGAACTCTAGGTTATGTCTTGGTTATTTATGTGATCTTAAAGCTACATGCTTTAGTGTCAAATGTAACATCCTGAAAAGGGCCTATGCATTTTCGGGTTAATTGTACGAAGTGACATGTTTTATGTGTTAAGAATAAATTTTGAACATTTTTAGAAACCTGAAAAATGTATGGAAATGCTAAGTTAAAAAGAGGAAAGTGAACATTTATGGAAACTAGGAAAATGATTTAGAAATGATTCAAAAGAGGAAAGTGGACATTTATGGAAACTAGGAAAATGATTTAGAAATGATTCAAAAGAGGAAAGTGAACATTTATGGAAACTAGGAAAATGATTTAGAAATGATTCAAAAAAGGAAAGTGAGCATTTCGAAACTAGGAAATGTAAGGAAATGTCAAGTTTAAAGAGCCAAACGAAAATTTTGGAAACTTAGAAATGACTTAGAAATGTCGAGTTTTAAAGTTTAAAAGAGGAAATTAAGGCAAGGTGGCCTTAAGAGAAAAAGTATGTGAAATTTGACACACAAACAGGCTTGGAAAAGTGGCTCAAGATGCCACTTAGGGCCTCTGAAATGGCGCCACATGCAAGGGTGTTGGGCCGAGTTCGAGTCACATGGGAAGCAAATAAAAGAAGTTTTATTTTACTTCTAAAAGCACAAAGGTGGACGGCACAAGGCTTGCAAAGAGGAGTTTTATTTCCTTTAGAATTTAGGCTAAATAGGAGATAATTGTTGGATTAATTTTTTTGATAAAGTGATAATTATCACATAGGAAGAGTGGTGGCCAAGTAGGGGACTCTAGCCTAGCAATTTCGGCTAAGAAAGGAAGAGCAAGGCTATTCTTCATTCATTCTCCCTCTCTTTCCTTTTCCCGAATTTCTTTCTCCTCTCCTCTCCAAGATTTTCTTCTTCTCAAGCCAAATTCTTCATAGCCTCAAAAGCCGAAAATAAGCAAAGCCCTAGCCGATTCCTTCACAGTTACAAAAGCTGAAACTTTGTGTTACATACGAGAGCCATAGCCAATTATTACTAAGGATCATTCGGGATTTAAAAACAAGGTAAGTACATATATGTACATTCGACCAAAGGTCTATTTCATATACTTTAATATTAGATTAAATCTAACATATGGTTATAGGAATTTCGACAGCATTAAGGAAGCAAGGATCCAATTTAGGATTTTAGATTTTCAAGGTAAGTAATTATGAATATTCAGCCAAGGCCTTATTTTAGTACATAGATCTATTTCCTTATTATCTTAAAAAAAATCGAAAACTAACCTATGTAGAGATTTAGGATTTGGCCGAATACAAGGAAAAGAAAAACAAAGTTTTCAGGATTTGAGTGATAAGCAAATTGGCATTAAGGTGAGTTTTAGTGCACAAATCCTACTAGGATTTGGTTTTATGGCCGAATAGGCCTTTGCTAAATATTAACATGTTGCCGAATGTAAGCATTAAAAACCTAAAGCAGTAGATTAGATTTCGGGATTTCAGTGAAGTTGTTAAGCGAATCAGGTGTGTACCCCACACTAATCTTAATAGATTTATGGTTTTAACATGATATATGTGTTAATATGAAAGTGTAAGAATGTGGCTAAAGTACCATGTTATGGTACAAAGTACTCAGGGACGTTTCCTACTCCTACTAGGATTACGAAATATGTTATATTAACATGTGAAAAGTGACATGAATGTGAATTTAAGTATGATATGCATGATATAAATAATATGGGGCATTCGGGATATATGAGAAAGGGGAAGTGTATGTGGTGACTTCGGTCCCGCTATCTGAAAGTGGTGACTTCGGTCACATTATCTGAATGTGGTAACTTCGGTTACATTATCTGAATGTGGTGTCACATGACACAAATATTTAATCTGGTGGCTATGCCACAACTTTTATATGGGCGATGAGCACGTTGACTGTAGCGACTGCCTTCGATGGTGTGTAGCGGATGGAGGGTTGACTTAGTAGTCCCCACGGTGAGCAGTTTGGTACGGGGATGTGTAGCGGATGGTATCTAGGTTTGGGTTTGGGTTACATCATTATCTTGAATCATTAAATGTGAAATTATGATACGTATGAATATGATTTGTTATGCCTGAATTTGTTAAGACCTAGTGTTTGTGTACACATTGAGTCTGTTTGACTCACCCCGTTGTGGGAACATGTTTCAAGTGACGATTAGTGATGGACTGGGTTCGGCAGAAGCTTAGGGATGGCCATGCACAGCAAGAAATTCACGACTTGGACTTTTATTTTATTTTAAGTAATTTAAAGTTTATTTTGGTTTTAATTTTGGGAAATTATTTGATGTAATAAGGCCGTAGTAGCGTTTACTTTACTTTTATTATTTGAGAATAAAATCTTTATATTTATTAAAAGATTAAGTAAAATTAATTTAATTCAAAGCCCAAATATTTTGTCACCTAAATCAAAAGGTTTTTTTTAATAACGAAATAAACCTGTTTTTAACTCAAGCCCAACCCAAAACAAACTTTCCTTCAAAACGCTCAAGTTTTTCCTAAATACAAAAGAATTTGAAATGGTTTTCACCGGGAACATACGAGATCCAGTCCGGCTTGTGGTAGGGTGTGGGTGTTTCGATTTAGTATCGAGCCAGTTTTAAACTCTCGACCTGTGGTCTAATGCTCAAAACGTTTTCAAATCGAGCCTAAATAAGTTTTATGGAAGTATTTCTGAAAATAGGCAGGTTTGATGGCATGGCACCTAAGTCTCCGACCCGAAGTCCACCAGGTAAGTATCCCTTAACCATCTGTGTGATTATGTGATTTACAAAAGGGTAGAAAAGGAATGGAACGTAGAATAGAATGATAGGTACTTGAACCCTAGGACTAGTCTACCCCAACTACTACATAAAACTTAAAGGCCTAACTAAACAAACCTATGGCTAAGTCAATCGAGTTAGGGTGTGGTAACCCCTGTGCGCATGTCTAGGATTGGATCCAAAAGAGCACGGTATTTAAGCGAGCCCTAGTGACTCACCTCCTCTTGCAGAATCCTACAGTGCGTAGCTTCGGTTCACCCTAACCCGGAAGACTTAGTGGGTGTGGCAACCCCTGTGCGCATGCCTAGGAATGGTTTTAGTGGGAGCTTGGTATTTAAGTAGTCCGTGTGACTCGCCTCCTCTCCACTCGAATCCTACCTGGTGCGTAGCTTTGGTTCACCCTGACCAAGAAGACTAGGACATAGGCTAAACCCAATAACTAAAACCCGAAAGGGAACTAGCCATGTTTTTTTTATATAAGAACCCTAATTTTAAAACTCTTAAAATCATTTTCTTTGATTTGTGAAAACTATTTTTTCTACATAATTTTTCGAAAAATTTCTGATTTATAAAATTACGAAAATGCCTTTGGTTTATAAAAATGTCTAAAATACCCACGTTCTAATCAACATTTTCATTATTTTATAACAAGTCCAAAAACCTTATTTGCAAATTATCAAAATACCTTGATTTTGGAAAATTACAAAATTGCCCTAACTTACCAAAATTTCCAAAATGACTCGATTTCCAAAATTTTGCAACTTCATCGTTTTGGAAAATAAATTTCTCAAAAGAACCCTCAAAGTTTTGCAAATTTTGAAATATCCTCAATTATTAAACTTTACAAATTTACCTCGGTTTATTACCAAGATACCCCAAAATTTAAAATTACCAAATACCCTCGAATTTCCAAATTTACCAAGAGCCCGGGACTTTAAAATTTTCAAAATACTTTTGACAAAATTACCAAGGAACCCTATTTGACAAATTATGAAAATACCTCAGAGGACAAATTACGCAAATACCCCAGGTAGTGGAAAAAAACAACAATGAAAACTACAACATTTCTCGAATGAACGAAAGTTCATAATTGATTGATGGATGTATGAATGTGAAGGCGTGTGCATGCACTGAAAGAACCACCTTAAAATTCTTTTCATAAAACTTCGTCGTGGATAACCGGTGGAATAAGGGCTAATTCGTAAAACTTTCTTAAATCAGATTAAAGCGCATCGTTAGATATGAATTCTAGAGGACGCGGTCATCAAGGACGCGGTAGAGGAAGAATGGCTATGTCAGAACCCGTTAGATCGGGTCAAGGGTCTGACAATGAGCTACCACCGCCACCACCACCCCGGTTGTCGTTGTCGAGCGGCGAGCTCAGACGGGGATGATGTCAGATCGTAGGTCGTACTACGAGTTTTGGAAATGGTGGCTGGCGCGGGTGGAAATACGGGAGCTCAAAAATTTGTACCCGAGCAACTCCGAGCCAACAGAGCTAAGGTGTTTCGTGGAGTATCCGGTGTGGCACCCAGTACAGCTGAGTACTGGTTAGAAGCAACCGAGCGCATTATGGATGAGCTCGACCTGACCCCGGAGGAGAAGTTGAAAGGAATGGTGGCACTACTACGAGATGAAGCGTATCAATGGTGGTTAACAGTGAGGGATGGTGCCACTGCCGAGGATCGACACGGGAGTATGCTAAGGAGGCATATCAGAAAAAGTATGTCGGCACACGTTATATTGATGAGCAGAGGAAAGCTTTTCTAGGGCTGGTTCAAGGGAACAAGTCGGTAGCAGCATATGAAGCTGAATTTCTGAGGTTGAGTCGATATGCTCGAGGAGTAGTGGCTACAGAGCATGAGAGCTGTGTGCGGTTTGAAGATGGTCTAAGGGATGACCTCAAATTATTGATAGCTCCACATCAGGAGCGGGAGTTTTTCGCGTTGGTTGAAAAGGCTAAGGTAGCTGAGGGAATCAAGGACTCGTTTAAGTAGAACTCTGATAGGAATAGACCCAAGAGGGATTATGAGTCGTCAGGATCATCGGGAAATATGTAGAAAAGGCCCAAAGCTGATGGGCCACGGGGTCAGCAAGCTAGTACAGGATGGCAGTATCATCCTTATGATCATTGTGGAAAGAAGCACTTAGAGGAGTGCTGGAAAAAGACGGGAGGATGTTTTAGGTGTGGGTCCAAGGACCATATGCTCAAAGATTGTCCTAAGAAACCAGATGAAAGTCGATCAGCAGCTCAGAATGTTAATCAGGCTGGTAGAGGTGGACAGCAGCCTCAGCGAGGTCATGGTATGAACCATGGAGGAAATTGTTCCGGCCGTGGTCATGGAGCACCAAGCAGAGGTGCTGAAGGTTCTGATGCAAGGCAACCAAGGTTGGTTTATGCAGTTGGCCGTCGTGAGGAGAGTGATGTGCCAGATATGACAACGGGTAAGTTTCTTATTTTCGGAATGCATTTATTGCCCTGTTTATTATAGAGCTAGTTTGTTCTTGTATTGCTAGTAAATGGTATGAAACCTTGGATGTGAACTTTGGAATTGTGCATAGGAGATGTGTTAGTTTTAAGATCAGAGTGCGCAATAGTAGTGTAGTGTGGTGAGTTAGGATGTACAATTATTTAAGTAATTTTGAGGACGAAATTATTTTAAGGGGGTAGAAGCGTAACATCTGAAAAGGGCCTATGCATTTTTGGGTTAATTGTACAAGTGACATGTTTTATGTGTTAAGAATAAATTTTGAACATTTTGGAAACACGAAAATGTATGGAAATGCTAAGTTAAAAGAGGAAAGTGAACATTTATGGAAACTAGGAAAATGATTTAGAAATGATTCAAAAGAGGAAAGTGGATATTTATAGAAACTAGGAAAATGATTTAGAAATGATTCAAAGAGGAAAGTGAACATTTATGGAAACTAGGAAAATGATTTAGAAATGATTCAAAAGAGGAAAGTGAGCATTTCGAAACTAGGAAATGTAAGGAAATGTCAAGTTTAAAGAGCCAAACGAAAATTTTGGAAACTTAGAAATGACTTAGAAATGTCGAGTTTTAAAGTTTAAAGAGGAAATTAAGGCAAGGTGGCCTTAAGAGAAAAATTATGTGAAATTTGACACACAACAGGCTTGGAAAAGTGGCTCAAGATGCCACTTAGGGCCTCTGAAATGGCGCCACATGCAAGGGTGTTGGGCACGAGTTCGAGTCACATGGGAAGCAAATAAAAGAAGTTTTATTTTTGCTTCTAGAAGCACGAGGTGGAATGACAAAAGGCTTGCAAAAGAGGAGTTTTATTTCCTTTACAATTTCGCTAAATAGGAGATAATTTTGGATTAATTTTTTGATAAAGTGATAATTATCACATAGGAAGAGTGGTGGCCAAGTAGGGACTCTAGCCTAGCAATTTTTGGCTAAGAAAGGAAGAGCAAGGCTATTCTTCATTCATTCTCCTCTCTTTCCTTTTGCCAAATTTCTTTCTCCTCTCCTCTCCAAGATTTTCTTCTTCTCAAGCCAAATTCTTCATAGCCTCAAAAGCTGAAAATAAGCAAAGCCCTAGCCGATTCCTTCACAGTTACGAAAGTTGAAACTTTGTGTTACATACGAGAGCCATAGTCGATTATTACTAAGGAACATTCGGGATTTAAAAACAAGGTAAGTACATATATGTACATTCGGCCAAAGGTCTATTTCATATACTTTAATATTAGATTAAATCTAACATATGGTTATAGGAATTTCGATAGCATTAAGGAAGCAAGGATCCCATTCGGGATTTTAGATTTTCAAGGTATGTAATTATGAATATTCGGCCAAGGCCTTATTTTAGTACATAGATCTATTTCCTTATTATTTTAAAAAAAAATCGAAAACTAACCTATGTAGAGATTTAGGATTTGGCCGAATACAAGGAAAAGAAAAACAAAGTTTTCGGGATTTGAGTGATAAGAAAATCGGCATTAAGGTGAGTTTTAGTGCACAAATCCTACTAGGATTTGGTTTTATGGCCGAATAGGCCTTTGCTAAATATTACCATGTTGGTAGAATGTAGGCATTGAAAACCTAAAGCGAGAGATCGGATTTGGGATTTCGGTGAAGTTGTTGTTTAATCAGTGTGTACCCACACTAATCTTAATAGATTTATGGCTTTAACATGATATATGTGTTAATATGAAAGTGTAAGAATGTGGCTAAAGTACCATGTTATGGTACAAAGTACTAAGGTACATTTCCTACTCCTACTAGGATTACGAAATATGTTATATTAACATGTGAAAAGTGACATGAATGTGAATTTAAGTATGATATGCATGATATAAATAATATGGGGCATTGGGATATATGAGAAAGGGAAGTGTATGTGGTGACTTGGTCCCACTATCGAATGTGGTGACTTGGTCACATTATCGAATGTGGTAACCCGGTTACATTATCTGAATGTGGTGTCACATGACACAAATATTTAATCTGGTGGCTATGCCACAACTTTTATATAGGCGATGAGCACGTCGACTACAAATGACGCCTTCGATGATGTGTAGCGGATGGAGGTTGACTTAGTAGTCCCCACGGTGTGCCAGGTTGGTACGGGGATGTGTAGCGGATGGTATCTAGGTTTGGGTTTGGGTTGCATCATTATCTTGAATCATTAAATGTGAAATTATGATATGTATGAATATGATTTGTTATGCCTGAATTTGTTAAGACTTAGTGTTTGTGTACACATTGAGTCTATTTGACTCAACCCGTTGTGGGAAAATGTTTCAAGTGACGATCAGTGATGGACCGGGTTCGACAGAAGCTTAGGGATGGCCATGCACAGCAAGAAATTCACGACTTGGACTTTTATTTTATTTTATGTAATTTAAAGTTTATTTTGGTTTTAATTTTGGGAAATTATTTGATGTAATAAGGCCGTAGTAGCGTTTACTTTACTTTTATTATTTGAACATACAATCTTTATATTTATTAAAAGATTAAGTAAAATTAATTTAATTCATAGCCCAAATGTTTTGTCACCTAAATCAAAAGGTTTTTTTTTTTAATAACGAAATAAACCTGTTTTTAACTCAAGCCCAACCCAAAACAAACTTTCCTTCAAAACGCTCAAGTTTTTCCTAAATACAAAACAATTTGAAATGGTTTTCACCGGGGAACATACCAGATCCGGTCCAGGCTCGTGGGCTGGGTGTGGGGTGTTTCATCAGATGTGTATGTAAGGAAGGAAAATTCCTAATTTTGGGTTTTATGATGATGTGTCTTGCAAGCATGTTTAGTTTTTGGTATAGCGATCTGATAAGTTTAACTATCTATATTATATCTCAAGACAATCTTGAAGGTCCTCGTGGTAAAGGAAAAGGTCCTCATGTTTAGACTTGGTGTTTTTTCTTGGTGAGTTCTTTCTTACTTTCATGTTTGTCCCATCTTTGTTTATACTTCAGTTAAGGTAAGTATTCATACTCTATAAAGACAAAATGTTTGTACCTGAAAGATGATTGTTTGGAGTAGTTAGTCTGGTTTTGGTTTGTCTGTGATAAAGAGTAAGAATTATTCTTCATGTTTAAGTGTAACACCCCTAACTCATAACCATCACTGGAATAAGGATAAAGGCATTACCGGACCAAACAGAAACATTCACAAACATTTTATATTAACATTCAATGAATCAAACCGAAGTGTCCCTTAAATAGGTCTACGAGACCTTAAACATGCTTTAGAAAGGGGTCGAGACTAAACTGAACACATACGAAAATTCTCAAAAATTTAAAATTTTTTCTAAGTTACAGAGGTCACACGCCCGTGTGGGCAAGCCGTATGCCTCCCAAGGTCTAAGACACACCCGTGTGTCTAAGCCGTGTCAAAACATGGCATACATACTAACTTGTCCACACGACCGTGGACATGCCCGTGCCTCTCACCCGTGGTCGCTACTGACTTGCACCACATGGGCAGTCACACGCCCGTGTGTCCAGCCTGTGGTCAAGTTTGACTTGATTCACACGGCCAGTCATACGCCCGTGTGTCTTGCCCGTGGTCAAGTCTAACTTGTTTTGAATTGCAACCACGAAGGACAAGGTCAAGCCATACGCCCGTGTGCTCAACCGTGTGGGCAATTACAAGCCATTTGCAAGGCCAAATTTCCACCCACACATTGGGTCATCCCTACAAGCAACATACCAATACCATTCATACCAAAATAACCAACTTTTCCAAGCATTCAAAAGCATCTCAAACATTACATCTCATACAACAATTAGCTCAATCAATTCACAATCATTTTCAAGTATAATTCATCACAAACATACCATTTCCTTATAACAACCATTCATCTAATATATGTTTACCTTGCATAATTGAACTTACCATTATTTTGACCATCTCTTAACCATGAAACCATACCAAAATCAAGCATCATTTAGCATGACTCTCTATTCATAAAACATTCGTTTTATCTAGCCATATCACATGGCTATATGTACATCTCAAACATATTTCAAAGTGACTAGCCTATACATGCCATACTATAATATCTATACATTTTCAAAAGGTACCAAAATGTGATTTGAGTAGTGTGATGACGATCCTCAACGATCCCCGAGCCTTCAGTAGCTTTGACGATCTAAAAAAAACATAGCAAACACACACAAAGTAAGCTTTCAAAAGCTTAGTAAGCCATATACAAATAAATTTAACATATAATACACATAATCATAATGATACAATGTCATTAATATTTCTCATTTGCAAATTCACATACTTTTCTCTGGCTCTTTTGTTTATCCATTGCTTACCCACATTTCATAACTCAAAGTATCACATTTGTTCATAGCACTTTCAAGCATCTATCACATATTATCTCATCAAATCTATACACATATTCACCTTGGTAAGTTCATATATATACATTTAACTTTCATACACATTCATAATGTATCTATCAAATGTACCTGACACATTATACATTTTACGTAGACTTTCATTTCTCAGATTTGCCCGTTGAACCATTCGGAATCATATAGGAAGCTCGAAATACTCAGAATGGTTGTACAATGCCAACGTCCCAAAAATGGTCTTACATGTGACCAGGTTTCGATGCCCTTGTCCCAGACAGTGTCTTACACGAATTAATACGATGCCAATGTCCCCGACATGGTCCTGCATGTAAATTTCAAACTGATGCCAATGTTTTAGACGTGGTCTTACACGATGTCTCATATCGATGCCAATCTCCCAGACATGGTCTTACACGATATCTCAAATTGAACACCTATGTCATGACATATGCAATTCTATCTATTCCTAGGTTCGTACGGGACTTTTTCGGATGTTAACACCATGTCGATACTATCTCAGATTTCATGTATTTATCATCTCATACACATTCATTATTATAAATTTTTATATAAACATACATATATCAATGTAAATACATTTATTTGTATATAGACTTACCTAGGATTCGGATAACGTACGGACTCAACTATTCGATCACTTTCGACTTTCCACGGTCTAAATTAGTTTTCTTCAATTGTTAATCTATACATATTCAAATTTAATCCATTTATTCACCAAATCATTCAATTTAATCCAAAAACACATATTTAGGGCAATTTACAAATTAGCCCTCACATTTTGACATTTTAGTCTTTATTTTATAAAATCACAAAATACACATAATTTCATATCACCCATGCTTAGTCAAATGTTCACTATAATCATATCAATCCATTCAATTCATTTATTTTACAATTTAGTCCTTCAAAATATTATTTCCTCAATTAAGTCCAAATTACTCAAATTCACTGAAAATCCAAAGACAAAACATGTTAGTCTAACACATATATTTCATATTTCATCAACAATCATCACAAAGCTCATGAATTCATCAATGGCACTTTTCAAAATCTTCATCAATTCACAAAATTGAAGCATGGGTTTTGAAGAACACTAAGCAAAGATTGCAAAAATGTAGAAATATTCAAAAACTGATTAAAATCCATACCTTAATTAAACTCTTCAATGGTTGAACCCTAGGAAGTTTTATTTCTTTCTTTTTCTTTGATAATTCGACAAGATGGATGATGATAATGGCTTATTTTTCATGCTTTTATTTTATTTAACGTAATCATATACCTTTTACTAAATTACCCTTATAATTTAAGATATAAACTTTTAATATACAAGCCCATAACCGTCCACTACTAGACTTAGTGCTCAAATTTCTATTTAAGGACTTCATCTTTAATAAGCCATGTCAATTTAACACATTAACATATAGAATGTCACTTTTACCTTTTATGCAATTTAGTCCTTTTTGTCAAATTAAACACACAAATGGACAATTTATTTCACAAAAATTTCACACATACTAATTCACATGCTGACAACTCATAAAATAATATAAAAAATATTTTTATAACTCAGATTTGTGGTCCCAAAATCACTATTCTGACTAGGGTCTAAACCGAACTATTACATTAAAATTGTAACACCCTAAATTAGGGGTTGTTTGTAATTTAATTAATTTCCCATGTGTGCTTGAAAAAGATAAATAATATGATTTTATTTGGCATATTTTAAGGGTCTAGTCATAACCCCGAATTAGGTCAGATGTGGAATTAAAAACTTCTCTCTAAGTGTTTTAAAGAAGGGAGCTAGGTGAGATAGGGGTTAAGGGGAATTTTGGGCGAAATTTGACACAAAGAATAGGCTTGGCACAATTGGTTTGGTGCGCCTAAGGGTGTTGCAAGGGAGGTCTTGGGTTCGATTCATGGGAGAAACAAGGGGGTGTGTTTTTATTTTTGGGTTTTTGGGACATTAAGATAAGGCTAGGTTGGAAGGACTTAATATATTTTTCGGGCAAGGTTTGGACATGAAAGACAGGTTGGTGGAGTGGCTTGGAGCGCCACTTAAAGGGCTTTGGTTTAAGGACTCGGGTTCGAGTCATGATGGACGCAAGAGTGTATTATTTTTGGGGCTTTTTGGCGTTAAGGAAAAAGGGGCCAGGGATGAAGGCCTTATAAATAAATGAGGAGGTTTCATGACATGAAAGTCTAAGGGCAAGAGTGGCATGAGGCGTGTAAGGGGGGCTGCGGCATTGAGGTCTTTGGTTCGAGCCTAAGAAGCAGCATATGGTTTTATTTTTTTATGCTGCTGGCGTTAGGGAGGGGGAGAGTTGGCTTAATTTTGGACTCTTATCTTGATAAAGGAGAGCTATTTTTTTACATATTTTCGGCTGGAAGGGTGTGTGTAGTAGTTTATTTTCTTTTGAATTGTTGAAGGGGTGGATAGGAGATAAAGATTAAAAGATGAAGTTTTATCTCATTGGAGGTAATGGCCGAAATAGGGACTCTCTAGGGCTGTCCATATCTGATTTGTATAGCAAAGAAGTGCCAAACTCATCAATTTTTCTCTCCAAATTGCTGCTGCCGAATTTCCCCTTGTTGCATTGCCTAAATTGTTCAAAAAATTCCAGCTTCTTTTTCTTCTACTAAGCCGAAATCACCACCACTTCCCCTACATCTCTTCTTTCTCTTTTTCTTAATCCTACTAGCCAAACCTACCTCTTTCTCTTCTCAAAATTCTAGCCCTTCAAACTTGAGTTAGCCGAATCTCTTCCATCCCCTTTTTGCCAAAATCTTTCCTCCCCCATTAGAGTTACTTTGGCTGAATATCAAGGGAACACAAGTTTCTTTTCGGGATTCTTTTCAATCATTAGTAAGAGGCATGTGGACATGGCCGAATGGTTCTTTTTGAATCTATGATTATGGCCGAATGGCCTAAGACCCTTATTAATATTGTTAAAGATATTGTAGGGAAGCCATAGCCGTTAAGGGAAGCTTTCGGGATTTATTCTCCTAAGGTAAGGTGGTAAGTAACATTCAGCTATAGGCTTTGGTTATGTATAGATGTGCAAGCCAATTGTTAACAAGTGTTTTTGGTAGGAATCTCGACAGGACAAGTGACAAATACGTGAATTCGGTGAGTTTGGTAAGTGAATAAGCCACATTCGGCCAAAGGCCATACTTTTGGTACAATTGATCCTTCGGGATCTCTAGTTTAGCCAATTGGCTAATAGATCTAAAAATTTATGTGTTGACCGATTGTAGGAGGAAACAACGTCTCGGGATTTCGCTAGTATATTTGGGATTTACTAGTAAATAGGTGTGTAAGAACTCATTACACACTTTATTAATTTACATGATTGTTGTTGTTGTTATTCACCTTTTTGGTAGTGTTTTGCTTATGGCTAAGCATGGATTCCGGGTAAGTCCCCTAACTTGTGATTTTTGATATATGATTTGCATGCCATCACATGATGTTAAATGCTATGACATGATATATGATAATTGATATATAAGCATGTGATGGTGGGATTGATGAGAGGAGGGGGATGATTTTATGGACTGTCGTCAGTGGTTTTGACCACAAGATGGGTTGGCCCCATCAGATTATTTGTGACCTATGGTCATCGATGGTTTTGACCACACCGATTGATAAATTGCGACTAAGTCCCGGTGGTTTGGTACCACCATGGTTTTGACCACACTTGATATATTGTGACCTATGGTCATCGATGGTTTTGACCACACGATGGGTTGGCCCCATCATTTAATTTGTGACCCATGGTCATCAGTGGTTTTGACCACATGGGGTAGTTAAGGAGTATGGATGGATAGGTGGGGTTGCATGTGCATGTTTATTAATAAATTGTGTATGAGATGTATTTTTCGGGTGGGGGATTTACACATTGAGTCTTGGTGACTCACCCCCTTCCATTACCATTTTGCAGATGAGTAGATCGCGGAGATGGAGCCGGAGAGGGCTCGAGGCGGCCATGCTTATCGTTGGTTTTGATTTAATTTGCTATTGTTAAAATTATTTATTTCCTAAGTCTTTTTATTTTGGGATTGTAATAAGGCCGCTATTATTATTTTGGATGTTCGTTTCACTGTTTTATTTTACCTATGTTATGTTACAAACGAAGTTTTTAAATGTTAAGTGAACCGGTTAAAAGTAACTTTTCAACCTTAATAAACTTCTACGGGTTTTTAAAAGACGTTACCATCGGGTAACAAAAATAAACTAAGTCAACTACAACTTTGATGATTTTAAAATGCTACATGATCAACCGTTTTCAAAAAGGGGTTATCAACCCAACTATATTTATAAAAAGCCCAACTAAGTTTTCAAACAAAATTTTCATACCTTAGCCAAATTTTATCAAGTTTTCACCAAGTTTTCAAAATGAAACAAATTATTTTACTTCGTGACATACCAGATCTGGTCAGGATTCCTGGGTCGGGTTTGGAGTGTTACATTTTTGGTGTCAGAGCCCGGTTCAAAACTCAGCTGTGGGGGGCCCAAGGCCCAAAATGTTTTGTATTTATTAGTAGGCCTTATTAAAATGTTTTGGAAAGTGTTTGTGGCTTGAACAGCATGGCACCGAGTCTCCGGCACCAATCCGCCCAGGTAAGTACTTCTATCCATTTTAGTGAATCTTTGATGAGGGGTAGAAGGGTAAATTGGGAACGTAGACTACTAGAGTAGAAACTGTTGAACCCTAGGGCTAGCATACCCCAACTATGTATAAGATTTAATAATTACCTAAACAACCCTGTGAGTTGTCACTGAGCAAGGGATGTGGAAATCGTTATACGCATGTCTAGGATTGGATTCGGTGGGGGCACGGTATTTAAGCGATCCTAGTGACTCACCTCCTACTCACTCGAATCCTACCTGGTGCGTAGTAACAGTTCATCCTAGCTGAGACGACACACTCACAGGCTAAACTCGATAACTAAAACCCAAAAGGGACTAGCCATTTTGTTTTTGAGGTAATTAGAACTTTGTATTAAAAGGAAAAAAATGACCAAAATACCCCTCAGTTTGAAAAATGACCAAAATACCCCTGGCTTGTAAACTACCCTCCATATGAAAAAAATTTTCAAATAGAAATTTTCAAAATATCCTTCTTTTGTAAAATCACTTAGAACTAAATTTTTGAAAATCATTTTATGAAAATACCCTGATTAGGTGAAATTACTAAAATACCCTTAGAGGTAAAATTACGAAAACGCCCTTGATTTAGGATATTCCCAAAATACCCACGATTTTAATCAAAAATTTCATCACATAAAAAGTGCTTAAAAACCTTAAATTTCAAAAACATCATGATTTGAGAAAATTGCAAAATTGCCCCTAACCTACAAAATTACCAGAATACCCCTGATTTTTAAAATTTAGCAACATCACTATCTTAGAAAATGAAATTCTCAAAAAGGAACCATCAGAGTTTTAAAACTTTTGAAATATCCCTGATTCCTTAAAATTTTACAAATTTACCCTGATTTGTGAAAAATTACCAAAATGCCCCTAAGTTTTAAAATTTCTGAAAGACCCCCGGATTTTAAAATTTTTCAAAATACCCGAGAATTTAAGAGTTCCAAAGTAAATTTTGACAAAATCATCCGAGAACCTGTATTTTTGAAGAAATTACAAAAATACCCCTATAGGACAAATTACGAAAATACCTTGGGTAGTGGAAAAATGATCACCATGAAAACTACAACGTCTCTTTGTATGAATGAATGGAAAACTGTGTGCATGTATGATTACGAAAGAACCACTCCTAAACTCTTATCATAAAATTTCTTCGCGGATAATCTAGTGAAACATTTACTAATACATAAAATTTTTAAACAGATAAAATGAATCGTTAGAATGAGTTCAAG
The DNA here is from genome assembly GCA_025506655.1 of Gossypium rotundifolium. Classification (NCBI taxonomy): domain Eukaryota; kingdom Viridiplantae; phylum Streptophyta; class Magnoliopsida; order Malvales; family Malvaceae; genus Gossypium; species Gossypium rotundifolium. Next base: position 135,699,016 of record CP106728.1, read on the forward strand.
AGGTCGTGGACGTCCGTCCGCGTGGCCGTGGTAGGGGTAGGATGACCTTGTCTGAACCAACAAGGTCTGGTCATGGGTCTGGAAATGAGATCTGGGATCTGCCGTGGTGGAGACCGAGTTTCAAGATCGACGGTGGTAACGACGTCGTATCTCAAGTCAGTACACGGTATTGGAATGGGTTCTTTGAGGCAGTAGCGGGTGTAGGAGCCGTAAATCGCGGGTTAAACGATTCCGGGCTAACGGAGCAGAAGTATTCAGAGGAGTTTCTGGAGTGGCACCTAGTGCGGCAGAGTATTGGTTGGAATCCACTGAAAGGATTATGGGTGATTTAGATTTCACAGCTGATGAGAAGTTGAAGGGCATAATATCTTTGCTTCGAGATGAGTCATATTAGTGGTGGCTCACCGTAAGGGATGGAACTGTGGCAGAAAATCTCACTTGGGAATTTTTCAAGGATGCCTACCAAAAGAAGTATATCGAAACCAGTTACGTGGATGCACAGCGAAAGGCTTTCTTGAACCTGGTTCAAGACAATAAGACAGTGGCAGAGTATGAGGCTGAATTCCTCCGGTTGAGTAGGTATGCTCGTGGAATTGTGGGTACCGAACATGAGCGCTGTGTCAGATTTGAAGACGGGCTGAGAGACGAGCTGAGAATGATGATAGCTCCACAGCAAGAACGGGAGTTTGCTGTCCTAGTGGAGAAATCTAAGGTTGCTGAAGGGGTAAGACAGTCGGTCAGATGGAACCAATATTGAAATTAGAATAAGAGGAGCTCCGAACCTTCAAAGTTTTCGGGTAATCAGCAGGAGAGGACGAGGTTTGGCGGGTCAGAGCAAGCTGCTAGGCCTGCTGCTGCTTGCTAATCCTCAATGGTCGCCACAGTGTGCTAGGTGTGGGAAGTCTCACAAGGGGGAATGTTAGAATGGAAATCGTGGATGTTTTGAATGTGGGTCTATGGAGCATCGAGTTAGAGACTGTCCGAAGAAGGCAGCTAGGCTGAGAACAGAAGGTCAGGATCGAGCACCGAATAGAAGGGATAACCAATAGCCTCAGAGGGGTCGTGGTGCAGGAAGAGGAGGTAATGGTGCTGGTAGAGGTCGTGGGGCACCGAGGGAAATACCGATGGTACTGAGGCTAGACAACCTGGTTTGGTCTATGCCGCGAGGCATCAAGAGGAGGGTGACGCACCGGACGTCATAATCGGTATGTTCTTGATCTTTGGTGTGCCTTATAATACCTTGATAGACATTGGCTCAACCCACTCGTACATTGCTAGTAGTGTAGTGGAAACTTTGCATCTAGACTCTGAGCTTGCCTCTAGGAAGATGACTGTATTAAGCCCCCTAGGTCACTCTGTAGAAGTAAGTAGACTCTATAGGGACATACCCCTAGAACTCTAAGGGGTTGTGTTCTTGGCTGATTTGATGGAACTACCGTTTCGGGAGTTCGACCTAATTCTCGGGATGGACTGGCTAGTAAAGTATCAAGCTAGTCTGGATTGCGCGACTAAGCGCATGGTGTTAAAGACCGAGGAAGGTGATGAGGTGGTGATGATAGGTAAAAGGAGAGATTACCTATCCAACTTGGTTTCTACTTTGAAGGCGGAAAGAATGGTGAAGAAGGGTTGTGAAGCATATGTGGTTTACGTCTGTGCCTTGAAAGCTAAGGATGTTGCTGTGGGAGATGTTCGGACGGTAAGTGACTATGTGGATGTGTTTTCAGAGGAACTTCCTGGTCTACCTCTGGACCGTGAGGTTGAATTTGGGATAGATCATTATTCAAACCGCGCCAGTATCTATAGCTTCGTATCGGATGGCGCCGAAGGAATTGGTGGAGTTAAAGGCGTAGATCCAGGAGTTGTTGGATAGAGGATTCATCCGACCAAGTGTATCGCCTTGGGGAGCTCCAGTGCTATTTGTTAAGAAGAAGGATGGGTCAATGAGGATGTGTATAGATTATCAGCAGCTGAACAAGTTGACAATAAAGAACCGGTACCCTTTGCCCAGGATTGACGATCTGTTCGATCAACTCAAAGGGGCATCGGTGTTCTCTAAGATTCACCTTAGGTCAGGGTACCATCAGCTTAAGGTGAAGGAGGCTGATGTTCATAAGACGGCATTCCGTACTCGGTATGGACACTACGAGTTTCTGGTAATGCCTTTTGGGTTGACAAATGCACCGGCCGCGTTTATGGACATGATGAACCGGGTTTTCCAACCCTACCTGGATCGGTTCGTTGTGGTCTTCATAGACGACATCTTGGTGTACTCGAAGTCGAAAGAGGAGCATGACGCACATCTTCGTGTGGTTCTGCAAGTTCTGAGGGAGAGGCAGTTGTATGCCAAATTCAGCAAGTGCGAGTTTTGGCTCAAGGAGGTAACACTCTTAGGGCATGTAGTTTCAGCTGAGGGCATCAGGGTGGATCCCCGTAAGATTGAGGCGGTGTTGGAGTGGAAGCCACCAAAGTCAGTTATGGAAATTTGGAGTTTTCTTGGGTTGGCCGGATATTATAAGAGATTTGTGGAAAACTTCTCCTTAATCGCAGCACCGTTGACTAAGCTGTTGAGAAAAGGAGTTTCGTTTGTGTGGGATGAGAAGCAGCAAGAGAGTTTTGATAAGCTGAAGAGGATCTTGACAGAAGCACCAGTCTTGATCCAGCCTGAGGTAGGGAAAGAGTTCACGGTGTGTGTGTTGATGTAAGAAGGGAAGGTGGTCACTTATGCGTCACGGCAGTTGAGGCCTCACGAAAGTAACTATCCGACACACGACTTGGAATTAGCTGCTGTGGTGTTCGCTTTGAAAATTTGGAGGCACTACTTGTACGGGGAGAAGTCAGTGGTGTACACCGATCATAAGAGTCTGAAGTACCTCCTGACTCAGAAAGATTTAAACCTGAGGCAGTGGAGGTGGATTGAGTTGTTGAAGGACTATGATTGCTCAATTGAATATCATCCGGGTAAGGCTAATGTGGTAGCTGATGCTTTGAGCCGAAAGGTGGTAGCGGATTTGCAAGTAATGTTTGCTCATCTGAGTCTCTATGAGAATGGGAGCCTTTTGGTAGAATTACAAGTAAAGCCTTCTTGGATTGATGAGGTCAAAGAGAGGCAGTTGACCGACGAAGCTTTGAGTACTCGGAGGTTGCAAGTACAGAATGGTGAGGCCGAAGGTTTCAGTTTGGACAGTGATGGAGTGATGTATTTTCAAGGGAGAGTGTGCATGCCTAAGGACGATGAGTTGAGGCAGCGAATCCTTAAAGAAGCTCATAGTAGTGCGTACGCTATGCACCCGGGAAGCAGCAAGATGTATCGAGATTTAAGGGAGCAGTTTTGGTGGCCGGGTCTTAAGCGAGAAGTGACCGAGTTAGTGGGCAAGTGTCTGACATGCCAGCAGGTTAAGGCTGAGCATCAACTGCCATCGGGGCTGTTACAGCCAGTACGGATTCCACAGTGGAAATGGGAGGAGATTACTATGGATTTCATGAGTGGGCTTCCCCTTACGCCCAGTAAGAAAGATGCAGTTTGGGTGGTAGTAGACCGGTTGACTAAGTCGGCCCATTTCATACCGGTGAGGGTTGACTACTCGCTTCAACGACTAGCTAAGTTGTATATTGCAGAGATAGTACGGTTGTATAGAGTACCAGTGTCCATTATCTCAGATCGGGATCCTCGGTTCACATCGAGATTTTGGAAGGCCTTACATCAGGAGTTAGGCACTAAGTTGAATTTCAGCACAGCTTTTCACCCACAGTCTGATGGACAATTTGAGAGGGTGATCCAAGTGTTGGAAGACATGTTGAGGGGCTGTGTGTTAGATTTTCGTGGTAGTTGGGAGGAGTACCTACCTTTGGCAGAGTTCACTTATAACAATAGTTATCAAGCGAGCATTCAGATGGCACCGAATGAGGTGCTGTATGGCCGAAATGTCGTACTCCTACCTGTTGGATGGAACTAGGAGAACGTCGGATGTTGGGTCCGAATTAGTGGCGAGACCGAGGATAAGGTTAAAGTAATTGGGCTCGTCTTAAGGAGGCGTCTTGACGAGCGAAATCCTCGCCGATCTTAAGCACGAGAGAGGTTGAGTATGCGATGGGTGATAAGGTCTTCTTGAAGGTATCACCTTGGAAGAAGGTCTTGAGGTTTGGCGGAAGGGCAAGCTAAGCCCTAGATTCATCGAGCCGTATTCGGTGTTGAAAGCGCTGGGACCCAGAGCTTACCGACTTGAGTTGCCAGCAGAATCGAGCGGATACATAGCGTCTTCCATGTTTCAATCGCCGAGGCGCTTATCGATCGGATCCTCACACGTAGTGCGGTAGCGAAATTGAGGTGAGCCGGACTTGTCTTTCGAGGAGGATTACAAATCTTGGATCGAGATGTCAAGGTTCTTGAAGAAAGTCGATGCCTTTGGTAAAGGTGTTATGGCGAAATAATGGTACGGAGGAGGCCACATGGGAACCCGAGGATGTGATCGGCGAGAATACCCCACTCTTATGATCCGAGGTAATTTTGAGGTAGAAATTCTTTTTAAGGGGTAGGCGTAACACCTAAATTAGTGGTTGTTTGTAATTTAATTAATTTCCCATGTGTGCTTGAAAAAGATAAATAATATGATTTTATTTGGCATATTTTAAGGGTCTAGTCATAACCCTGAATTAGGTCGGATATGGAATTAAAAACTTCTCTCTAAGTGTTTTAAAGAAGGGAGCTAGGTGAGATAGGGGTTAAGGGGAATTTTGGGCGAAATTTGACACAAAGAATGGGCTTGGCACAATTGGCTTGGTGCGCCTAAGGGTGTTGCAAGGGAGGTCTTGGGTTCGATTCATGGGAGAAACAAGGGGGTGTGTTTTTATTTTTGGGTTTTTGGGACGTTAAGATAGGGGCTAGGTTGGAAGGACTTAATATATTTTTCGGGCAAGGTTTGGACATGAAAGACAGGTTGGTGGAGTGGCTTGGAGCGCCACTTAAAAGGCTTTGGTTTAAGGACTCGGGTTCGAGTCATGATGGACGCAAGAGTGTATTATTTTTGGGGCTTTTTGGCATTAAGGAAAAAGGGGCCAGGGATGAAGGCCTTATAAATAAATGAGGAGGTTTCATGACATGAAAGTCTAAGGGGAAGAGTGGCATGAGGCGTGTAAGGGGGGCTGCGGCATTGAGGTCTTTGGTTCGAGCCTAAGAAGCAGCATATGGTTTTATTTTTTTATGCTACTGGCGTTAGGGAGGGGGAGAGCTGGCTTAATTTTGGACTCTTATCTTGATAAGGGAGAGCTATTTTTTTGCATATTTTCGGCTGGAAGGGTGTGTGTAGTAGTTTATTTTCTTTTGAATTGTTGAAGGGGTGGATAGGAGATAAAGATTAAAAGATAAAGTTTTATCTCATGGGAGGTAATGGCCGAAATAGGGACTCTCTAGGGCTGTCCATATCTGATTTGTATAGCAAAAAAGTGCCAAACTCATCAATTTTTCTCTCCAAATTGCTGCTGCCGAATTTCCCCTTGTTGCATTGCCTAAATTGTTCAAAAAATTCCAGCTTCTTTTTCTTCTACTAAGCCGAAATCACCACCACTTCCCCTACATCTCTTCTTTCTCTTTTTCTTAATCCTACTAGCCGAACCTACCTCTTTCTCTTCTCAAAATTCCAGCCCTTCAAACTTGAGTTAGCCGAATCTCTTCCATCCCCTTTTTGCCGAAATCTTTCCTCCTCCATTAGAGTTACTTTGGCCGAATATCAAGGGAACACAAGTTTCTTTTCGGGATTCTTTGTCAATCGTTAGTAAGAGGTATGTGGACATGGTCGAATGGTTCTTTTTGAATCTATGATTATGGCCGAATGGCCTAAGACCCTTATTAATACGGTTAAAGCGATTGTAGGGAAGCCATAGCCGTTAAGGGAAGCTTTCGGGATTTATTCTCCTAAGGTAAGGTGGTAAGTAACATTCGGCTATAGGCTTTGGTTATGTATAGATGTGCAAGCCAATTGTTAACAAGTGTTTTTGGTAGGAATCTCGACAGGACAAGTGACAAATACGAGAATTCAATGAGTTTGGTAAGTGAATAAGCCACATTCGACCAAAGGCCATACTTTTGGTACAATTGATCCTTTGGGATCTCTAGTTTAGCCAATTGGCTAATAGATCTAAAAATTCATGTGTTGACCGATTGTAGGAGGAAACAACGTCTCAGGATTTCGCTAGTATATTCGGGATTTGCTAGTAAATAGGTGTGTAAGAACTCACTACACACTTTATTAATTTACATGATTGTTGTTGTTGTTATTCACCTTTTTGGTAGTGTTTTGCTTATGGCTAAGCATGGATTCCAGGTAAGTCCCCTAACTTGTGATTTTTGATATATGATTTTCATGCCATCACATGTTGTTAAATGCTATGACATGATATATGATAATTGACATATAAGCATGTGATGGTGGGATTGATGAGAGGAGGGGGATGATTTTATGGACTGTCGTCAGTGGTTTTGACCACAAGATGGGTTGGCCCCATCAGATTATTTGTGACCTATGGTCATCGGTGGTTTTGACCACACCGATTGATAAATGCGACTAAGTCCCGGTGGTTTGGTACCACCGATGGTTTTGATCACACTTGATATATTGTGACCTATGGTCATCAGTGGTTTTGACCACACGATGGGTTGGCCCCATCATTTAATTTGTGACCCATGGTCATCAGTGGTTTTGACCACACGGGGTAGTTAAGGAGTATGGATGGATAGGTGGGGTTGCATGTGCATGTTTATTAATAAATTGTGTATGAGATGTATTTTCCGGGTGGGGGATTTACACACTGAGTCTTGGTGACTCACCCCTTTCCATTACCATTTTGCAGATGAGTAGATCGCGGAGATGGAGTCGGAGAGGACTCGATGCGGCCATGCTTATCGTTGGTTTTGATGTAATTTGCTATTGTTAAAATTATTTATTTCCTAAGTCTTTTTATTTTGGGATTGTAATAAGGCCGCTATTATTATTTTGGATGTTCGTTTCACTGTTTTATTTTACCTATGTTATGTTACAAACAAAGTTTTTAAATGTTAAGTGAACCGGTTAAAAGTAACTTTTCAACCTTAATAAACTTCTACGGGTTTTTAAAAGACGTTACCATCGGGTAACAAAAATAAACTAAGTCAACTACAACTTTGACGATTTTAAAATGCTACATGATCAACCGTTTTCAAAAAGGGGTTATCAACCCAACTATATTTATAAAAAGCCCAACTAAGTTTTCAAACAAAATTTTCATACCTTAGCCAAATTTTATCAAGTTTTCACCAAGTTTTCAAAATGAAACAAATTATTTTACTTCGTGACATACCAGATCCGGTCAGGACTCCTGGGCCGGGTTTGGGGTGTTACAAAGCCACTACATTCTATTTTGGCAAGAATGATATGAACGAAATCATGCAAAATGATTATTAAGGAAAATATATTCATGGAATTGCCTTCAATGAAATGTACATTGAACTGACAGATCGCTATACATGAAAATGATTGTGTAACCTCTAGTAGGGCAATTTACATGTTGTAAACTATATTGACAAATCACAATAAAGGAAATGAATGATATGACTCTTACTAAAGGATCTGAGTACATGGTTAACATGATGAAAGTTTGTCTGTAGGTGTATTGTATATGTCTAAGGAAAGGTAACAGGTGTATAGACTGTCTATGTATGGTACTCGTCATTTAGAGTATTGTGTGATTGTTTAACTCTTTGAATTGACCCGTTTGGGGTAATGGTAAATATTTGATATGATTTCTACGAAAAATCACTAAGTTCTTTGAACTTATTTAGTTACTTTCCTTCTTAGGCTTGTTGTTAAAGTAAAGGAATTTCTAAAGACTACACTAGAGGACAATTGTTATTGTGAGATTTCTAGTGTTTTGTATTACTCATGACATGAGGGTAATGTCAAGATGTTTAATTTTGAAGAATGAATCTCGTATTTAAACCTATGTTCATGAAAGTATGATTTTACTAAAATTACAGTGAAGTATTTATGTATTCTTTCTTTTGAAATGTACTATTTCATGTAGTCCTGTACGAAAAATGGTTTATATTTCATAACAACTTACACTATAGTTTAATTAGTTTGTGCCAGAAATAGCTTTAAAGATAATGGTTTTAAAATAATGACACGACATTCTTGGATCTTCCTTGAGCATTGAGTTTGGAGTGTTACATTCTCCATGTGTTCCACGAATCGGGCCAGTTTAAGTGGGTCGAAAGAGCCCCATTTAATTAGTTGAGCTCCATGAGATGTTTTGTGCGTAATGGTCACGGGCTTTGATACACAGTCGATGACACTAGACCATTAATAAGGTAAAGAGTGTTTAAATACATATATATTTACATTATCACAAATCATAGTTTCATATAATACTCAATTATACCATGCTCATCTTAATTTAAATCATAACATTTCATATCATCATATACAAACCAAATAATGAGAAAATTAAGATTCTTACCTTAAACAAGCTAGTTTGTAATAAGACATATATATTGAATTCAAATCATAAAAGTACAAACCATATTAGTTTCTCATCTACAACTTTCATCTTTCCTTTATTTCGAGGCGACATGATGTTGTTTCACTACATTCGATAATTCAATAATAAAATGATATTAGTTTCCACCCAAACACACAAAACATATAATCAAACATATGTTGAATTTTATTCATTTTAGCCATTATATTGAAATGTTCATATTTTTAGTATTTAGTATAGAATCATAATCTAATTTTACAGTCTTTCATTAAGGACCTTATACTTCTAATCTATAGCATAATTTCTTAATAGATTTCAATTTATTCAATTTAGTCCCTAATGTCAAAGTTAAGCGAACCTTTAATTCTAAGATAGTTCCATGATATTCTAATACAATCTTAGTAAAATCTAAGTTGAAAAATAATTTTTATCAAATTCAAGTTTAATTTCATCATTATTAATTAACGGTAGCTAAACTAACAAATTGGATAATCAAATGCTTGGGCATGACTTAATAGGCTCAAATGATTAAAGTTGTATAAAAATCATCTAGGAAAACCTTTCTTACCTTAACTAATTAAAACTAATTTTTGTTAAAAAGCTTGAAAGGTTTTTCTTCTTCTTCTTAGGGCATGGACAGCATAATTCTATATAATAAGATGTTGGTTTTATTCTCTTTCCCACTTGTTGAAACCATTTCTTAAAGTTTTATGAAAAACGAGAATCGACTTAAAAAATGAAAATGAGAGTCGCCACCAATCCCTTTTTAATTAGGTGGGATTGGATCACCTTTTAAGACATTTTATTTCAAAACATTGATTTTTGGTCCACAAAATACCAGAAAAAAAGTTCGGGAGTCGGTTACGTACGAGGAAGGGTTAGCACCCTCGTAACGCCCAAAAATTGGTACCTAATTGATTAATTAATGTCCTTATGTCGAGAATTTGAAAAATATTTAGGAATATGGTTTCTTTAAAAATTTGAATGATTTGAGTTGAAATTGGAGATTCCTTTGTTCCGAAAGCATACAAACATCACATCCAGCACGTTAGGACATGATGTTTTAAACCCTCGTAACCAAAATCATCTCATGATTTACAAAATTTATTAAAAGGATATTTAGTTATTTGGACAAATGAAAACCGAAACCCAGCACGTTAGGGCACAATTTCTCGAACATCCAAACACAAAACATTGCCTTGTTTTTTGAAACTCTTATCCCAAGATAACAAATCGTTATATCTAGTGGGTTAGGGCACGACAATTTTGAATTCTCGAGGATAAGTTTTTTATTTAAAATTTATAGGTTTAAAAAAAGGATATTTGATATCTTAAGTTCTACGAGAAAAATTAAAACTCAATAAGTTAGGGTATAATTTCTCTCGAAGTTTAGGGTATAATTTCTCTCAAGTCCCCAAATATCATATATCGCTATATTTAAAAGCCTTTGAATAAAATGCATAAATGTAAGTAAATGTGTTTTATAAAACAATTGGTTTTGGAGAAGATAGCGTATATATATATATATATATATATATATATATTAAAACATCAATTCCAAATTAAAAATCGATTAACAATTAAAACTAATATAAACAATAATAATATAAAATAGCGAATAATTAGGAAATAAAATGACTATACTAAGAAAACATAAAAATAATAAATAAATAAAGAATAAAAGATATAAGATAGTAAATAACAAGCGATAAAAAAAACTATGAAATAAACATGAAAAAGAATCAACAATATGAATAAAATAACAAGCTAATAATAAAACAATAAATAAAAATTGATAAAAGTTTAAATAATAATTGAAAAGAAAAAATACAAAATGAAAATTATACTAATAATTATGATAATAATAACAATTTTAAAAAATGATATGAGTAAATACAAAAGCAGAAAAAAAAAATATATGATATAATAAAGATAGTATAAAATTAATAATAGTAATAATAATAAATATAATTATAGTAATAATAATAGAAAATAATAATAATAATAATATGGAAAATAATAATAATGAATATAATAAATAATAATAAAAGTGATAAAAAAGGAATAATAGTAAGGATATTAAAAATAGTAATAATAATATAAAAATAATAGTAGTAGTAAAATAAAAGTATATTAATTATAGAAATAACGATATATGTTAATATACAAGTAATAGTAAAAATAAAAAATAATAAAAATAATGAAAATAGCAATAATAATGGTGAAACTAAATAATAATAATAATAATAATAATAATAATAATAATAAATACAATTATAGTAATAATAATATGTATGTAAAAAATAATAGTGATAATAATAAAGATAAAAATAATAATACTAATGAGTATAATAATAATTACAAAATTAATTACAAATAAAAATAATAGTAGTATTAAAATAAATAAATATAATAGTAAAATAATAATATTAATGGTAGTAAAATAATAAATATAATAAATATAATAGGTAAAATAACAATAACAATAATTAAAATAAAAAAATAATGGTAACCATGTTAAAATCTATCAATTTAATAACAAAATAAAAAAATGACTAAATTGAAATCGAAACAGAAATTTAGGGGGCCGATAATAAATAAAAATGATTATACGGGCTAAATTGTAATGCGCTAAAAACACAAAAGGGAAAAGAGGGAAATATCCCAGGCCTGTATTGCGCAGCATTTTATCGCAAGGACTAAACTAAAAAATAAATAGAATTTCTGGGACAAATTTTAAAATTATAAAACGAAATTAAAAACTGCAAAAAATACGGAAGGGCCATTTGCGCAATAAGACCAAAATAGGAAAACATGTGGATCCTTCCCCCCATGCGGGTAGGGTCGAGGGTTAGACCTTGAAACGACGTCGTTTTAGGGCTATAGAAGCCAGCCCTAAACGGCGTCGTTTTGTATCTTTATAAATACCTAATTTTTTTAAAAAAATCATTCCTCCTCCTTTTCTTAAAAAAAAGTGCAGCTCTCCCTCCTAAGGTGATTTCCGGCAAGGATTTCGGCGAGGCTCCGGCGTCGCGCCGACCACCGTACATGGTGGCCGGAGTTCAAAAAAAATGTGAGTTTTTTTTATAAATGTATTATATATATATTATATATGCTCTTCAAAAAAAATGTATTCGAAAATAAATAAAATAAAAAATAAAACCTTTTTTTTTTCATTGTGTATATCTCTGTTTTTGTGTATATTCGTCTCTGTGTGTTCGTGTGTCCTCGATTTACAGGTTATTTCAGGGTTTTATAGCCCCTAAAATAATAAAAAAAAAAGGAAATACAATATTATGTTTCTCCTTTTTTTTTGTTGTTCTTTCCTTCTTTGCAGGTCAACTGAGAGAATCTCGGGGGCGAGGGGGAGCGGATTGCGACGCAATGAGAGGTTGGTGGCTGCGACACTGGCGGCGTGACTGAAGGGTTGCTGAGGCACTTGCGGCACAAGGGCTCCTTAGGGTTCCAGAAACCCTTTGTTTCTATTTAGGTTTGGGTCATTGGGCCAACAGGGTATTGGGTCATTGTAATGGATTGGGCTCGGGGTAGTTTAGGTTGGGCCACTGATATAGTTTGCTGTAAACTGATGGACTTTTATTATTATTATTATTATTATTATTATTATTATTGGTTTTATATTATTGATATGATCCCGGGCAAATTAGGCCTGTTACAGCTGCCCCTCTTTGCTCATTATCATATAACGAGGATAGAGCAAAGACGATAAAAGGACCAATTTTGCCTGTCTCTTCAAAGCTTCAACTTCTTGGTCCTCGTCTCTTCAAACGGCTTCCAACTCCACTGCAATGGTATTGGAACTTCATCTTGATTTCAAATAAGTCTGATAGCTTCAATCTGTTTCTTGCAACTTCAAGGATGCCGAATCTGCTATCTTCGATTTGCTCTACTACAAACTTAGGGAGACAAGACCTGATGTCTTTGATCTACTTCTTGCAACTTCAAGAATGCTAGATCTGCTATTTTAATCTACTCCCTGCAAACTTAGGGATGCCAGATTGGTATCTTCGATTTCTTCCTACAACTTCTGGAATGCCAGATCTACTATTTTAATCTACTCCCTGCAAACTCAAGGATGCCAGATTGGTATCTTCGATCTGCTTCACTGCAATCTCAGGAATGCCAGATCTACAATCTTCAGTCTACCCCACTACTATCTACAATCTTCAGTCTGCCCCACTACTATCTCGAGAGGACAAAATCTGAACTTTTCAATTTGCTTCCTTACTATCTCAGGAAGACTTCAATCTTCAGTCTACTCCACTATCATCTCTAGGGAACAAAATCTGAACTTTCCAATTTGCTTCCTTATTATCTCAAGAAGACTTCAATCTTCAGTCTGTTCCACTATCATCTCTAGGGAACAAAATCTGAACTTTCCAATTTGCTTCCTTACTATCTCAGAAAGACTTCAATCTTCAGTCTGCTCCACTACCATCTCAATGGAACAAAATCTAAACTTTTCAATTTGCTTCCTTACTATCTGAGAAGACTTCAAACTTTAGTCTACTCCACTACCATCTTAAGGGAACAAAATCTGAACTTTTCAATTTGCTTCTTTACTATCTCAGGAAGATTTCAATCTTCAGTCTGCTCCACTATCATCTCTAGGGAACAAAATCTGAACTTTCCAATTTGCTTCCTTACTATCTCAGGAAGACTTCAATCTTCAGTTTGCTCCACTACCATCTTGAGGGAACAAAATTTGAACTTTTCAATTTGCTTCCCTACTATCTCAGGAAGACTTCAATCTCCAATCTACTCTACTACCATCTCAAGGGAACAAAATCTAAACTTTTCAATTTTCTTCCTTACTATCTCAGGAAGACTTCAATCTTCAGCCTACTCCACTACCATCTCGAGGGAACAAAATCTGAACTTTTCAATTTGCTTCCTTACTATCTCAGGAAGACTTCAATCATCAGTCAGCTCCCCTACCATCTCGAGGGAGATAAGACTGATGGCTTAAATCTACTCCGCTACTTCATGGAGATAAAATTTGCCATTCGATCTTGTTCCGCTACTGCTTAGGGTGACAAGATCTAAAATCTTTGACCCATTCCCCTGTTGGTCTGGGAGATAGGACTAGTGAATTCACCGATGTTGCTACACTGTCCTCTAGGGGACATGTAACACCCCAAACCTGGCCCATGCGTTACGACCGGATCTGGTATGTCACATGAAGAAAACGAGTAAAGAACTTGTGATTCTTACTTAGTTTGAGAAAAAAAATTTGATTAGAAATATTTGATAGAATACTACTAATCTTGAAAGGTTGATTGAAGAATCGATAATTGAATTAGTGATCTTTTAAAACTAAAATTTTATTGAAAAATAAAATTGATATTTCGAAGGAAAACCCAAGTTAAATTATTCGTACTTATTTGTTATGAAAATCCGTTTGTTGATAAATTTTATGAAAAACCGTTGTTTATGATTTTCAGAAAAATCCTCGTTTAAATCAAGCCATGAAAGAAAATAAATAATCAAACGTAAAATCCAAATTAAAATCCTAGAGGCCTTATTACAACTTTAACCCAAAATAGTAAAACTAACGAAATGAAACAGAAAAGAAATTTACTAAAGTCCAAATTATCATTCCAAAAGTATGGCCTCCACCGAGTTCATCCATGGCCCCTAAGTCCTCGTCACTGAGCATTACCTGCAAGGATTAAGAAAAGGGGTGAGTTACTAGAACTCAGTGCATAATCCCCTTACTGTGATCCACTGGGCCTGAACCAGTCTAGCATCATCTTGGACCGAAGCCCATTAACATAACAATATTAAATGAAGTAAATGTATGCAGCCCAATCCATCCATCCATCACACCCCCGGCCAGCCAATCACACCTATGGGGATCAAGTCAACCCACCCCGCCGCTCACACCAAAATTTGCAGTCAAGCTGCTATCATCTATTCTTATTGTGGTCATGCCACCGAAATTATAAATAAGCATAATAATGAACATTTTGTGACAATGCCACTAGGCTACACTGCTCTTCATACAATTTTCCCATCCCATGCAATATGTAAAATGCAATATATATATATATATATATATATATAGGAAAATATTCACATACATAATCAATCATTAATCCAGTAATTTATTACAATGAATCAGCCCATTATAGAACTTTGTAATTTGGCCCACTAAGACATTCTAGGAAATCATCACATAAGGGCATTTTGGTAATTCGGCCCATAGGGGCATTTTCATAAATCGGCCCATAGGGGTATTTTCGTAAATTGGCCCATAGGGGCATTTTCATAAATCAGCCCATAGGGGCATTTTTGTAATTTAATAATTTTAATACCGATTTTGACAAATCTTTAGAAATAATGTAATTTAAGCAAATTACTCGATTTATGCCGTATTACGATTTTTAGCCTTGTAAACAATAACGATCTATTTTCCAACATGATATCGAATCATGAATTTACGGGATTTCTGTGTGAGATTACACACCTGATTATGGTAAGGATTAAACCTTCTTGATCGTCGGCACCTAAATCACCATGACACTCGATTAACCAACAAACGAGATTTTATTAATCTAAATCTAAATCAAACGATCTAATGAAATACTTACCCTCAATATCATGAACGACCACAATTTGTCTATTCTCACCGGATGATGGTCCACAACCAGGTGGAAAATCCCGAACTGCCGATACCGCCCTTCGTTTGAACTTAGGAGTAGGAATTGCAAATCCACTAATTTTGTGTTCTCCTATAGCTTTTCCTTTCAAATCATTAGCACTTGCCTCCATTGAAAAAGTTTCGGTTAGAAAAATACTATGATGAGTGTACGTATTTATCTAAGGAGAGGTTTCGGTTTAGCACTACTTCTGAAGGATCAACGAGTAGAAAAAACGAGCGATTTAATCCCTATAATATTTGATTAGTTAAAACTTCGATCTGATTCGCAACATAACCGAGCAATGAAATAGATCCAAATAAATCATGATGAAACTTCTTACCTTAACGATGATGAATCCAATTTCCCACCAGTTGGCTTATGGCTACGGATGAGACAAGGATATGAAAATCGGCCTTCCACTATAATACTACAACAAGATGATGATCAAGATATGAGGGATTAGAAGGTAGAGATATTTCGGTTTTAGAACAAAGTGAAATAACCGAATGATTATAGACACACATTTGGCTAGGGAGAAAAAGAAAATGAAAAGAGTCAAATAAAGCCACTTACCCTATTCAACCAAGAAAGAAATGTGCAACACGCAAGATGGAGAAGAGAGAAGATGTTAAAAATTTGGCTATTGAAGAGAAAGGAACCAAGAAGATTCGGCCACAAGTATTATCGATTTAAGAGAAAGGAAGAATGGTTGAAGAAATGTCAAAAAGAAAAGAAGGGATGGAAAGAAGAGTATTAGAATTTTTAGCTAACAAATGGAAGATGAGCAAAAAGGTGAGTGTTTCGGCAACAAAGGAGAAAAGTGAACAAATCTTTGGCTTTAGAGTTTCGGCAAGTGAAGGGAAAGAATTGGAAAAGAAGACACCAAAATGCTAAAAAGACAACAAACCTCTCATGAACCAAAACTTGTAAAATGACCTTAAGAAAATTTGGCTCCCAAGTCGCCTCCCAAAACCGTGTATCACTTTTGCCAAAAGGATGAGTGTTGACCAAAATTCTATTCCAAGTACCTTTCAAATATTCGGCCAACATATCCCCCTTCTTACTCCTTTCCTTTACTTCTTTCCTTACTCTCCTCCTTACCTTATTTTCTTAGTCATCTTTCCATCAATAAAAAGTCTCCCTTACCATATTAAAAACCATGGCCGACACTTGGGAATAGGAGCACAAAAATTAATCCAAAAAAATGCACTAGGTGGGATTCGAACTCCACCCTTCAAGCCCATTCATGGAATGCCACACCACTCTTCTACTAGCTTCACTTGTGCTAGCAAAATACACACTTATTTCCTTAAGTTATGATGTCTCTTACCTTCTCTCCTCAAAGTACTTAAACACAAAAATTTTGCTAAGGCCCAACTCAACCCCAAGCCTTTTTTGAACCTCTAAACATACACAATTAACATTTTTAACTAACCAATTGCATGGTATAATGCAAAACATAAAATTTTGAATTTTAGGATGTTATAATTCTACCCCCTTAAAGAAAATTTCATCCTCGAAATTTACCTGATTAAAAGAGATGAGGATATTGCTGTCGGATCGTGTCCTCTGGCTCCCATGTAGTTTCCTCTAATCCGTGATTACGCCATAATACTTTGACTAACGGAACCGACTTCTTTATCAGCACCTTAACATACCGATCTAAAATCTGCACTGGCTCCTCTTCAAAAGACAAGTCAGGTCTTACCTAAACTTCCTCCACTGGTACAACATGAGACAGATCCGTACATAACGCCTTAACATGGAGATATGGAACACACTATATATCTGAATTAACTCCGGAGGTAACTCAAGCTGAGAAGCCACTGGCCGAACACGCTTCAATACACAGTAAGGTCTGATGGACCTAGGGCTCAGCTTGCCCTTCCGTCCAAATCTAAAGATCTTTTTCAAAGGTGAGACCTTCAGAAAGACCTGATCTCCCACGGAGAACACTATCTCCTTACGCGTTAGATCCGCATACGATTTTTGTCTGTCTGAAGCTTCTTTTAACCGCGCCTGAATTACCTTAACTTTTTCATCCATCTCCGAGATCAACTCAGTACCCAATAATTGTCACTCCCCTAGCTCAGTCCAGCAAGTAGGAGTACGACACCTATGACCATACAACGCCTCATAGGGTGCCATCTGGATGCTGGATTGATAGCTGCTGTTGTACGCAAACTCTACCAATGGTAGAAAATCTTCCCAACTACCTCTGAAGTGAATCACACAGCCCATTAACATGTCTTTTAGAATCTGGATTACCCTTTTTGACTGACCATCTATTTGCGGATGAAACACCATGCTGAAATTTAACCTTGTTCCCAAGGCTTCATGTAAAGCCTTCCAAAACTATGATGTAAACCTAGGGTCCCTGTCCGATATAATAGGCACTGGTACCCCCATGTAACCTCACTATCTCTGCTACATACAACTTGGCCAACTTTTGCAATGAATAATTTGTACGAACAGATAGGAAATGAGCAGTCTTTGTTAACCGATCCACTATCACCCATACGGAATCTTTCTTAGTAAACGTTAAAGGGAACCCACTAACAAAGTCCATCATTATTCTTTCCCATTTCCATAGTGGAATTTTCACCGATTGTAGTAACCCTGACGGCAGTTGATGTTTCGCCTTCACCTACTAACATGTCAAGCACTTGCTCACGAAGTTAGTAACCTCCCGTTTCAACCCTGGCCATCAATACTGCTCACGGAGGTCTCGATACATCTTATTTCCCCCGGGGTGCATAGCATATGGGCTACTATGCGCCTCACGTAAAATCATTTGTCTCAATTTCGAATCCCTGGGCATACAAACTCTTCCGTGAAAACACAATACTCTATCACTATTTAATCCAAAATCCCTATCTCACCATTTTCCACTTGCTGAAGTCGAGAACCCAACGCTTCATCTACTTAATCTGACTTACCCATGCAGGATTCACCTGAAGTTCGGCTAGTAGGCTACCATCTTCATAAAGGCTGAGATGAGTTCGATATCACCTTACGACTTATCGTATCAGCCACTACATTAGCCTTTCCTGGATGATATTCGATTGAGAAGTCATAATCTTTCAACAGTTCTATCCACCTCCGCTGTCTTAAGTTCAACTCCTTCTGGGTAAGGAGGTACTTCAAACTCTTATGGTTCGTGTAGATGATCGACTTCTCCCCGTACAAATAGTGTCTCCAAATCTTCAGAGCAAACACCACTGCAGTTAACTTCAAATCATGCGTGGGATAGTTCACCTCGTGTGACCTTAATTGACGAGATGCATAAGCCACCACTTTTCCCCCTTGCATCAACACACATCCCAAGCCTATGTGTGATGCATCACAGTAAACAATGAACTCCTTACCAGCCTCAGGTTGAATCAATACTGGCGCTTCTGTCAGATTTTTCTTCAATTTGTCAAAGCTCTCTTGCTGCTTATCTGACTACACAAACGGTACTCCCTTACGCAACAGTTTAGTTAGGGGTGCACCATTCAACGAAAACCCCTCAATGAAATGGCTGTAATACCCAGCCAAACCTAGAAAACTTCAGATTTCTGCCACTGACTTCGGCGGCTTTCAGTCCAACACAGCCTCGACCTTCCGGGGATCAACTCTAATTCTTTCGGCAGACACTACATGCCCCAAAAAGGTCACTTCTTTGGCCAAAATTCACACTTATTGAATTTGGCATACAGTTGTTTCTCCCTTAATATCTGCAATACTACCCGTAGATGCGAATCATGCTCTTCTTCAGTTCTTGAGTACACCAGGATGTCATCTATGAACACAACCACAAACCGGTCTAGATAAGGTTGGAAGATTCGGTTCATCATGTCCATAAATGCAGCTGGTGCATTTGTCAACCCAAATGACATCACCAAGAACTCGTAATGTCCATAACGAGTTTGGAACGCGGTCTTATAAATATCCGCCTCATTGACTTTTAACTGGTGATAACCTAATCTCAAATCTATCTTTGAGAAAACTGAAGCTCCTTGCAACTGATCGAACAGATCATCGATCCTTGGTAACAGATACTTGTTCTTGATCGTCAACTTATTCAACTGCCTATAATCGATGCACATACGCATCGACCCATCCTTTTTCTTAACGAACAATACCGGCGTTCCCTATGATGACACACTCGATCGAATAAATCCACGATCCAACAACTCCTAAATTTGAGCTTTAAGTTCCACGAGTTCCTTCGGTGCTATTTTGTAAGGAGCAATAGACACCGGAGCCGTTCCTTGCAACAGCTCAATACCAAATTCCACTTCCCAATCCGGATGCAATCCTAGAAGCTCATCGGGAAAGACATCTGAGAACTCTTTCACCGTTCTAACACTCTCTATCAACAACTCTTTGGCATCCAAAGCACTGATAAAGGCTAAGAACGCTCCATACCCCTTTCGTACCAACTTTTCGGCCTTTAAGGCAGATACCACATTAGACAGATGGTTTCTTCTTTCACCTATCATCATCACTTCCTTATCCTCTAAAGTTCTTAATACCATCTACTTTGCAACACAGTTCAAATTCAGACGATGCTTAACCAGCCAGTCCATGCCCAAAATAAGATCAAACTCACCGAATGGCAGTTCCATCAAATTTTCCAGAAATACTTTCTCCTGGACTTCTAAGGGCACATCCCTAAATAACTTATTTACTACTACCGACTATCCTAAAGGACTAATCACAGTTGTTTCTCTAGTAGTAATCTCATTTCTAATATTCAGAGTTCCAGAAATAGCACACGCAACATACGAATGGGTGGATCCAATATCTATCAAAGCAGTAACAAGTACATCAACTATGAAAAATGTACCGGTTATGACGTCAGGTGCATCGCCATCCTCTCGATGTCTAACCGTATAGGCCAACCCTGGCTGTCTCGCATCCGTGTTACCCCTATTACCAGTACCTCTACCCAGTGCAACCTGACCTCATCCTACGCCATTACCACCTCAACCAGGCCCACGGCCTCTCTGCGGCTACTGAGCGCCTCCAGCTGGCTGTACAAATCTGTTACAAACCACCTGAGCCTGAGTAGGCTCTCGAGGGCAATCCTTAAACCAGTGGTCCTTGGAACCATATCTGAAACAACCACCAGTTCTCTTCTAGCATTCACCCGAGTAAAGTTTTCCACAATCCACACATGGCTGTAACTGATTGGTACCAGCTGGAGTACCCACTCGAACTGGCCCCTCATTCTTGGGCCTTTTCTAAAAACCTCTAGCATTACTTGAATACCCAGAGTCTCTTTTACTCTTGCCCCTATCCTTGTCTTAATTTTTCCATTCTGAGTGTTTAACCTCCTCAGCTATCTTAGCTTTCTCCATAAGTGTGGCAAAATTCCTCTCCTTCTGTGGGGCTATCAATACCCGCAACTCATCACGCAACCTATCCTCAAAACGCACACAGCGTTCATAATCAGTCGGTACTATTCCCCAAGCATACCGACTCAGATGCAGAAATTTTGCCTCATATACTGCCACAGACTTACCTCTTTGGACCAGATTTAAGAATTCCTTCCTTCGGGCATCCACACGGCGAGCCCGACATATTTTCCCTGGAATGCTGTCTCAAAGAATTCCCAAGTAATACGATAAGCCTGAGTACCTTCCCGAATAGTGAGCCACCACTGATACGCCTCATCTCTCAACAGTGACACAACTCCTTTCAATTTTTGTTTGGCGGTGTAATCCAAGTCGTCTATAATCCACTCCACCGCCTCAAGCTAGTATTTCGCCACACTAGGGGCTACACCTGAAATACCCATAAAAAATTTAGCCTCATTCGATCTAAGTCACTCAGATATCGACCCACGAGCTACCGACCCAGTTCTTGCCCTAGCAACCCTTTCCAATACCCGCAACATCGCTTGGGACATAGCGTCGTCCTCTTTCATACGATCATGTGACCCAGCTTCAGTCACTGGTGATGCAGGTGCGTCCATTTCCTGCATATGTCTCGATGCCTCACATACAACTCTAGCACCTCGGCCTTTACCACGGCCACGTCTACCTCGTCCATGTCCTCTAGCTCTCATTTTGCTAAATTGATTTAATTTGATTACAAGTCTTATGAATCAGTATGCTTATTCAATGTTTATTAAACAATATTTTATGGAGTATAAGAAGTAAAGTAATTTTTGCAAAACGTATCCTAAATTCTCAATCTCTATAGTTTTAGCTCCTAAAGCTAAAAAGTTCTAGAGTATTTCTACAGTCATACCATAATACTCATAAATTGGAAACATAAACTTACTTGACATGATGTCGGATACCCGTGTTGCCATACTTTCTTTAGAACATGCATTTATAAATTAAAATTTTAAACAGCTTTGGAAAATGCTTTTCAACCCAAACCACAACCGAGTTTTGCAACCAGGCTCCAATACCATAAAATGTAACACCCCAAACCCGGCCCATGCGCTACGACCGGATCTGGTCTGCCACATGAAGAAAACGAGTAAAGAACTTGTGATTCTTACTTAGTTTGAGAAAATAAATTTGATTAGAAATATTTGATAGAATACTACTAATCTTGAAAGGTTGAGTGAAGAATCGATAATTGAATTAGTGATCATTTAAAACTAAAATTTTATTGAAAATAAAATTGATCTTTCGAAGGAAAGTCCAAGTTAAATTATTCGTACTTATTTGTTATGAAAATCTGTTTGTTGATAAATTTTATGAAAAATCGTTGTTTATGATTTTCAGAAAAATCCCCGTTTAAATCAAGCCATGAAAGAAAATAAATAATCAAACATAAAATCCAAATTAAAATCCCAGAGGCCTTATTACAACTTTAACCCAAAATAGTAAAAATAACGAAATGAAACAGAAAAGAAATTTACTAAAGTTCGAAATATCATTCCAAAAGTATCGCCTCCACCGAGTTCATCCATGGCCCCCAAGTCCTCGTCACCGAGCATTACCTTCAAGGGTTAAGAAAAGGGGTGAGTTTCTAGAACTCAGTGCATAATCCCCTTACCGTGATCCACTGGGCCTGAACCCGTCTAGCATCATCTTGGACCGAAGCCCATTAACATAACAATATTAAATGAAGTAAATGTATGCAGCCCAACCCATCCATCCATCACACCCCCGACCAGCCAATCACACCTGTGGGGATCAAGTCAACCCACCCCACCGCTCACACCAAAATTTGCAGTCAAGCTGCTATCATATATTTTTATTGTGGCCATGCCACCGAAATTATAAATAAGCATAATAATGAACATTTTGTGGCAATGCCACTAGGCTACACTGCTCTTCATACAATTTTCTCATCCCATGCAATATGTAAAATGCAACGTATATAAATTGGAAAATATTCACATACATAATCAATCATTAATCCAATAATTTATTACGATGAATCAGCCCATTATAGAACTTTGTAATTTGGCCCATTAAGGCATTCTAGCAAATCGGCCCATAGAGGCATTTTCGTAATTCGTCCTATTGAGGCATTTTCGTAAATCGACTCATAGGGGCATTTTCATAAATCAGCCCATAGGGGCATTTTTGTAAATCGGCCCATAGGGAAATTTTTGTAATTTAATAATTTTAATATCGATTTTGATAAATCTTTAGAAATAATGTAATTTAAGCAAATTACTCGATTTATGCCGTATTACGATTTTTAGCCTTGTAAGCAATAACGATCTATTTTCCAACATGATATCAAATCATGAATCTACGGGATTCCGGTGTGAGATTACACACCTAATTACGGTAAGGATTAAACCTTCTTGATCGTCGGTATCTAAATCACCATGACACTCGATTAACCAACAAACGAGATTTTATTAATTTAAATCTAAATCAAACAATCTAATGAAATACTTACCCTCAATATCGTGAATGACCACAATTTGTTTATTCTCACCGGATGATGGTCCCCAACCTGGTGGATTATCCCGAACAGCCGATACTGCCCTTCGTTTGAACTTAGGAGTAGGAATTACAAATACACTCCTTTTGTGTTCTCCTATCTCTTTTCCTTTCAAATCGTTACCACTTGCCTCCATTGAAAAAGTTTCGGTTAGAAAAATACTATGATCAGTGTACGTATTTATCTAAGGAGAGGTTTCGGCTTACCACTACTTCCGAAGGATCAACGAGTAGAAAAAACGAGCGATTTAATCCCTATAATATTCGATTAGTCAAAACTTTGATCCAATTCGCAACATAATCGAGCAATGAAATAGATCCAAATAAACCATGATGAAACTTCTTACCTTAACGATGATGAATCCGATTTCCCACCGGTTGGCTTATGGCTACGGATGAGACAAGGATATGAAAATTGGCTTTCCACTATAATACTACAACAAGATGATGATCAAGATATGAGGGATTAGAAGGGAGTGATATTTCAATTTTAGAACAAATTGAAATAACCGAATGATTATAGACACGCATTCGACTAGGCAGAAAAAGAAAATGAAAAGAGTAGAATAAAACCACTTACTCGATTCAACCAAGAAAGAAATGTGCAACACGCAAGATGGAGAAGAGAGAGATGTTAAAAATTTGGCTATTGAAGAGAAAGGAACCAAGAAGATTCGACCACAAGTATTATTGATTTAAGAGAAAGAATGGTTGAAGAAATGTCAAAAAGAAGAGAAAGGATGGAGAGAAGAGTATTAGATTGTTTCAGCTAACAAATGGAAGATGAGCAAAAATGTGAGTGTTTCAGCAACAAAGGAGAAAAGTGAACAAATCTTTGGCTTTAGAGTTTCGGCAAGTAAAGGGAAAGAATTGGAAAAGAAGACACCAAAATGCTAAAAAGACAACAAACCTCTCATGCACCAAAACTTGTAAAATGGCCCTAAGAAAATTCGGCTCCCAAGTCCCCTCCCAAAACAGTGTACCACTTTTGCTAAAAGGATGAGTGTTGACCAAAATTCTATTCCATGTACCTTCCAAATATTCGGCCAACATATCCCCCTTATTACTCCTTCCCTTTACTTCTTTCTTTACTCTCCTCCTTACCTTATTTTCTTAGTCATCTTTCCATCAATAAAAAGTCTCCCTTACCATATTTAAAACCATGGCCGACACTTGGGAATAGGAGCACAAAAAATTAATCCAAAAAAATGCACTAGGTGGGATTCGAACTCCACCCCTCAAGCCCATTCATGCAACGCCACACCACTCTTCTACTAGCTTCACTTGTGCTAGCAAAATACACACTTATTTCCTTAAGTCATGATGCCTCTTACCTTCTCTCCTCAAAGTACTTAAACACAAAAATTTTGCTAAGGCCCAACTCAACCCCAAGCCTTCTCTGAACCTCTAAACATACACAATTAACATTTTTAACTAGCCTATCGCATGGTATAATGCAAAACATAAAATTCTAAATTTCAGGATGTTACAAGACTTGTTCTGTAGGCTTGAATGTATTATGGATGACATTTGCATGAATGCAGAATGTCACGAGAATGATTATTAGGATGCATTTGATTTTCAACGATTAGGATACAACGATCAGAATAAATCAAATGCTCCTAATTGAAAATGTGAGAATGATCCCTATGGTTTGTCATCGCTCATAGTTCATCAAGGTTCTATCACTGATGTGCTACCATGCTTTCTCATTCAGCTAGTATCTTTGACAAAAAACCCAAAGAAATAATCATATTCTGCTCAGCAAGCTTGCCCCGCTGTAATTTTAGAGTCCCCCTTTCACTGTACCTTTTGGGACATAAAGTTTGTACCTCCCACTACAACCTCAAGGGAATAACATTTGATTTCTTCCATCCATCTTGTTACCCTTCAGAGGTATGGAATTTGTATCATCCTCAATCAATTTGATCTGTTACACCATTCCCTGGGTGTAATGACCAGATGTATGAATGTAGGGTATCATTTTTCCTTTCCTGAGAATGATCCCCTTTTCCACTTGGATTGACATTGCCTGCCATTTGTCAAAATGGTATCACCGACAAAATGTCTTATCTAATAAGAATCTAAAGAGATAATCATCTTTCAATATTCCCAACTCTTAGACTTGGTAAGTTTTAAACAATAGTCCTGTTTCAGGTTCTTATACTATTTTAAAGCTTCTAGAGTAATATGCGAAACTTCTTTTATGAAAGTATCATGAGTCCAATAATCGTTATTTCAATATAAAATGCTTGAAAAAGATTACAACAATGGACGAGAGAGAAATTAATCAGGAGCATAGCTCGAAACAAATAAGTTAATCAAAGATTACCAAGTCAATAAAAGAAAGTTGATTGGTGTATCTTCAAAGAATAAAGTAAGCAAAGTTAGCAAATTTAAAATGGATAAGATAGAAACAAGGTGCCCCAGATATTGCAGTCTGAGCTTCTCTGTACAAACTCCTTAAGGGCCATTTTGAGCTCGATACATGTTTAGAGGATCTGGAGTACTTTGTCAATGCCCCAAGACGCAGCATACTTCCTCATTGTTAATTCAGGCATAGCAAGACTACCACATGCCCTATCTTTGATCAAAATTTAAGCCGCCCTTTTCAGGTTTTTAGCTCAAAACCCCTTTGGTCTCAAAGCACCTTTTGCTGGTTTTCGCCTTGGCCTCTCCTTTTTCTTTTCTTTCTTTCTTTCTTTCTTTCTTTTCTTTTGAAATATTTTTTTGAATGAATTTGAGCTCAATGCGCCCTTTGCAGGTTTTCACCTTGGCTCTTCTCTTTTCAGGTAAAATCCATCTTGTCTGAACCTGAATTCTCTGGATTAGGCAAGTCTTTAGCATCCATCTCGGTCAATATCAATGCTCCTTTAGAACAGGCTCCTTCTTACTACATAAGGTCCTTCCCAGCATCTGCTTTCCTCTGAAGATCTTTTGTATAAGAAGGATCTTTCTCAACATCAGGTACCCCTCATGGAATTCTCTAGGATGAACCTCTTTGTCGTAAGCTTGCATTATATAACCGTGATGGATAGCTTTTAACCTTTTTCTTCGATTAGGTTCAATTGGAAAAACTGTTTCTATTCCAATGTGTTGCCCCAGCGAAGGTTCTAGCCGACGTTCGATAAGACTGAGGGTAAATGGTAGCTTATTATGCCAATCTTTACAAGTCTCGGTCATCTTTTCTACAATCCTTGTTTCTTTTTTTCTTTTTTTGACTGCCTTTTGTTGCTCTATGATATGGCGTCTAATCTTTGAACAGACTACAAAAACTTTTGATTTTGTCTTTTTTGGTATTCTTTATCGGCGCCTAATCTCTTTTTTTTTTTTGAGAATTTAATGACTTCGACCTTATAACATTGGCATATGAAGCTACTTCCACCCTCTTAGTGAAGTAAACGATGACCACGACAATGAATCGATATTGGCTAAAAGCTTTTGACGAGATTGGCCCCATCACATCCATGCCCCACATATGAAAAAATTGTGAAAAAATGTAGAAGGCACATGAATCTTGTCTCTTTAAATATAGCATGACTAATACCATCCCTTTCTATGTAGATAAACAGTGCCCGATCTTCATGTTTAGCCCGTGTCTTAGTAGCCTAAGTATGTCCTAATCTGATCGTGCAAAAACATCTTCGAATTCTTGAAAACAACTCAATGATGTCTTGCATTATTTCTATGGTGAGCTGGGCTTCGATCTTCACCCCTTTTCTAGGCTCATAATACCCGTTAACCTTTTGTAGATTGGGGTTTGTTTTTCATCTTGTTCTTCCATTCTTAACAAATCAGAAGATATGTTACAATCTCTATCATCTTCAAAGTCTTGAGATCCTTCTAGACATCTATCTTACTCGAAAGGAGACTCTGAGTCAGTAACAGCGTTGCTCACATCATTAATATATGGAGACCTATTGTAGGTTCAAAGGAAGATTCCAAAGAATAAATGACTCAAAGAATGATTATGAGGAATGAAAGAATACTTGAAAGAAAGTCCAAAGAACAAACAAAAGAAAAAAAATTGTTTGTACAGTATGAAATAAAAGAATATTTACTCAAAAGAAATGCATTTTATTGAAATAAAAATTTTCGAACACGAGCCTATTTCACAAAAAGATTCTTATTGCCTCTAGGCTTAAGGCAACAAGCGTGTTTTGAATGTTACTCTAGATCAGCTTTAAAAAATACTGGGATATTTTCCACAGTCCCATTATTCAAAACACTCCCAAATATATAAGGGCTTGGAAACTTCATTCCACGGGTCCCTCTTCGCTTTTGATTTCTTCAAGAAGTCGTAACTTTCTTATCTCCTTCAATTATCGTATTTACTACTCTGTCAAAGTGATCAAGTTTTGATGAATCATCGAACTTCACAATTCACATTTTAATGAACCTTTCAACCAACTCTTTGAATGTGGTACAGTTTTCAATTGAGTGACCCATTATTCCCGCATGGTAGATGCATTGAGCATTCAGGTCATAACATTTAGGGTATGGGGGCTGTAACGACTTTTGATAAAATAGGGGCACCACATGTGCGTCGAATAAAATTTGATATAGCTCCTTATACGTCATCGAGATTGGCGTAAATTGGAGCTTTTCAGAGTTTTGTCTTGGGCCTGATTCTTGTCTTGTCGACCCTTGTTGCTGGCAGTAACTACTTTCAGCTGACTGACAGTAACTACCTTCGAGTACCCTTTGTTGTATGTACTCGTATTATTCACCTCATCACCCTTTTTTCTAAGAATAGACCTTTTAATGGTTTCCCCTGCTTCAATCTTGCCACCCCTTATGGCATTTTCAATCATTTCTCCTGCCATCACTATATCTGCAAAGCTCTTAGTGGTACTCCCTATCATGTGAGTGATGAATGGAGCCTTCAAGGTATTGATAAAGAGAATTGTAGTTTCCTTTTCTAAAAGCGGTGGCTAAACTTGCATGACGACCTCTCTTTGTAACACCCCATACCCAAGTCCAAGGCTAGGATTGGATACGAGACATTACTATGCTTGAACTCACTTAAACATAATCTTACAGGCTGTAAAATTTTGTTCGATTTAAAAACTTCTCTTTATTAGTCTAATCATACATTTCATGGGCCTACGAGGCCTTAAACACGTATTTAAGAACTTTCAGAACTTAATCAAAAACTTTTCTTTGAAGCAGGCTTCACACGTCCATGTGACTTGAAACACGCCCGTGTACCTTTAGACACGCCTATGTCTTCCAACCGTAGGCAATACTGACTATATTCACACGGCCTTGACACGCCTGTGGACTTAGACCGTGTGCTACTCCTTGATATACTAACTTGATTACACGGCCTGGGGCACAGGCTCATGTTTTGACCGTGTGTCTTACACGGCTTAAACAAACGGCCGTGGGGTTTTCCCATGGCCTATCTTGACTTCAAACACTAAGGTGCAGGGTACGCACTACCTAGACACACGCCCGTGTGTCTAACCGTGTGGGCATTTAGAGGCTATTTACCAAGCCATTTGCCACCCTGAAATAGAGATCATATTCATGCTCAATTCAATAATTCAATAATAACACATCTTTCATGAATAATACTACATACTTTATTGATATCTATACACATACAAACTTAGACAAATTTGGCCAATCACTTAGCCATATACAAAAGAATAATGAACTTAATAACCAATACATTGGCCCTTCTTAAAACATCTTCTCAAAATGAAATGCTTCCTATACATGCCATACTTAATGTAATCAACTTAGCTATACCAAAATAGAGATTGATAATGTGCTTCGAGCTTCGACTTCAACGATCCACAAGTTAGCTTGGCGAGACTACATAGAAAGAAAGAATTAAAGACCTAAGCATTTACCTTAGTAAGTTTGCATGTAAAACACATATTAATATACTTGCTTAATATAAACCATGTGACATAACAATGATATCATAAATTTCAGCTATGGAGCTTACTTACTCATACTGATTCTTACATGTTTCATGATACTTACTATTCTCATACTCGTAAGGTAAACATGGTACCTGTATCACTTGATCACATTGATCAGCATACTTTAACATAATAATCATGATCTCTAATTCATCATTCGTAACATAAATAATACTCAATTCCAACTTGGTAATAGCTTTGCTTACTTATCTTTCTTGTTATCTCATTTTAACTTTACTCATTTGCCCGATAAATTTCTACAAATAACCGAGGATACTAAATCTCATCTTGGTTTCGAGGCCATGTCTTGACATGGACTTATACAAAGTCTTTCTCTTGATAGCTTTTCAATGCCAAGCTTGTATTGGACTTACATGATAACTGTTCAATGCCAAGCTTGCCTTGGACTTACATGATAACTGTTCAATGCCAAGCTTGCCTTGGACTTACATGATATATGTTCAATGTCAGGCTTGCCTTGGACTTACATGATATCTGTTCAATGCCAAGCTTGCCTTGGACTTACATGATATCTGTTCAATGCCAAGCTTACCTTGGACTTACATGATATCTCTACTTGATTGCCGATGCCATGCCTTGGCTTGGTCTTATACGGACTTTCTTATCTCATATGGTGGATTGAGTATCCTGGGAAATTCATCTTCAATCGGGACTTGCTTAAACTTAATCTCATTGATTTCTATGTTTAACATAACGTTACGCATTCCATGATAATAATGTACATTACACTAAGCAATTCAATGATAGAAATCATAAAGCTTAGAAATCATACAAAATGTATATAGATATACAATTTAGTCCCCGACTTTGTTCTTACCTCGATTTTGATCCGGGCTTCATTTTTCTTGATCTATAATCATAAATAGACCATTTAATATACACATTGACTAAATTGACTCTTTACTCATATTTTGGCAAAATTACTATTTTGCCCTTAAACTTTCTCATATTTGCACTTTTACCCCAAGGCTCGTAAAATGATTCTCATTCAACTTTCTTAAACTACATGCTTAGCTGGTTCATTTTCTCTACTATAATAATCTTCAATACTCACTATTTCTAATAGGAATGACCAATTTTCATAACTATTACAAATTAGTCCATACTATCATTTTTCATGAAATTCACTTAGAAAAATATGTTTATCTAACATCAAACTCTCATAAAATTCCATAAAACATCATTTAACAAGCATATCATTCATGGGTAGATTTTTGAACATGCATCTTAGCTCATCTTATAGCTAAAAATAGCTAATTCATAATACGAGAACTTCAAAAATACGAAGAATATTAAAAACGGAGCTAAGATGAGCTTACTAGCAAGCTTGAAAAAAATGAAGAATCCTAGCTATGGAATCTTCAAATTCTCGGCAATGGGAGGAAGAAGATGAATAGATTTTTATAATCTTTTTCCTATTGTATTCATTCATTAAACAAATGACCAAAATGCCCTTCTCTTTAAAAATTTCTATTTAACTCATTCATGACCAATTTTGTCCAAAAATTATAATTTGGGAAAATTGCTCTTTAAGGACTTCTAATTACTATTCTAAAGCTATTTCATACCAAAAGCTTCTAGAAACTCATATTTTACAACTTTTATAATTTAGTCCTTTTGGACCAATTAACCTCAATTTAAAAAAATTGATTCATGAAACTTTCACTCTAACATGCGAACATGGCATAAACTTTAAAAACTCATAAATTTACCTCAGATTTGTGGCCTCGCACCACTATTCTGATTAGGCCCTAAATTGGGCTGTTACAATTCTCCCCCCTTAGGGATTTTTGTCCTCGAAAATCTTACCAGCAGAAAGGTTTAGATACTAGTTTCTTATATTTTCTTCTGGTTCCCATGTAGCTTCTTCTATTCCATGTCTCTACCACAACTTTCACTAGGGAAATAATTTTATTTCTTAGTTGTTTGACTTCCCTAGCTATAATCCTAACTGGTTCTTTACTATAGGTCACGTCAGGATGAATCTCTATCTCTGATGGGGTAATTACATGTGAAGGGTCTGATCTGTAGTGTCGCAACATTGACACGTGGAACACATCATGTATCTTTTCTAATTCTGATGGTAAAGCCAAATGGTAAGCTACCGGCCCAACTCTTTCAGTAATCTCATAAGATCTAATGAAACGTGGACTTAACTTGCCTTTCTGAACAAATCTGAGAACTTTTCTCCATGGTGACACTTTCAAGAAAACTTTATCCCGACTTGATACTCTATCTCTTTTCTCTTTAATTTCGAATAGGATTTCTGTCTGTCTGATGCAGCTTTTAAACATTCTCGTATCACTTTCACTTTCTGTTTAGCTTCTCTAACCAAATCAACCCCGTGAATTTGATTTTCTTTAAGTTCAATCCAAAATAAAGGCGTTCTGCACTTTCACCCATATATAGCCTCATAAGGTGCCATCTTTAAACTCGACTGAAAACTATTATTGTAGGCAAATTCTACCAATGGGAGAAACTTTTCCCAACTGCCTTGGAATTAGAGAACACAATACCAGAGCATATCTTCTAGTACTTGAATTACTCTCTTAACTGACCGTTAGTTTGAGGGTGAAAGGCTGTGCTAAAACTCAATCTTGTACCCAAGGCTTCTTGCAGTTTCTTCCAAAATTTGGATGTGAATCTCAGATCTCTATCTGATCTAATTGATAAAGGAACTCCGTGAAGCTTTACTATTTTTAAAACATACAAGTTTGCCAACTTGTCTAATGAGTAATCAACTCGTACGGGTATAAAATGGGCTGACTTCATGAGTCTATCAACCACAACCCATATAACATCCGTCTTGCTTGGTGACAACGGTAAACCCGTTACAAAATCCATGGTGATACGGTCCCATTTCCACTCGAGAACCAAGATGCGCTGAAGCAAACCCGAAGGTACTTAGTGTTCAGCCTTTACTTGCTGACAAATTAAAGCTTCTTGAAACGAACTCTGAAATATCTTTCTTCATTTTCGGCAACCAATACTGTTGCTTCAAATCATTATACATCTTAGTACTACCCGGATGTATAAACAAACATCCGTTATGTGCCTCGTGCAAAATTCTCTAAATAAGATCCTTTTTTCTCGATACACAAACTCTATCTATAAACATCAAGTATCCATCAAAATTAATCTGAAAATCGAATTCAGCATCTGACTCGCACTGAGCTCTCTTGACTTGCAATTCGCTATCTTCTTTCTGAGTCTCAAAAATGTCTGGAAGAAACATTGGTCTAGTTCTCGACTTAGCTAAAATATAACCATCATCGAATAAAGATATCCTTGAATTCATTGCCCTTAATGCAAAAAGGGACTTCCTATTCAAAGCATCGGCGACCACATTCACCTTTCCTGGATGGTAGTCAATGACCAACTCATAGTCTTTTATCAACTCTAACCATCTCCGTTGCCTTAAGTTCAACTCTTTCTACATCATCAAGTACTTCAGACTTTTGTGATTAGTAAAAATTCGACATCTCTCACCATATAAATGGTGTCTCCAAATCTTCAAAGCGAAGACTATAGCAGCTAATTCTAGATCATGCGTCGGATAATTCTTCTCATGAGGCTTCAACTGTCTAGAGGCATAAGCAATGACTTTACCTTCTTGCATAAATATACAGCCTAGTCCATTTAAGGATGCATCGTTCTAAATCACAAATTCTTTCCCTGACTCGGGTTGTACTAAAACTGGAGCTTCTGTCAACATTGCCTTCAGTTTCTCAAAACTTTGTTGGCATCTTTCTGTCCATTCAAACTTAACATTTTTCTATAACAACTTAGTCATTGGGGTTGCAATAATGGAAAACCCCTTGACGAATTGTCTGTAATAGCCAGCTAGGCCTAGAAAACTTCTAATATCAGAGATGTTCTTCGGTAGCTTCCAGTCTATAATGGCCGAAATCTTACTTGGGTCTACTCGGACTCCATCTATCGAGACAAAATGTCCCAGAAATCCTACTTCCTTGAGCCAAAATTCACTTTTACTGAACTTGGCATACAACTGATTTTCTCGTAGAATCTGTAAGACTATCCGTAAGTGCTCAGCATGCTCATTCTCATCTCGGGAATAAATCAGTATGTCATAAATGAAAACAACTACAAACTTGTCTAGATACGGCCTAAAAATATGGTTCATTAAATCCATGAATACCATAGGAGCATTGGTCAACCCAAAGGACATGACTAAAAATTCGTAATGCCCATACCTTGTTCGAAAAGCGGTCTTGGATACATCTGAATCCTTTACTCTCAACCGGTAGTACCCTGATCTCAAGTCTATTTTGGAAAACACAGTGGCTCCTTTCAATTGATCGAACAAATCATCGATCCTAGGCAATGGGTACTTGTTCTTTACTATCACTTTATTAAGCTGAAGATAATCTATGCACAATCTTATAGTGCTGTCTTTCTTTTTCACAAATAAAATCGGAGCACCCCATGGTGAACAACTTGATCTAGCAAAGCCTTTATCTGTCAACTCTTGCAACTGTATCTTCAACTCTTTTAACTCTGTTGGGGCCATTCTGTAAGGAGTAATGGATATCGGTACAGTACTGGGAGCTAGCTCAATACTGAACTCAACCTCTCTAACTGGTGGTAATCCTGGTAATTTCTCGGGAAAAACATCCACATACTCACATACTATTGGTACTGCCTCAATCTTCAGCTGTGTTTCTTTATCATTCATCACAAAGGCCAAATACGCCTCATACCCCTTTCTTATATATCTCTGGGCGGTCATATGAGAAATCATTTTTGGTAACTTATCTTGCTCATCTGATTCTATATGAAGAGTACCCCCATTTTCACATTTCATCTCTATGTACTTCTTCCCACAATTGACTATTACATCCTGAGCAGTCAACCATTCCATTCCAAGAATGAGGTCAAACTCATCAAATGGTAACAATATAAGACTTGCTTTAAAGCAATTACCTCTAATCATTAATGGACAATCTTTACATACTTTATCAACTAACACACTCTTGCCTAAAAGATTGGACACTTTAATCATAAATTCTGTAGAATCTATAGGCATACTCAAAAATCGGATACTAATTTTATACAAATGTAAGAGTGTATAGATCTGGGATCTATTAAAGCAATAAATTTGGTATTATAAAGAGAAAAGGTACCCGTAATAACATCAGGAGAAGATGCCTCTTCGCGAACGCGAATGGCATAAGTCCTTGCAGGCGCTCTACCTTCGGGTCTCGCGACCTTCTCTCGAGGGTTACCTCTTCCACTTGCCCCACTTCTCGGGTTTCTCTGCGGTCTTCTTCAGACCATACTCCCAGATCTCAGGTTCTGAGTTCTCTCTTCTTTCATCATCTCGGGATAATATTTTATATAGTGGTATTGGAAACCACATCTAAAACATACATTTTCATGCGTTCGGCATTCTCCAAAGTGGCGTCTGCCACACTGGGGGCATTTGGGTCTATCAGATCAAATGTTCCCCACACTAGCAACTGAAGTCGTCTGTGCTTTATTTCCCGAATACTGTTTACTCTTGTCCTTTCTTGAAAATCCCGTGGAAGTAGCCGATCGAGTAGGAAAATCTCTTGACTTTTTGGATGAAGATTGGAATGACTTATTCCACTGTCACTTTCTAGAGTCACGAGACTCCATTTTAGATTTCTTTTTCTCTTTTACTAGTTCTTCGGTTTTACAAGCCCTCTCTACTAGTACAACAAATTCTTTTAGTTCTAAGATAGCAACAAACAGTTTGATATCCTCATTTAACCCATCTTTAAATCTTTTACTCATGATGGCCTCAGTGGACATCCATTCTCGAGTGTACTTGCTGAATCGTACAAACTCACGCTCATAGTCAGTCACTAACATCTTGCGTTGCTTTAATTCTAGGAATTCCATCCTTTTCTGGTCTATAAATCTTTGAATGATATACTTTTTCTTGAACTCCTCTCGAAAAAATTGCCACATGACATTTTCCTTCGATACCACCGACACAAAGTGTTCCACCATTGGTAAGCAAAATCTTTTAAAAGAAAGACTACACATTTCATGCATTCCTCAGGTGTACATGATAGCTCATTAAATACCCTAATGGTATTTTCTAACCAAAACTCAGCTCTTTCTAGATCATCCTCTTTTCTAGCCCAAAATTCTTCTGCCCAATATTTTTGATCCTATCAATTGGAGGTTTATCTCCTCTTACCACCTCTACTACTTGAGAGGCTACTAGAGCAGGTTGTGGAATAGGCAGGGGTGGAGGGGGTTGTGCATTTGGGTTCGTACGAACGAACTCTATATACCATGTGTTTATCATATGGAGGAAGACTTCTCTAGCCTCTTCTCCTCTTCTTTGACTCATCATAGTGGGTCTATTTTCATTCTCGTTTGGCACTATCCCCTAAGTGGGAGACGGCGCGTTACTCTCTACGTCATCCACCACAACTCTTTTAAGATCCATGTACTATATGTATAAACATAATTTAAGTCGTCAGGAGTCGTTACACTATCATTAAAGAAACATTCTTACATATGGCATGTATAGCTAGACTCGTGCTCATGCTACGTTAGTCCTAGAACTGACTAAACCATAGCTCTAATACCACTAAATATAACACCCCATACCCAAGTCCGAGGCTAAGACTGGATACGAGACATTACTATGCTTGAACTCACTTAAACATAATCTTACGGGCTATAAAATTTTGTCCTGATTTGAAAACTTCTCTTTATTAGTCTAATCATACATTTCATGGGCCTACGAGGCCTTAAACACGTATTTAAGAACTTTCAGAACTTAATCAAAAACTTTTCTTTGAAGCAGGGTTCACACGCCCATGTGACTTGAAACCCGCCCGTGTACCTTTAGACACGCCTATGTCTTCCAACCATGGGCAATACTGACTATATTCACACGTCTTTGACACACCCGTGGACTTAGGCCGTGTGCTACTCCTTGATATACTGACTTGATTACACGGCCTGGGGCACACGCCCATGTTCTGACCGTGCGTCTTACACGGCTTAAACAAACGACCGTGGGGTTTGCCTGTAACACCCCAAACCCGGCCTAAACGTTACGACCGGATCTGGCATGTCACATGAAAGGAATGTTTAAAAATTATACGTTCGTTAAACAGTTCGTATTCTTTTTGAAACTCCACGTTTCGTGGTTTGTATATAAAACCTGATTCATTTAATGCCCATTTTACAAAGTTGTTATTAGTTTGTAAAAATTGTATTTGTTGTGAAAATTGAGTTGAAGTAATTTTGAATAAGAAACGGTTTATTAATATTTTAGGAAAATCCCGCATTAAACATTTAATAGTAAGCACTAACCAATTTAAACGCTACTACGCCTAAGGCCCATTGGGCTCAATCCTACTAGGCCCAATTTCAGGATGTTACAAATCTACCCTCCTTAAAGAAATTTCATCCTCGAAATTTC
Source organism: Gossypium rotundifolium (assembly GCA_025506655.1). NCBI lineage: Eukaryota > Viridiplantae > Streptophyta > Magnoliopsida > Malvales > Malvaceae > Gossypium > Gossypium rotundifolium. The sequence continues at coordinate 135,735,485 of CP106728.1, forward strand.
CAACTACTAACAGTCACACATCCTAACCCACCACACTACGCTCTTGTTGCGCACTCTGATCTTAATAAAACTAATATACTTTCTAATTAAATCTTGGAACCCCTTCACATAACCAACTATCTACCACCGAAGCAAACATATATTTTTCACACATACATACAATTCTTATATCACATCCACACATCGCAGAATAAATACAATCATTCAGCATATAACGGAATATAGTAAAAAGGAAACTTACGGATTTGGTGCCGGAGACTCGGGTGCCATACTTACAGAAAAGAGATATATATATTTTCTAAACCATCATTTGAAAACATTTTTGAACCCAAACCCACAGCTGAGTTTTGAACCTGGCTCTGATACCATAATTGTAACACCCCAAACTCGGCCTAAGCGTTACTTAATCGGATCGGCATGTCACATGAAAGGAATGTTTAAAAATTATACGTTCGTTAAAAAGTTCGTATTCTTTTTGAAACTCCACGTTTCGTGGTTTGTATATAAAACCTGATTCATTTAATGCCCATTTTACAAAGTTGTTATTAGTTTGTAAAAATTGTATTTGTTGTGAAAATTGAGTTGAAGTAATTTTGAATAAGAAACGGTTTATTAATATTTTAGGAAAATCCTGCATTAAACATTTAATAGTAAGCAATAACCAATTTAAACGCTAAAACCAAATAAAATACCAAGGCCTTATTACATAACAAAAACCCAAATAAAAATAAGTCCAAATAAAAGAAATGAATTTACGAGTAAACATATGTATGGCCTCCACGAGTCCACCTCAGCTCCCAAATTCGCGATCTAATGATTACCTGTAAAATTTAACTAAGGGGTGAGTCATCGAGACTCAGTCTATAAATCCCCATCCAACGTGTGTTAAACCCTTACACAATTTCATATGAAAATATGCATGTCATGCAACCCAAAACCTAACCATCCAAACTCCCGATTCTACCCGTGTGGTACCAAACCTTTGGTGGTGCCAAACCACTGGTGACCCAAAGTCACTGATATCAATAATGATGTGGTGCCAAACCACTGGTGACCCAAAGTCACGAATAATCCATATGTGGGGCCAACCACGTTGTGATACCAAATCACTTGGCGACAATCCCGTTTTATCAAATGTGGGGCCAACCCATTGTGGTGCTAAGCCACTTGGACGAGTCGTATGAGGTGCCAAACCTCGGTGACCCAAAGTCACGAATAACATATGTGGTACCAAACCACCGGTAGTGCTAAACCACTTTGGTGACCCAAAGTCACAGATATCAATCTTCCCTCCTCTCATCATTCCGTGCAATATGACATAATAATTGCCTATGCGTTATGTCATGTATGCTAGACATATATCAAATATAAGTATAACATGAATTATCATCATAATCAGATAGACATAAAACAACATAATCATGCTAATAAACCTCTAAGGGTATAACTATAATTTTACCTACTAAGGGTATTTTCGTAATTTACCCACCAATGGTATTTTCGTAATTTACCCACCAAGGGTATTTTGTAATTTACCCACCAAGGGTATTTACCCATCAAATTTCATAATTCAGACTGGAATGGCCTTTCTAAAGGCCCAGTGTCGCCTTGAGCGACTCAACTACCATTTTCGGTCTTTACCGGACTGTTCGGCCTAAAACTCGATTTCGGCCCATTTGGGCCCACACGCTCGTGTGGCCCACCTAACACAAATCTATCCACGTATATAAGTTCCACCTAGTCTAGTTCACTATATACTACATCATCATACAATTTATTCTATTGGGCCTACGGGCCCATTGGGCCTACTTCGGCCCATCGCGGCCCAAGCAGCCCCAACCCACAAGAATACTACTGATGGCCTCAACTATCGCGTCGAAGCCCCACACATGCACTCACATGCTCGTGTGGCTACTATTACCGTGACCGACACTTCGACATTTGCCGCTCTACAACTAGAGTAGAGAGAGTTACACACCTGATAGGACTCTGGTGCTAAACCGCGCTGCGACCACTCCTGTGCCCAACGCCCACCAAGGTATGTTAACCCTTCTCCTGGCATGCTCTTTATATAGCTAGCTCTTCACCTTCATTCCTTGTATCTTTCCGATGTGGGATCCTTCACAAGAGAGTTTAAATTCAATGAAACTCTTACCGTCCACCCGCAAAATAAATACTCCTTTGCTTCTCATGAGATTCGAACCCAGGCTCCCTTATAACATAATCCACGTTGCTAGCCACTTTACCAACTAGCTCCTTGTGTCTTAAACCATGCGCAACTAAATATAACCCTATGGCCAAAGTCTAAATTCATTTAATAAAAATAATCTAAAAGGAATGCAAACGCTACAACTAGAACCTTGGACCTCCTTCCTTCCTTGTGGCGTCATTCCCTTGTCCTTAAGTGGCATCACTTTGCCACTACACCACACACTCCACTTGTGTCATTTTCCTCCACATTTTATTCTTAAGGCCTACCCGCCAACCTCCAGGGTTTTTTTCACCTAAAACAAAATTTCCCCAAAGCTAATATTTGATCCCGTGACTTCATAGAAGCCCCCTAACCTTCCAAAATCACTTATCTAAAAGGTCCAACTTGTACTTAAGCCGATCTCCTATTCTCCAAAAAATTTTAAACGCTACTACGCCTAAGGCCCATTGGGCTCAATCCTACTAGGCCCAATTTCAGGATGTTACATTGCCCGTGGCCTATCCTGACTTCAAACACTAAGGTGTAGGGTACGCACGGCCTAGACACACACCCGAGTGTCTAACCGTGTGGGCATTTAGAGGCTATTTACCAAGCCATTTGCCACCTTGAAATAAAGATCATATTCATGCTCAATTCAACAATTCAATAATAACACATCTTTCATGAATAATACTACATACTTCATTGATATCTATACACATACAAACTTAGACAAAATAGAGATTGATAGTGTGCTTCGAGCTCCGACTTCAACGATCCACAAGTTAGCTTCGCGGGACTACATAGAAAGAAAGAATTAAAGACGTAAGCATTTAGCTTAGTAAGTTTGCATGTAAAACACATATTAATATACTTGCTTAAAATAAACCATGTGACATAACAATGATATCATAAATTTCAGCTATAGAGCTTACTTACTCATACTGATTCTTACATGTTTCATGATACTTACTATTCTCATACTCGTAAGGTAAACATGGTACCTGTATCACTGGATCACATTGATCAGCATACTTTAACATAATAATCATGATCTCTAATTCATCATTCGTAACATAAATAATAATCAATTTCAACTTGGTAATAGCTTTGCTTACTTATCTTTCTTGTTATTTCATTTTAACTTTACTCACTTGCCCGATGAATTTCTGCGAATAATCGAGGATACTAAATCTCATCTTGGTTTCGATGCCATGTCTTGACATGGACTTATACGAAGTATTTTTCTTGATAGCTTTTCAATGCCAAGCTTGTCTTGGACTTACATGATAACTGTTCAATGCCAATCTTGCCTTGGACTTACATGATAACTGTTCAATGCCAAGCTTGCCTTGGACTTACATGATATCTTTTCAATGCCAAGCTTGCCTTGGACTTACATGATATCTGTTCAATGCCAAGCTTGCCTTGGACTTACATGATATCTGTTCAACGCCAAGCTTGCCTTGAACTTACATGATATCTGTTCAATGCCAAGCTTACCTTGGACTTACATGATATCTCTACTTGATTGTCGATGCCATGCCTTGGCTTGGTCTTATACGGACTTTCTTATCTCATGTGGTGGATTGAGTATCCTGGGAAATTCATCTTCAATCGGGACTTGCTCAAACTTAATCTCATTGATTTTTATGTTTAACATAACGTTAAGCATTCCATGATAATAATGTACATTACACTAAGCAATTCAATGATAAAAATCATAAAGCTTAGAAATCATACAAACTTACCTTAATATACAAAATGTATGTAGATATGCAATTTAGTCCTCGACTTTATTCTTGCCTCGATTTTGATCTGGGCTTTGTTTTTATTGATCTATAATCATAAATAGACCATTTAATACACACATTGACTAAATTGACTCTTTACTCATATTTTGGCAAAATTACTATTTTGCCCCTAAACTTTCTCATATTTGCACTTTTGTCGCAAGGCTCGTAAAATGATTCTCATTCAAATTTCTTAAACTACATGCTTAGTTGATTCATTTTCTTTACTATAACAATCTTCAATACTCACTATTTCTAATAGGTATGACCAATTTTCATAACTATTACAAATTAGTCCGTACTATCATTTTTCATGAAATTCACTTAGAAAAAGATGTTTATCTAACATCAAACTCTCATAAACTTCCATAAAACATCATTTAACAAGCATATCATTCATGGATAGATTTTTGAACATGCATCTTAGCTGATCTTATAGCTAAAAATAGCTAATTCATAATACGAGAACTTCAAAAATACGAAAAATATTAAAAACGGGGCTAAGATGAACTTACTAGCAAGCTTGAAAAAAAAATGAAGAACCCTAGCTGTGGAGTCTTCAAATTTTCAGTAATGGGAGGAAGAAGATGAATAGATTTTTATCATCCTTTTCCTATTTTAATCATTCATTAAACAAATGACCAAAATAACCTTCTCTTTAAAAACTTCCATTTAACTAACTCATGACCAATTTTGTCCAAAAATTATAATTTGGAAAAATTACTCTTTAAGGACTTATAATTACTATTCTAAAGCTATTTCATACAAAAAGCTTCTAGAAAATCATATTTTGCAACTTTTGCAATTTAGTCCTTTTAGACCAATTAACCTCAATTTAAAAAAATTTCTTTATGAAACTTTCACACTAACATGCAAACATGGCATAAACTTTAAAAACTCATAAATTCACCTCGGATTCGTGGCCTCACACCACTATTCTGACTAGGCCCTAAATTGGGCTGTTACACCCTCCATCTTTGCGCATACTGTCTGAATATTTCATTTGACTTCTTCTCTATGTTTTGTAAAGTGATTCTGTCAAGTGTCATTTCTGTGACATGATTGTATTGCTTCATGAAGGCTTGGGCCAAATCTCTCCAAGAGCTAATCCTAGCACGGCTGAGTTGATTGTACCACCTGGACACTACAATGAATCAAGAGTTGATCATTGTTAACGTAGCCGATCATCCGTCTACAGAACATAGTAACACGAGCTTCAGGGCAGCTGGTTCTATTGTACTTCTCAAATTCTAGCATTTTGAACTTGTGAGGAAGCACCAAATCTGGAACCAAGCTCAAGTCCTTAGCATCAATTCCATGGTTAATATCAGCATTCTCCAAGGCCTTGAACTTTTCCTCCAACCATTTGCAATGATCTTCTAATTGCCTTGAGGATTCAGTCATTATTCCTTCTCTTTCTACTATGTCTAAGTCAAGGATGACGGGATTAGCTGGGTGATCTCCTGGGTATAGTATCAGCTTGTCCTTATTGAGGCCTAATTGTGACAGATGGCCTCTGGGGATTCTCTTCAGGCTGTGTTGGCACATGTGGTGGAGTGAATCCCCTAGGAAAATCCTCATTGTCTTCAGCGTTAACTATGGGACCTTTTCCTTTGTCCATTGCCCCACTCATCATCTGGGCCATTAGAGCCATCATGTTTCTCTGAGCTTCCAACATTTGGTCCCTCATTTCTTGTTGGAGCTTTGCCAATTGCTCCTGCATCTGATCTTGCATATCCCTTTGAAATTGTTCAAGTCTTTGTTCCATTTTTTTTATTTGGCATGTGTACCGTAAGGGTGCTCAACTTCCAGATTTTCCTTCTCTTTCTCTCTCTACAATAATTTCAACTAATTAGGATCTCTCTATGGACTTAAATACAAATGATATGATGTAATGTAAATGCATGGAATGAATGCAAAAGAAAGAGAGGCATTGATTCTGAATTCAATTCTATTAGAAAAACTTTTCTAGAAAGCAAATTTCTTTACATAAAATGGATTACATATACGGCCTTGCTCTCATATAACAAGCAAAACATCAATCCCCTTCTTCGTAAAGGTCAAATCTTGCAAACTTCTAATAAATGCCTCCATTAGCTCCTTTTTGCTTGATCTGGGCCACGACTCACTACTCACTTATTTCCATAATGCTTGTTAGAAAATCAGGACATGACGGCTCTCGAATAGTCTTCGCCAGCTTGAATCATTGGGCAATAAAGTCTTGTATTCCTTCACGGACTACCAGTCTTCTCTCCTTGTGTTTACTTGGACCATATTCGGACGACCGTATTATAATCCACTTTATCAAAAAATTCATTTTCTTATGACAGACTCTTCTATTTAGCAATCGAATTTGAATCAATACCTCTTTTCTATGATGTGAAATCAAATGCAATCAAAACAAAAGTGAACGCGTTAGCACAAAGAAATAAATAACAAAATAGGGCACTCGTCTGGGTGACCACTAGGGTTTAGCATAGTTCTACCTAGGGTGAGAACTTAGGTTTTCTCCATGTGGTTTAGCTCTAAAGTTAAGGTACCCGAACCAGCAGATTCCTCGATCCTCACCCATTATAGGCTCATACAGACCAAGTTCGATTCAGGGGTATACATTTCCCTATGGCTATGCGGAGGTGAAAACCTCACGAAGACATAGGTACGAATGTATCCCGGAAGCAGTCCACTAGCCCATGCGGAGGTGAAAACCTCACAAAGGCATAGTTTCTCACTCCCATTTAAAAAGTGCGACCACAACGGTCATGCAATATAATGCAAGAGTACCCTACGAGACTCAAACCATAATAAACATATGACACGACACAAACTCATGAGGTGAAAGAATCAAAATCAAATTTAAATTTTTTATAAAAGGACAAAAATAATCAATTTACGGTTTGACCCTCTTATTGGTCCCCAGTGGAGTCGCCAAGCTGTCGAAACTATTTTTTAAAGTTTTATGAAAAACGAGAATCGACTTAAAAAAAGAAAATGAGAGTCGCCACCAATCCCTTTTTAATTAGGTGGGATTGGATAACCTTATAAGACGTTTTATTTCAAAACATTGATTTTTGATCCACAAAATACCAAAAAATAGGTTCAGGAGTCGGTTACGTACGAGGAAGGGTTAGCACCCTCGTAACGCCCAAAAATTATACCTAATTGATTAATTAATGTCCTTATGTCGAGAATTTGAAAAGGATTTGGAAATATAATTTCTTTAAAAATTTGAACGATTTGAGTTGAAATTGGAGATTCCTTTGTTCCGAAAGCATACAAACATCACATCCAGCAAGTTAGGACATGATGTTTTAAACCCTCGTAACCAAAATCATCTCATGATTTACAAAATTTATTAAAAGGTTATTTAGTTATTTGGACGAATGAAAAACCGAAACCCAGCACGTTAGGGCACAATTTCTCGAACTTCCAAACATGAAACATTGCCTTGTTTTCTGAAACTTTATCCCGAGATAACAAATAGTTATATCTAGTGAGTTAGGACACGACAATTTTGAATTCTCGAGGATAAGTTTTTTATTTAAAATTTATAGGTTTAAAAAAAGGATACTTGATATCTTAAGTTCTACGAGAAAAATTAAAACCCAGTAAGTTAGGGTATAATTTCTCTCGAAGTCCTCAAATATCATATATCGCTATATTTAAAAGCCTTTGAATAAAATGCATAAATGTAATTAAATGTGTTTTATAAAACAATTGGTTTTGGAGTAGATATATATATATATATATATATATATATATATATATATTAAAACATCAATTCTAAATTAAAAATCGATTAACAATTAATACTAATAAAAACAATAATAATATAAAATAGCGAATAATTCGAATTAAAATGACAATACTAAGAAAACATAAAAATAATAAACAAATAAAGAATAAAAGATATAAGATATAAGATAGTAAATAACAAAAGATAAAAAAAAAAACTACTGAAATAAACATGAAACTTTACATATGAAATAAAAAAATCAACAATATGAATAAAATAACAAGCTAATAATAAAACAATAAATGAAAATTGATAAAAGTTAAAATAATAATTGAAAAGAAAAAATATTAAATGAAAATTATAATAATAATTATGATAATAATAACAATTTTAAAAATGATAATTAAAATGATATGAGTAAATACAAAAAATATATATGATATAATAAAGATAGTATAAAATTAATAATAGTAATAATAATAAATATAATTATAGTAATAAATATAAATATAATAATAATAATAATAATAATAATAATATGGAAAAAATAATAATGAATATAATAAATAATAATAAAAGTGATAAAACAGAATAATAGTAAGGATATTAAAATAGTAATAATAATATAAAAATAATAGTAGTAGTAAAATAAAAGTATATTAATCATAGAAATAATGATATATGTTAATATACAAGTAATAGTAAAAATAAAAAATAATAAAAATAATGAAAATAGCAATAATAATGGTGATACTAAAAATAATAATAATAATAATAATAATAAATACAATTATAGTAATAATAATATGTATGTAAAAAATAATAGTGATAATATTAAAGATAAAAATAATAATACTAATGAGTATAATAATAATTACAAAATTAATTACAAATAAAAATAATAGTAGTATTAAAATAAATAACTATAGTAAAATAACAATATTAATGGTAGTAAAATAATTAATATAATAGATACAATAACAATAACAATAATTAAAATAAAAAAATAATGGTAACCATGTTAAAATCTATCAATTTAATAACAAAATTAAAAAAGGACTAAATCGAAATTAAAATAGAAATTTTGGGGGCCGATTATAAATAAAAAGGATTATACGGGCTAAATTGTAATGCGCTAAAAACACAAAAGGGCAAAGAGGGAAATATCCCAGGCCTATATTGTGCAGCATTTTATTGCAGGGACTAAACTGAAAAATAAATAAAATTTTTGGGAGAAATTTCAAAATTAAAAAATGAAATTAAAAATTGCAAAAATTGCGGAAGGGACATTTGCACAATAAGACCAAAATAGGAAAACACGCGGATCCTTCCCCTCGTGCGGGTCGGGTCGCGAGTCAGACCTTAAAACAACGTTGTTTTGGGGCTATGGAAGCCAACCCTAAATGGCGTCGTTTTGTATCTTTATAAATACCTAATTTTTTTTTAAAAAAATTCATTCCTCCATCTTTTCTTTAAAAAAAAGTGCAGCTCTCCCTCCTAAGGCAATTTTCGGCAAGGATTCCGACAAGGCTCTGACTCTGGCGCCGTCACTGGCCACCGTACACAGTGGCCGGAGTTCAAAAAAATGTGAGGTTTTTTTTTATAAATGTATTATATATATATATATATATATATTATATATGCTCTTCAAAAAAATAAAAATAAAAATGTATTCGAAAATAAAAAATAAAATAAAATAAAATAAAACCATTACTTTTTTTTATTGTGTATATCTCTGTTTTTGTGTATATTCATCTCTGTGCGTTCGTGTGTCCTCAATTTACAGGCTATTTTGGGGTTTTATTGCCCCTAAAATAATGAAAAAAAAGGAAATACAATATTATGTTTCTCCTTTTTTTTTGTTCTGTCCTTCTTTGCAGGTCAACGGAGAGAATCTCGGTGGCGAGGGGGCGTAGATTGCGGCGTGATGAGAGGTTGGTGGCTGTGGTGCTGACGGCGTGACTGAAGGGTTGCTGAGGCGCTTGAAGCGCGAGGGCTCCTTATGGTTCCAGAAACCCTTAGTTTCTATTTAGGTTTGGGCCATTGGGCCAACAGGGTATTGGGTCATTGTAATGGATTGGGCTCGGGGTAGTTTAGGTTGGGCCACTGATATAATTGGCTGTAAACTGATGGACTTTTATTATTATTTTTTTTTTTGGTTTTTATTTTATTGATATGGCCGGGCAAATTGGGCCTGTTACACCACTTGTTTTATTTTTATACGTGCAATTAAAGTTAATTAAGCATACTTAATTATCTAACCTTTGATAATAATAAATAATTAACCTGCTTAATGAAAATGGTTGGAAATGATTGTACTCATCCACTATCTCATAATTGTAACATCCCTTAACCCGTATCCGTCGTCGAATTAGGGTCATGAAGCGTTACCGAACTAGACACAATTTTTCACAGTCATTTATGGAATAAACCCAATACGCACATTTACGTTTTTCCATATCCACAAATAATGAACAAGACTTACTTTTCAAACCATGTTCCATAATGCAATACATCATAACTCCTAATCTATATGAGTTTCGAATCAAGTTTCCACCTAACAACCCCGAATTTCGTATGTCACACATATATGATACATCCATCTCATTAACCTAATATCAGCATATTATTTTATACATTCTGCAAATATGCTCATTAAAATGGATAGGTCCATGATACTTAAATAGCTTATCATTCACACATATGACACTCAGACAGTATAGCATGACCAAACAAACACATCATACTACCATAATATGAGCAATGTCCCTAAAACATAAGCCATGTCAATCCATAATTTTCAATTCATTTTGCCTTATTAATTCATGGATACAAGATCATTAAATAACCTACCAAACACACATGATATGTGACTAATTCAAATTATAAATATAAATATAGCCAATCTATTGACCATATATTCGGTTCTCAATATAAAACTTCAATGATCAACCCAAAGCATTAATATATACATTTTCATGATCATCTCTGAATTATACCAAGCACATAATAATTTAAGTGGAGATATTCGCACGACATAATAAGCATACTTATACATATATATGATCATTTCTATACAACTACATTTAACTTCCAAGCATTATAAGCATCCGTCTTATACCAAAGATTAAAATAGACCATTATATCAAACATATAAACGATGCTTAATCCCAAAGTAACAGCCTTATTCGTAAGGCCATATATATACATTTACAAAACCGAACATCATTCATTACTTGTCAAAATACAGCCTATACATGCCTTTGATTCAAAAAGGAAACATATATATATACCAAGGAGAGTGATAGTGTGGTCGACTTTCTTGATGATCCCCTGAGCCCGTAGTTGAATCAATGATCTATAAAACAGAAATACAAACACATACAGAGTAAGATCACTAGCTTAGTAAGTCATAAGCAAAAGATAATTCACTAATCAAGCACTTTAACATTTTAATCAATAAATGTAGGACATTGTATATGTATATTTCGATATGCAACTGATACAAAACCGAATACTAGTAATGTATTTACTCAATTACTTATACTTCACTACCATCAACTCGCAACTCGTAAAAGCACAAAGTACATATATTACATGAATCGCATGTTTATAATCATGTAAATTCAACATTCATATCCATTACATTATCACACCAAAATTCTATTATTTTTATATTCATACACGCCGATTATAAGCTCAAATTCACATAACATCTTTCTTAACATAATATTTCAACTCAAGTAACATTAATCACAACTTACCTTACTTCGATGAATTCAAATGGGACTTATGCTTACGAGTTTTAACACAATAGATTCACTATGTTACACCTCGAGTAATTTATGGTTCCTTCGTTTTAAAGTATCACCCAGCATTAAGTCTGCTAGGCACGGCCCGAATATATCACAGCATTAGGCACGCTAGGCACAAAGCCCGAATATATCACCCGGCACTAAGCTCGCTAGGCACGAAGCCGAATATGTCACCAGCACTAAGCTCGCTAGGCACGGGTTCGAATATGTCACCGACACTAAGCTCGCTAGGCACGAAGCCGAATATGTCACCTAAGACTAAGCTCGCTAGGCACGAAGCCCGAATATGTCACCAGCACTAAGCCTGCTAGGCATGAAGCCTGAATATCAACACATTCAACTTTGTGATACACAATACTTAGTACTAAACTATTATCCATCTCATATTCTTCCTTTTACTTTCACCTATTAATCCAAACATACATATTCACATTGTGTTTACCAAATTAATTTCACTACAAATTCATACTCCACATTTGGCCAACATGTGTAATTATGCTTTAAATATTCAAACATCATCATAAACTATGTTTGTAAATAATTCTTTGGTGTATACTTGCTTAAGGACTTACCTTGACTGTCGATTTTGATCACAAGAAACCGGCTATTCGATGACCTTTGTCTTTCCCCGATCCAAATCCATTTTTCTTTGTTCTTGATCTAAACACATTAAAATTTAGCTCAGTCAAGTATATTTCATCTCAATTTAGTCCCTAAGCACATAAATAGGCAATTTACCATTTTACCCCTACTATTTCACATTTTTATAATTTAATCCCATTTGCATAAAACACAAAATACACAAAATTTCTCAATACTACTTAAGGGCCGAATATGTATAGGGACTATACAAGTCCATTTCTTTCATTTATTTTGCAAATAGGCCCTCTAAAATTTATTTTTGTAATTTAGCCCAAATACTCAAATTTACCAAAAATTCAAAGACAAAACATATTAATCTTTAACATATCTTTAATTCAAAATCATCAAACATCACAACCTACATGAATACATCAATGGCCGAATATCACACATGCTTAGATTCAAAAATTTCAACATGGGTCAGCTAATACTCTAAGCAACGATCTCAAAAATGTAAAAATCAACAAAAATCGAGCTAAAATTCTTACCTAATTGAACCAAATAGTTGCTTAAAATTCAAAGCTTCTTCAACCCCTTTTTCTTAGCTACATTCGGCCATGAGAGAGCATGAAGATGATGGCTTATATTTTTTTATGTTATTTTAACATATAACATGTTATTAAAATAATTACTTATTTAACCTTATAACATAAAATTTCATAACATATAACTTAAGGGTAGAATAGACATATGGTGCCCACTACGTCTAAAATTGGACTATTTACTCTTTTAATACCCCACTTTAAAAAGCCATCATCAAATAGGCACTTTTCACTATAGTTTGCTACTTTTTACCTTTTACGCGATTAAGTCCTTTTTCTAAATTAAACACACAAACAATAAAATTTTTCTACGAGACTTTCACACACATTAATTCACATATAATAAACACAAAATATAATATTAAAATATTTCTCAGATTCGGATTTGTGGTCCCGAAACCACCGTTCCGATTAGGGTCAAATTCGGTCTGTTACAACTCTCCCCCTTAAGGATTTTCGTCCCCGAAAATCTTACCGTTAAACAACGTCGGATATTGTTGCCTCATTGAGTCCTCAGGCTCCCACGTAGCCTCTTCAACTCCATGTCGATTCCATAGTACTTTCACTAATGGAATCCTTTTGTTTCTTAACTTTTTCATTTCCTGAGCTAAGATACGGATCGGTTCTTCCTCATACGTCATATCGGGTCAGATTTCAATCTCAGATGGAGCAATCACATGTGACGGATCTGATCTGTATCTACAGAGCATAGAAACGTGAAATACATCGTGTATCTTTTCTAATTCAGAGCGTAACTTCAACCTTTAAGCAACAGGCCCAATACGTTTGATGATTTCATACGGTCTGATAAATCTCGGACTCGGTTTGCCTTTTCGACCAAAACGAAGCACTTTCTTCCACGGAGATACTTTCAAGAATACCCGATCTCCGACTTGAAATTCTATATCTTTACGTTTCAAATCAGCATAAGACTTTTGACGATCTGACGCAGCTTTTAAACTATCTTTGATTACAGCCACTTTCTGTTCAGTCTCTTTAATCAAATCAACCCCTTGTATCTTATTCTCACTGAGCTCGGTCCAGTACAAAGGCATACGACACTTACGGCCATATAGAGCTTCATAGGGTGCCATTTTGATACTTGATTGAAAACTGTTATTATAGGCAAATTCAATCAAAGGTAAGTACTTTTCCCACATACCTTCAAACTCGAGAACGCAACATCTCAACATGTCCTCAAGTGTTTGAATGGTTCGCTCAGATTGACCGTCTGTCTGACGGTGAAAGGCGGTGCTAAAATGAAGTTTAGTACCTAAAGCATCCTGTAATTTCTTCCATAATCGCGATGTGAATTCCGGTCTCTGTCTGAGATAATAGAACTCGGCACACCATGTAATCTCACGATTTGAGATGTATACAACTCAGCAAGTTTATCGAGTGAAAAGTCCATATTAACCAATACAAAATGAGTTGATTTGGTCAGTCTATCTACTATAACCCAGACTACATCTTTCTTGCTCGGTGTCATAGGCAAACCAGATACAAAATCCATAGTGATTTTATCCCATTTCCATTCAGGTATCATGATCGGCCGAAGCAACCCAGAAGGCACTTGATGCTCTGCTTTTATTTGCTGACAAATTAAGCACTTTGACAAAAATTCAGATATATCCCGTTTCATGCCAGGCTACCAATAAAACTGTTTCAAATCATTATACATTTTCGTGCTACCCGGATGTATCAATAATCGACTACTATGAGCCTCACTCAAAATCATCTGAATCAAATCCGAGTTCTTCAGAACACACATTCGATTTTAAAGTTTAAACAGTCATTTGCATCAATTTGAAACTCGATTCCGTATCTTTTCACATCGAATTAAATCTAGCAATCAAATCTTTGTCAACTTTCATGCATCACAAATTTTTTGAATAAACATCGGTCTTGCTTGTAACTCGCTATGATCGAACCATCACCAGACATAACCATCGTGCGCTCATCGCACGAAGAGCAAATAATGATTTTCGACTTAACGCATCTGCAACAACATTGGCTTTTCCCAGATGGTAGTCAATTACCAACTCGTAGCCTTTCAACAATTCTAACCATCTGCGTTGTCTCAAGTTTAGATCTTTCTGAGTCATCAAATACTTTAGACTTTTATGATCTGAATAAACGTGACATTTCTTGCCGAATAAGTAATGACGCCAAATTTTCAATGCGAAAACAATGGCTGCTAATTCCAGATCGTGAGTCAGATAATTTCTTTCGTGCGGCTTCAATTGTCTCGAAGCGTAGGCTATAACTTTGCCTTCCTGCATCAAAATGCAACCCAACCCATTCAAAGAAGCATTACTAAAAACGACAAATTCTTTACCCGATTTAGGCTGAGTTAACACTGGAGCTTCGGTCAAAAGAGCTTTCAGCTGTTCGAAACTTTTCTGACACTTTTCCGACCACTCAAACTTGACATCTTTCTGTCGTAGCCTTGTCAAAGGAGTAGCTATCACAGGAAAATCTTTTACAAACCGTCTGTAGTATCCCGCAAGGCCTAGAAAGCTTCGAATTTCAAAAAAATTCTTTGGTGGTTTCCAATCGAGTATAGCCGTTATTTTGTTTGGATCCACCCGAATACCTGATGTTGAGACAACATGACCCAAGAAACTGACTTCATTCATCCAGAACTCACATTTAATAAACTTTGCATACAGCTGTTGATCTCGCAAAGTTTGTAGCACTAACCTCAAATGCTCGGCATGCTCAGTTTCATCTTTGGAGTAGATCAGTATATCATCAATAAACACTACTACAAACCGATCTAAAAACTGTCTGAAGACCCGATTCATTAGGTCCATAAAAATAGCAGGTGCATTAGTGAGTCCAAAAGGCATAACCAGAAACTCAAAATGTCCGTACCTCGTCTAGAATACAGTCTTTGGCACATCTGTATCTCTGACTCGTAACTGATAATAACTCGATCTCAAATCTATTTTCGAAAATATCGAAACCTCTTTCAACTAATCAAACAAATCATCAATCCGAGGTAACGAGTACTTATTCTTTATAGTTACCTTATTCAGTTGCCGATAATCAATACACATTCGCATCGTTCCATCTTTCTTCTTCACAAAAAGAACTAGTGCACCCCAAGGAGAGAAACTCGGTCGTGCAAAGCCTCTATCTGTTAACTCTTGCAACTGTGCTTTCAACTCTTTTAACTCAGTAGGTGCCATCCGATACGGAGCTATCGAGATTGGAGTCGTTCCCGATGCTAATTCAATGTCGAACTCAATCTCTTGTACTGGTGGTAAACCCGGTAGTTCTTCAGGAAACACATCTGGGTATTCACACACAACCGGTACAGATTCAATATGCTTTTCAGACACTTTATTATCCAGTACATAGGCCAAATAAGCTTCGCACCCTTTTCTCACATACTTTCGGGCTAACATCGAGGATATTACTGTAGGAAACTCACTTAAATCACTAGATCCAATTCTGATGATCTCACCGTTCTAACATCTCAAATCAATAAGCTTTCTTTTGCAATTCACCACTACATTATGTGAAGTTAACCAGTCCATTCCCAAAATTATGTCAAACTCATCAAAGGGCAACAGCATTAAATAGGCTGGGAAGCAAGAATCCCGAATCATCAACGGGCAACCTCTACACACTTTATTAACAAATACACATCTACCCAAAGGGTTGGACACACGAATCACAAATTCAGTAGACTCAACTGCCAGAGTCTTACCGAATACTAGAGTTTCACACACATATGAATGAGTCGAACCAGGATCAATCAATGCAATCACAGTAGTATCATAAAGGATGAAAGTACCGGTAATGACATCGAGGGAGGAAGCATCCTCTCTGGCTCGTGTAGCATAAGCTCTAGCTGGAGCTCTAGCCTCTGATCGTATTACGGTGTCCTTCGTCCCTCTCTAACTACCACCTACATTGCCTAAATGTCTGAGTGGTCTACCCCGTGCTGGCGCACTGCTCGGTCTAGTGTTCTAAGTTGCATTTTGCTCAGCTAACATCGGGCACTCTCAAATAAAATGATCCGACAATCCACATTTAAAGCAGGACCTATCACGAACTCTACAACTCCCAGAATGCCATTTCCCACAATGTTTACACTCAGCCCGGTTCTGTGGAACATAACCGACACTAGCTATCGACGTGGCTCGGGATCTCACTGGAGGTCGATCACGTCTAGGCAAGTCTGAAGTGGCTTTATGTCGACTGGGGTCATCTCTGAACTTTTTATGCACAGAATGGAAAATTTTACTCGATGATCTTTTTCGAGTGTCTCTAGCTTCTACTTCAGCTTTTCTTTTCTCCTTTTTGAGCTCTTCGGCTTTACAAGCTCGCTCGACTAATGTCACAAAATCTTTGATTTCAAGAATGCCAACAAGTAACTTTATGTCTTCATTCAGGCCGTCTTCAAATCTTTTACACATAATGGCTTCGGTAGATATACACTCTCGAGCGTAACGGCTCAATCTGACAAACTTCTGCTCATATTCCATCACAGTCATGCAACCTTGTTTTAATTCTAGAAATTCTTTCCGTTTCTGATCGATGAATCTCTGACTGATATATTTCTTACGGAACTCAATTTGGAAGAAGTCCCAAGTTACTTTTTCTTTCGAAACTACGGATACCAGTGTGTTCCACCAGTGATAGGCAGTGTCTCGAAGTAGAGATATAACACACTTTAGGCATTCATATGGAGTACAAGATAACTCATCGAGTCCCAAATAATGTTATCAAGCCACACTCGACTCGCTCTGCGTCATCATCATCATTGGCCTTGAATTCCTCAGCCCCATATTTCCTGATTTTATCAATGGGAGGCCCGCTAGATCTCATCGGATCTATCATCAGGGGTGCTGAAGGTACCGAAGTTGGATAATTCGGGGGTGGAGGTTGTTGTACAGCCGGATTAGTCTGAATAAACTGGGTAAACCATTCGTTCATCATCTGATAGAAGGCTTGTTTAGCCTCCCCCTCATGGCTACCTAAAACTGGTCGAGAGTCTATGGCGCTGATCCACACGCGGGACCAGGCGCAACGCTCTCCACATCATTAGCTACTGTCTATTGGGATCAGGATTCATTTACTATATAAAATACAATTGAAATTGTCAGAAGTCACCACACTATCATATATACAATTCAAAGGCATGTATGGCTAGACTCATACACACTACGGTAGTCCTAGAATCAACTAAACCGTAGCTCTGATACCAATTAAATGTAACACCCCTTAACCCGTATCTATCGCCGAATTAGGGTTATGAGGCGTTACCGAACTAGACACAATTTTTCACAGTCATTTATGGAATAAACCCAATACGCACATTTACGTTTTTCCATATCCACAAATAATGAACAAGACTTACTTTACAAACCATGTTCCATAATGCAATACATCATAACTCCTAATCTATACGAGTTTCGAATCAAGTTTCCACCTAACAACCCCGAATTTCATATGTCACACATCTATGATACATCCATCTCACTAACCTAATATCAGCATATTATTTTATACATTCTGCAAATATGCTTATTAAAAAGGATAGGTCCATGATACTTAAATAGCTTATCATTCACACATATGACACTCAGACAGGATAGCATGACCAAACAAACACATCATACTACCATAATATGCGCAATGTCCCTAAAACATAAGCCATGTCAATCCATAATTTTCAATTCATTTTACCTTATTAATTCATGGATACAAGATCATTGAATAACCTACCAAACACACATGATATGTGACTAATTCAAATTATAAATATAAATACATCCAATCTATTGACCATATATTCGGTTCTCAATATAAAACTTCAATGATCAACCCAAAGCATTAATATATACATTTTCATGATCATCTCTGAATTATACCAAGCATATAATAATTTAAGTGGAGATATTCGCACGACATAATAAGCATACTTATACATATATATGATCATTTCCATACAACTACATTTAACTTCCAAGCATTATAAGCATCCGTCTTATACCAAAGATTAAAATAGACCATTATATCAAACATATAAACGATGCTTAATCCCAAAGTAACAGCCTTATTCGCAAGGTCATATATATACATTTACAAAATCGAACATCATTCATTACTTATCAAAATACAGCCTATACATGCCTTTGATAGTGTGGTCGACTTTCTTGATGATCCCCTGAGCCCGTAGTTGAATCAATGATCTATAAAACAGAAATACAAACACATACAGAGTAAGCTCACTAGCTTAGTAAGTCATAAGCAAAAGATAATTCACTAATCAAGCACTTTAACATTTTAATCAATAAATGTAGGACATTGTATATGTATATTTCGATATGCAACTGATACAAAACCGAATACTAGTAATGTATTTACTCAATTACTTATACTTCACTACCATCAACCTGCAACTCGTCAAAGCACAAAGTACATATATTACATGAATCGCATGTTTATAATCATGTAAATTCAACATTCATATCCATTACATTATCACACCAAAAATTCTATTATTTCTATATTCATACACGTCGATTATAAGCTCAAATTCACATAACATCTTTCTTAACATAATATTTCAACTCAAGTAACATTAATCACAACTTACCTTACTTCTGATGAATTCAAATGGGACTTATGCTTACGAGTTTTTAACACAATAGATTCACTATGTTACACCTCGAGTAATTTATGGTTCCTTCGCTTTAAAGTATCACCGGCATTAAGCTCGCTAGGCACGAAGCTTAGAATATATCACCAAAGATTAGGCACGCTAGGCACGAAGCCCGAATATATCACCAGCACTAAGCCTACTAGGCACGAAGCCCGAATATGTCACCGGCACTAAGCCTGCTAGGCACGAAGCCTGAATATCAACACATTCAACTTTGTGATACACAGTACTTAGTACTAAACTATTTCCATCTCATATTCTTCCTTTTACTTTCACCTATTAATCCAAACATGCATATTCACATTGTGTTTACCAAATTAATTTCACTACAAATTCATACTCCACAATTGGCCAACATGTGTAATTATGCTTTAAATATTCAAACATCATCATATGCTATGTTTGTAAATAATTCTTTGGCGATACTTGCTTAAGGACTTACCTCATTGTCGATGATCAGCGTAACCCATTTATTCGATGACCTTTGTCTTTCCCCGATCCAAACTGCTTTTTCTTTGTTTTGATCTAAACACATTAAAATTTAGCTCATTCAAGTACATTTCATCTCAATTTAGTCCCTAAGCACATAAATAGGCAATTTACCATTTTACCCTACTATTTCACATTTTTACAATTTAATCCCATTTGCATAAAACACAAAATACACAAAATTTCTCAATACTACTTAAGGGCCGAATATGTATAGGGACTATACAAGTCCATTTCTTTCATTTATTTTGCAAATAGGCCCTCTAAAATTTATTTTGCAATTTAGCCCAAATACTCAAATTTACCAAAATTCAAAGACAAAACATATTAATCTTTAACATATCTTTAATTCAAAAATCATCAAACATCACAACCTACATGAATACATCAATGGCGAATATCACACATGCTTAGATTCAAAAATTTCAACATGGGTCACTAATACTCTAAGCAACGATCTCAAAACGTAAAATCAACAAAAACCGAGCTAAAATTCTTACCTAATTGAACCAAATAGTTGCCAAAAATTCAAAGCTTCTTCAACCCCTTTTTCTTAGCTACATTCGGCCATGAGAGAGCATGAAGATGATGGCTTATATTTTTTTTTATGTTATCTTAACATATAACATGTTATTAAAATAATTACTTATTTAACCTTATAACATAAAATTTCATAACATATAACTTAAGGGTAGATTAGACATATGCCGCCCACTACATCTAAAATTGGACTATTTACTCTTTTAATACCCCACTTTAAAAAGCCATCATCAAATAGGCACTTTTCACTATAGTTTGCTACTTTTACCTTTTACATAATTAAGTCCTTTTCTAAATTAAACACACAAACAATAAAATTTTCTCTGAGACTTTCACACACATTAATTCACATATAATAAACACAAAATATAATATTAAAATATTTCTCAAACTCGGATTCGTGGTCCCGAAACCACCGTTCTGATTAGGGTCAAATTCGGTCTGTTACAATAATAATTTAATGGGTAAATAATTATTAGATCTTTTCGTTAATTGCTAATTAGGTTATTAAGTATTTTTAAATTAAAATTTCATAGCGATTATATTTTTATAATTTAGTCTCTAAACATTAATTAACAATTTTCTTGAGTTAATTTCTTAACTCTTTTTTTAATATATTTGATACTAATATCATAAATCTTTCTATATGTATTTTTCTTGACTCGATTTATGGAATTAAATTTTAAAACTATATTTTTTACACCATCTAAAATTGTATCATTACAACAAAATTGTAATTTAAGTATCTAGTTCGATAAAGAAAATTTTAAGTACCTAACTTAAGTAAATGGTATAGTTTGAAGGCTTGTTATTAAATTAAAATAGTTAAAATGATCAAATGCATCATTTTATAGAATAAAGTTGGTGGCCTCGTTTAAGTACAAAATTATTTGGGTTCAATTTAGATAATACTTTTGAAAGTTTTATTATTATAAATATAATACATTCACAAGAATAATATAAATACAAATAATAGTTTGAGTTATTATACCTTTTAGAATCAAAATAGTATAAAACACAATGCAAAGAACTAAAAAGAATCGGACAAAATTCATACATGACGTGCGTACATAATGTGACTAAATATCCACACATCCTAATTACATATAATAAGACCTGGATTTGGTTTCTCAAATACCAAAAACCTCCACCTTGACGGACCACACCAAGGCCTCATTGTAATTTAGATAAAAATTTTAAAAAGTTTTGATAATTTTTTAATTTCAAATTGATTTTAACTTTTGAAATAATTTTAATTGAGATGATGTATTTACATTTAGTAAATGTATTTTATAAATGTTCAATGTTGTAGTTGTACTTTGAAAATGTCCAATGTGATATTTGAACTATTAATATATATTTTATTATGATACATATACTTTTATAAAATGTCTAATGTGGTACCTAACTATCAATATGTGTTTAATAATAATAATTGGTGTTAACAACATTAGTGAATTGCTAAACCATCAAAAAAATTCAATAAGTAGACTTTTCCTCCAAATCATTAAGTCCACATGAATAATACAACATTATGTGAATAATTTAAAAACAAAAATTAAATTTAAAAACAAATAACTAAGCTAAAACTTCATCTTCTCCATTTAACCATATGATCATCTTCTTCAAAGAATTTTCATTTGAAATAGTATTTTAATTTATGTTTAAAAATATTTTATTATACATAAAAAATACAAGTATTTTCATGTAAGTTTAGTATTCACTTCTTTTTTATTAACCATATGCCTAGCTATTTGTTTTTTTTAATTTAATTTTTCACATAACATAATATTATTCACTTAGATTTAATGATTTGAAAAAAGTTTTACATATTGACTTTCCATTGCTTAATTTAATAATTCACTAAGGTTATTAACTCTAGGTATCATAATAACACATATTGATAGTTCATGTATCATATTAAATATTTTATAAAAGTACAGATACCAAACGTGATATTATCCCATATTAAATCAATTAGTGGTTGACCTTCGATCAATCTTATTTGTGAAAATATATTTAATTCAAACGAGTTTCGCGATTACCTTTTCTATTAACTTTCCAATCATCTAGCTTTAATATGAAGCAATATATATATATAAACTCGTAACCTGTAAAGAAAAAGCTGTATGAATTTGCAAATATACTGATAAAACATGTTCCCATTCCATCAACATATATTTAGATAGACAAATATACTCATAGTCAGTTTTCAATTGTTTCCATGGAGAAGTACTCGGTAATAGTTCTCATAACCATCCTTCAGTCAGTCATTTTTGTTGCATCAGAGCAGCCTGCATACGTTCCAACAGATAATATCACCCTGAATTGTGGAGCTCCAACCGACTTATTAGCTAATGATGGCAGATCTTGGGCAGCAGACAATACCTCAAAATTTGGACCTTTCGAATCATCCCACAACAAATCGCAAGTGTACGAAGCTAATACTCCAGACGGTTCCGAAACCGTGCCTTATATGACGGCCCGAGTTTCCCGTTCCGAATTCAAGTACACTTTCCCTGTTACCCCAGGCCAGAAATTCGTTCGTCTATACTTCTATGCAGCGTCCTATAAAGAATACGACAGATCCAAGGCCTTTTTCTCTGTCAAAGCTGGTTCTTTCACTTTGCTAAAAAATTTCAGTGCTTCCCTTGTTGCAGATTCAAAGGGGAGAAATTGGTTTCCCAGAGAATTCTGTTTGAACGTGGAAGATAATGAGGTGTTGGACCTTGTTTTCACTCCATCTCGTTGGGCTTCAAACGATTCTTACGCTTTCATCAATGGAATCGAGATCGTGTCGATGCCTACCAATCTTTACTACACACCACCTGACTCAAGGTATGTCCCTTTCGTTGGTCAGAGTTATCCATTCCCTGTTGAGAATGACACCGCACTTGAGATGGCGTATCGATTGAATGTTGGCGGCCAATCCATTTCGCCCAACGGTGATACTGGCCTTTTCAGGCGTTGGTCCGATGACTTTTTTTACATGACAAAAAATAGCTATGTTACTGTGAACACCTCCGTGCCAATCAACTACACAAAGATTCCGAGATATACGGCACCGGAGATGGTTTATCGGACTGCACGGACAATGGGCCCTAGTCTTGCGTACAACGAGAAGCATAACTTATCATGGAGATTGCCCGTGGGTTCGGGATTCAAGTATATGGTGAGGCTTCATATCTGTGAACCACAAGATCCGATAAACTCTCCGGGAGACCGGAAGTTTAAGGTCTTTATAAACAGTCAGACGGCTGAACAAAACGCTGATGTGATTATGTGGACCAGGCATGGCAGAGTTCCGATTTTTAAGGATTATGTCGTGTTAGTATCAAAGGAGTACATCACCATAGATTTGCATCCTATTGTTGCAGTTTACTATGATGTTATCTTAAATGGGATTGAAGTGTTCAAATTAAGCAACTCTGATGGCAATTTGGGTGAACCAAACCCTGAACTACGGATGGCTTCACCACCACTTTCGGATTCGTCCAATTCTGCAGGTGCAAAATCCAAGAAGAGAACCTTGCTAATTGCTTGTGTTGGATGTGCGACTGGTTTGATTGCCATAATTTCTTTATTGGTTTGCATGGTTGTTCGGCGGCAAAGAAAGGGAACAAGTTGGCTTTGCTGGTGGGTAAATCAAAACGAAGGGAAATCCACAAGGACCTCACTGTTACCAGATGAACTATGCCGCCATTTTTCACTGGATGAGATCAAAGCTGCTACCAACAATTTCCATGATGATTTAGTTGTTGGGAAAGGTGGGTTCGGGAAAGTATTCAAAAGTTTCATGGATGAAGGTGAAATGATAGTTGCAATCAAGCGCCTGAATCCAGAATCCAGTCAAGGTATTCGAGAGTTCTTAACAGAGATCGAGATGTTGTCTCAACTCCGCCATGTTCATTTGGTGTCCTTAATCGGATACTGCAATGAGAAACGAGAGATGATTCTGGTGTATGATTTTATGAGTATGGGACTCTCTCGGATCATCTTTACGGTACTAGCTTTGCCTATGATCCTCTCACATGGAAGCAAAGGCTTGAGATTTGCAAGGGAGCTGCAACTGGATTGAACTATCTTAATACGGAAGTGAGACATACTGTTATCCACCGTGATGTGAAGACAAGTAACATTCTCCTAGATGATAAGTTTACTACCAAGGTTTCGGATTTTGGGTTGTCGAAAGAAGACCCCAAAGACGAGATGCTCATAACCGGGATAAAGGGCACCCGCGGCTACATGGACCCGGAGTATGCTCGGAGTCATAAATTAACCGAAAAATCAGATGTATATGCATTTGGTGTTGTCTTATTCGAAGTGTTATGTGCAAGAAAACCTGTGAATACGAAATTGCCCGAATCTCAAATGAGCCTGGCACATTGGGCCAAGCAATGCATTGCAGATGGGACACTGTACAAGGTTATTGATACATATTTGATTGGAAAGATAGCTCCAGAGTGTTTTAAGGTGTTTGTCGAAATTGCAGAAAGTTGCATAGCAGATGTTGGAACCGATAGGCCATCAATGAATGATGTCATGGAAAGGTTGGGGTTTGCTATAGAGTTGCAAAAGGCTGCTGATGCCGAGATGTCGAAGATGGACCCGGCAAGTGAGTGTAGCTACCCGGATATAGTGTTCCCAGTTGCTCGGGACATGGACTTCGACGATGAATCAGAGGTGGATTCGGAGTTGGATTCGAATATATGCAGAGGAGTAGGGTTATTAGATTCAGATACTACTGGACTGATTTATCCTACTATTGGTTCAAGCACATCAATGTGCACCTTCTCCAGCACCACCAACACCACAAAAAGCATAGGAAATTAGAAAATCAAATTTGGAGACTTCATGCAGCCAAAAGGCTATATCTCTTAATTTCGTTTCTTTTTGCTAATTAATAAATTAGGTTTGTTGAACTAGTTTCATGCTTTAGTCTTAGTCATCTCTATTAAGGGTTTGCATTTGATTTATTAGTAATGTCTAAAATTGGTGGTTGTTTCAACGCAGAAAGACCATAAATATAATTTACTTTTATTTTGGTCTCTCTTACCTTGTTCAAATAAAAATCACTTAGCCATTGATTGCCTTTTGATTTTGAAAAAAAAGAAGAAAAAGATGCAATAATTTTAGAATATTTTCACTTAATATTCATTTTGAATAATATTACTTAGTAATATATATTTTAATTAAATATTGTAATTTCTTATAGAAAGGATTTTATAACTATTAAATTTAAATATATAAATGGTTTAGATTAAATTTAAAACTTTTTATTTTAGGTTAAAACATTTTATGAAACCTTTCCCTTTTGACTTTCTTGTTTACTCTCCATTATAAATTAATTTTTTATGCTATCTTTCTCTTTGATCAATCAAAGGTAAACCTTACTTCTCATCTTTGTTTTTGTTCTTTCATTAGTATCTTTCATTTTTTTTTTCATCTTTCATTTTATTACTTTCCAAATTTTTAAGAAATAATTGCAATCTAAATTTATTTTTATGAAGATTTTTTTCAATCTTTCATTAAAGTTTTCTTTCCTACAATTTAAATCCACTAGAAGAAAAAAGTATAATTTTCATAAGCAAGTCTTTTTGCCAACTACAATCTCTAACATTTATTTCATGGTCAGGGGTAAAGTCAGAATGACTTTTTAAGGGGGACGAATGAAATTTTACTTTTGGTAATCTATATCTTTATAATTTTTAAAGGATTAAATCAAACTTTTATAATTTTAGGGATGGTCGAAGTGTAATTTTACCTTTACTAATTTAAAATTTTAAAAATTTTTAAAAGACATAAATAATAATTTTTTATTTTAGGGAGTCAGGGCCATGCCAATCCCTAACTACACCTCCGTTTATGGTATATAATAGGTTCCAACTACAATATCTAACTTATATTTCATTAATTCTTTTTTCAAAAATTTGGGAAAAGAAAAGATTGATAGTATAAAAAGAAAAAAACACTTTACATCGGAAACTAAGTGGAGAAATCCAGATGAAATGTTGTAACTTAAAATAAAAAGTTTTTAACTTAATATGATGCATTAAATATAATGGTTATAAAATAGTGTAAAATTAAGTACTTTTTTGTAATGTAAGTTGACCGCTCCTATATATATATATATATATATATATATATATATATATATTAAAAATAAATTTGATTGATAAAAATATAAATATATATTATAATTTTTTTTAAATGGAACTAGATCTTGGTTTGTGGGCATTAAAATTAATTTATAAGAAATTAATGAAAGTTTCAAGGTCTGTATTAATGCTACTTTCTTTAAGGTTTTATTCGGCCCTACCTATATTATGGTGTGTAAAAAGGTTATTGGTAAATGAACCTTGAGAATACAATGAAGCCCAATGACTGTCTACGTTTTGCACTAACATAAGCAATCCACTAAGCACTGAGCGGAGAATAGCAAGAATATCAATTTCTATAAACAATTTCTATGGTAATTCTTTATAAAACAATCTAGGAATATAAAAGATTGTGGGAGAATAGAAATAAATTGATATGTTTTTTTGGTGTGTCATACAAATAAAAATTTACTCATGTTTGTAAGAGGTCTCTTTATAAAGACATAACTACTCAACTGGATAGTTATATCTTTAGCAATAAGCATAGTTCTTTAATAGATATCTATGATAGTACCCTAAAATGACATACTTTTATGTGTTAATTACATATACATTTTGAGTAGGATCCTACTAATTTGGGTTGTTTATGGCTTTTTATCTTGTATGGGCTAAATTGAAGGAAAAAAGAAATTTGGGGGCAAAAATCGTGAATTTAAAGACAAGACGAGTCAGCATGCAAAATAAGGAAGAAGTGGTGCCGAAAATACAAAGTGTGGAAGATTTGGGACAAAATTTCAAAGAAGAGATTTATGGACATAAAACTTTGTTTAAATTTGAATTTTATTTTAAAGATTATTGTTTGGATTATTATGTTGTTTAGATTTAAATTCAAACTATATATTTTAAACATTATCATCTAGACTTTAAATAGGAATCACTTAGGGTTTTTCATGTGCTATAAATAGGGGACAGAGTGACATGAATACTCACTCACCACTTTTGTAAAAAACTCCTTCCCCCTAAGGCTCTTAGCCTTTTTGTTTCTTTTCCTTTACAATATAATTTTGTTTCATTAAACTTGTGTTTTTTTCCCAAAAAGCACTAAACTCGTCTAGCCAAAGGTTATCAAGATTCCTCAAAAAGAGTTCATGAGGCTTAAAACCCGCACTTAACCATTCACAACGAGTATTCATTATTTCTCCGCATTACAGGATTGACGCTTCCTTTAATGTCCTTCCAAAAGTAATATTTTCATCTTGTGCAAAGGCGGTCGCTTTGTATGTTTTGGGAAGGTTGCGCAGTCAATTCACTGACTTATTTCATCAGAGGTTGTCGAGCCCAAGAGACAAAATGGTGTAGTATTCGCCATTAAGAAATGATGATATCTAGTCTTTGAGGATTTGACCCTACTCCCCTTATACTATTTCTTTTTGTTATTCAGGGATAGAATAAATTTTGTGCTTTTAATGACACACCAAATTTTGACGCCGTTGCCAGGGACTGGCAACGTAAAAATCTTGTTTTTTTTTTCTTATGACCATATATGCTCCAGGAAATCTTGCATTTGATTCAAAAATAGAAAAGACTGTGAGATCTAATCGCAAAGAAACGAAGCAACAAAAAAGGCAGTTAGAGGTGGTAGGAACTAAGAGTAATCCATCACTGGAAATTGAAGCAAGTGACGAAGTTATGTCTAGGGTTAATGAAAACCCTGCTCAAACACTAGAGAATGAAAGAATAGGAGTTGATCCATCGGAAGAAGTGCCTAACGCTAGGGTTAATGTAAACCTGAATCCGGCACAACAACCTTTGGCTCAAACGATTCGGCAAATGGTCGAAGCTTTTGCATATCAACAGTCATTATGCATTACGTATCAGTATTAATCTAGTTGCTGCTGGCTTTTCATGGATTGCAAAAAAAAATCCATACAAATATCTAAAAGAGTTTCATATAGTTTGTCTTTGTATGAAACCTCAGGGCATAATTGAGGATCAAATCAAATTACGTGCTTTCCATTTTTCCTAGTAGACTGTGCTAAGGAATGACTATTTTATCTACCTCTTGGAACTATCACAACCTGTGTTGATCTTTCTCGTTTGTTTTTTAATAGATTTTTCCCAACATCTCGCGCAGCTAAACTAAGGAAGAAGATTGTTAGGATAAGGCAAAAAGATGTGGAGTTTCTTTACGACTATTAGGAATGATTTAAGAAGTTGTGTGTAAGTTGCCCACAACATAGGATAACAGAACAATCTCTTGTCCAATACTTCTATGAGGGCTTGAAGCCCATAGAAATGAGTAGTTGCCACTAGTGGAGGACATTGGTCAACATGAGCCCCCAATAGGCAAGGGACTTGATATTGACAATGGTTACGAATACTTAATAATTCTGAGCCAATCTTGAACCCACTAGAAGGGTTCAATAGTTAAGTAATTCAACTTTAGAAGATAAAGTTGATAGGCTTACTAATATCATGAACTCTCTTTTTGTAGTAAAAGTAGGACTAGCTCGATTATGCGAAATCTGTATAGCACCCAAACGTACAATTGATGTATGCCCTAGTTTGTGTAACAATACCATTACCCATTTAGATGCTGTGGGAAACTTTTCTAGACCACCCCAAAGGTGATATGACCCTTACGCTAATACATATAACCCAGGATGGAAAGACCATCCTAACTTGAGTTATAGGGCAAACCTGCGGTATAACCAGCGGTTTCCACGACAAACGCAAGGTTCAGGTGCCTCTCTAGAAACCATGGTAAATAAATTAGCAGCTAATGTACTTGATTTCCAACAACAAATGCAACTGTTGATTTTCAAATAAAAATCGAGACATTTATAAAAGAGTGACAACGTCAATTGAGAAAATAAATTCACAGGGAAAGTTGTCATCACAAACGAAACCTAACCTAAGACAAAACATAAATGCAACGACGTTGTGAAGTGGAAAAGAAAACCAAATCCTAGTGGAAATATTGATCAAGATTTTGCCCAATAAAAGCATGAGAACAATGAACAGGTCCGAATGAAACCTTCATTACCCAAAATTCAACCTTTGTTTCTAGGGTGATTGAACCAACATTGAAGAGGTAAAGAGGAAAAAGAGATCCTTGAAACATTCAAAAATTTCAAGACCAACATACCATTGTTAGATGCTATAAAACTAATTCTGTGATATGCCAAGTTCCTCAAGGAGCTTTGCACTAACAAGTGAAAATTGACTGGTGATGAAAATGTGTACGTGATATCGCAATGGAGAATGGCAGTAAAATGTAAAGATAAGGGCAAGTTTGCGATACCATGCAAAATAAGCCACTTAAGTATTAAAAAAAAGATATGTGTGATTTCGCGGCCTCCATAAATGTAATGCCTTTTACCATTTATGAATCACTTAACGTGGGTTTTTTTTGAAGAAAACATGTGTTATAATTTAATTGGTGGACAGGTCTATTGTGCATCCTAAGGAAGTCCTTAAGGACATAGTGGTAAAAGTCAATTGACTTATCTTTCCTACGGAATTTTATGTGGTGAAAATGGGAGAGGATGACGATTCTAGGTCTTCAAACATTTTATTCGGGCGACCTTTCCTTAGTATCGCAAGTACTAAGATTGACATGCATAGTGGAACACTCACGATGGAGTTTGACGGGGAGATCATGAAGCTTAACATTTACGACGCTATTAGTCACTCTAGTAAATTTTGAACATAAACAATGTCAACATAATTAACTCATTAGTAGAAGAAACTTTTTAGTTACTTCATGAAAGTGAACTCAAAACATTATTTGATGATAATTTCGATTCAAGACCTATTTGTGAATTTGTTACTAAATTATTGTCTCCTATGAACACTAAACTTCTACCTTCAATTGTGCAGGCAATAGGTTTGGAATTAAAACCACTTCCCGAGCATTTTAAGTACGTATTTTTAAGGAATGATAAGACCCCACTGACAACTTCGAAGAGGAAAGTTTGTTACAAGTACTAAAAGACAGAAATGAGGTAATTGGCTAGACCATTGCGACCTAAAAGGGATAAGCCCCTGGACATATACACAAAAGATGCATGATGAGAATAAGTAGAAAACATTATTGATTTCTTTATGGATGATTTTATTGTACATGGGGAATCTTTTGATTAATGCCTTAAAAACCTCACAAAAATATTAAATAGATGCAAAAAATTTAATATTGTCTTGAATTACAAGAAATATCATTTTATGGTAGACAAAGGTTTAATTATAGGACATATAGTTTCAGCTAAAAGGATTGAGGACGATAATGCCAAAATTAATATTATAAATTCTTTTCCATATCCCTTAACTGTAAGAGAAATTTGTTCTTTCCTTGGCCATGCAGGATTTTACAAACGCTTTATAAAGAACTTCTCAAAAGTAGTTGAACCACTATGGGAATTATTGAAAAAGGATCATAATTTGTGTTCAGCCCCAAATGCAAGGAGGCTTTTGACACACTCAAATAGAAGTTGGTCTCCACTCCTATAGTGCAAGTGTCAAATTGAAATTATCTCTTTGAAATCATGTGCGATGCAAGTGACCAAACTGTGGGTGCCGTGTTAGGGCAAAAGATAGACAGAGAGCTCCACGTTATTTGTTATGCCTTAAAAACCTTAGATGTTGCACAAAGCAATTACACTACCATAGAAAAAGAACTTTTAGCTATTGTATTTGCTTTGGATAAATTTCGGTCTTATCTATTGGGATCTGAAATGGTTATTTTTTCTGACCATACAACTCTTAAGTATTTGATCGCAAAAGGAAGCAAAACCAAAGCTCATTAAGTGGATTTTACTACTCCAAGAATTCGACATCAAGCTTCGAGATAAAAAATGATGTGAAAATTTGGTGGTTGACCACTTGAGTAGGTTAAAAACACCTTGTGATAACACTCCTATAAAGGATGAGTTTCTTGATACGGGCCTATTTTTGGCTTAAGAGTATTTTCCATGCTATGCGTACATAGGTAATATAGTTGATATATATGGCTTAAGGTGCTAAATGTTAAATAGTAAATTTGGTACATTTGGTATGAATTGGATAGGTAAATAAAGTGGTAAGCTTTGGTATAAACTTAGTGATAAGTTGGTTGAACTATTGGCTAAACTATGCATATGGTTATACAAGTTTAATTGTTGTGATTGAGGTGCCTTTTTGGGCATATTGGTTGTTTGTATATGTATCTTATTTGGATAGCTTGATGTTGCATGATTTGGGTGCACTTTGGGATTCTTGATTATATGTGAAAAATTGGTTATAGGCATGTGCATGTTTGGGTGAGACAATTGGCTTGGAAATAGCCTACTTTTCATCCACACGGCCAGAGACACAGGCTTGTGCGTCAGTCGTGTGTAACACAGCTGTGTGTCCCCTGTAGCTTACAGAGGGTTGCAAGTCAGGTAGTTACACGGCCTAGCACACGAGTGTGTGAGGCCATTTCAAAGGGTACACGACCTGGACACGAGCGTGTGAGGCCATTTCAAAGGGTACACAGCCTGACACACGAGCATGTGGATTGGCCGTGTGACCCAAGTCAGAGAGTTACATGGGCACGGACATGGGTTGAGACACGACCGTGTGTCCCCATTTCAAATTCCCACATGGTCTGAGACATGGGCGTGTGCCTCAGCCGTGTGAGTCACACGGCCATGGGGTCAATTTTGAAAATTTTCATCCTTTTCTGAAAAATTCTTTATGTTTTCGATTTAGTTCCAACTTGTTTCTAATGTATTTTTAGGGCCTCGAGGGTTCGTATAGGGGACGATATGCATGCTATTAATTGGCTTTGCTATGATTAATGATATGAATTAAATTGTTTAAACAAATTTGTTTGTTTTGAAATGTAAACTCCATAGGGATATTACATCTACAAATTTCTTCTTTCATTTATCTCGAGATGGATTGATGGTGTCTTTAGCTACATTCGATAATTCAATTATGAAAATGATATTGGTTTCCACCCAAACAGACAAAAAATATATAATCAAACATATTTTACATTTTATTCATTTTAGCCCTTGTATCTGAAATGTTCATATTTTTCAATATTTAATATGGAATCACTATCTAATTTCATAGTCTTTCATTAAGGACCTTATATTTCTAATCTATAGCATAATTTCTTAACAACTTTCAATTTATTCAATTTAGTCCCTAATGTCAAAGTTAACTAAACCTTTAATTCTAAGCTAATTCCACTATATTCTAATACAGTATTAGTAAAATCTAAGTTCAACAACTAAATTGCTATCAATTTCAAGCCTAATTTCATCATTATTAACTAATGGCAACTAAACTTGTAGATTGAATAATCAAATTCTTGGGCATGACTTAATAGGCTTAGATGATTAAAATTCTATAAAAATCATCTAAGAAAACCTCTCTTATCTTAGCTAATTTAAATCAATTTTTGTTAAAAAGCTTGAAAGGTTTTTCTTTTTCTTCTCTATGCACGGACGACACAATTCTAAAGAATAAGATCTTCATCTTATTCTCTTTCCCACTTGTTTTGTTTTTTTACTCGCAATTAAAGATAATTAAGCTTACTTAATTACCTAACATTTGACAATAATCATTAATTAACATGCTTAAAAATGGATGGAAATGATTGTGCTGATCCACATTCTCATAAAAATGTAATGGTTAAATAATCATTAAATCTTTTGGTTAATTGCCAATTAAGCCCTCAAGTATTTTTAAAATTAAAATTTTATAACGACGAGACTTTTGCAAGTTAGTCCTTAAACTTTAATTAACAATTTTTCGAGTTAATTTATGAATATACTAACATTGTAAATCCTTCTATTTATATTTTTATTAACTCGGTTTAGGAATTAAATTAAAACTACATTTTTGACACTATTTAAAATTGAATCATTACAACGAAATTGTAATCTAAGCATCTAATTTGATAAAGAAAAATTAATTACGTAACCAAAATAAATGGTATAATTTGTAGGCTTGTTAATAAATTAAACCTAATTAAAATGATCAAATGCATCATTTAATAGATCAAGTTCTTGGCTTCATTTAAGTACATAATAGTTTTTGAAAGTTTTATTATTACAAATATAATAGATTCACAACAATAATATAAATATAAATAATAGTTCGAGTAATTATAACTCTTAGAATCAAAATAGCATAAAACTCTACGAGCAAAGAATTGAAATGTAACACCCCAAACCCGACCTATACGCTACGATCGAATCTGGTATGTCACAGGGTTAAGTGAAAATGATCTCCTACCAAGTTTGGGAAAAGTACTAATTTTGAAAACCTTTTTTTTATTAAGCGGTGTCCCGAAAACCAAGATTTGTTAGCTTGGAAAAATTCACAATTTTAGTTAATCGATTATTCAATTGGACTAGGTGCGATTTATTTAAAGAAACGTTACTTAGTGAACTCGCATGTTTAAAACCCATTTAAACTTCGTGTCTAAAAATCTTTCCATGGTATCATGCATAAGTGCTAAATAAAACCGAAAGCAAATTTAAAAGACCTTATTACATCGAAAATTACCCAAATTTAAGAAAAACTCTAAATAGTGAAAAAGTTCATATAAATATAACGTCTTCTATGGCCTCCACGAGTCCACCTCGGCTCTCATATCCACGATCTACTGATTACCTGAAAAGTTTATGCAAAGGGTGAGTCATAGAGACTAAGTGTGCAAAACCTTAAACCGGCCCACAGCCCACAATCTCATTTTAAGCTCATACATGATATCATACAAATTCATGAGTGCACTAAACCCGGCCCAACCTAGAATTTCCATGCTCTACACGTCATCCCGTACCAACAGTCACACCGTGGGGATTTCTACAATCGACCCTCCATCCGCTACACGCCGTTTTGACAGTCATACTGACAGAATATGTGGCAGAGCCACCGATCACTATGTGACCTTAAAATCAACTGTGGCATAGCCACCGATCACTACATGACCTCATAAACAGATGTGGCAGCGCCACTGATCACTATGTGACCTAAAACAATGTGGCAGAGCCACCGATCACTAAGTGACCTTATCACTTCCCCTTCATCATCTATCCCATATCCCATGCACAACATTCTTACCATAACAAATATATCATGATTAATAACAAAACCATAAATCATCGCATGCATTAGAACTCATATCTGGTAATTACAGAAACATACCTGGCACCCCTGCCTTACCCACATGGGTATTTCGACTGTAATCATAGCCTTTACC
The DNA here is from genome assembly GCA_025506655.1 of Gossypium rotundifolium. NCBI lineage: Eukaryota > Viridiplantae > Streptophyta > Magnoliopsida > Malvales > Malvaceae > Gossypium > Gossypium rotundifolium. Next base: position 135,770,249 of record CP106728.1, read on the forward strand.
GACTTTTCAGCCCACACATTCAGTAATAACATAATTAGAGAAAGTGTGTTAGGGTCTACACACCTGGTAACACGTAATACGAAACTCTCTACGTCGACGCTATCGATAGCAGAAACAATCGCTATCTGCCTACGACTCTGCTCCGTAGTCGGTCCACAACTCGGTGGCCAATCTCGGACTGCTGACACCACTCGCTTCTTAAACTCAGGGATTGGGTTTACGGGTCCAATCCCCTCCTTCGCCAGATCGGTATTTGATTCCATCAAAAGACCTTGTCAATAGCTACTACCATGAAATGTGGTTGTTAAACCATAACATAAGGTTAAGGTGATAGCGCGTTAACGATTCTAAACAAGTCTAAGAGAACACCCTTACCTCGCAATCCTAGAAGAGGAAGAGTTTGGAGACTAGCGATTTTTGACTTAGGGATCTAGATGATTCAATCTACTTCGATACCCGACATGTCACCCCAAAGAAGAGAAGACAAGAACAGTCAAAACATTAATCAAAAGATAGCCTTGCCAAGCCAATTAACCTTTCGACTTTTGCTTTCAAAACCCGAAAGAGGAAGGTGAATTGTGGAAGAAATCGACACTTACCTTAACAATGGAGATTCAGCTATCTCTAGAAGATTTTGGCACTTAGCACCCTAGCAGCAAAGATTTCGGCAAGGATTAGAGAAGGAGATGAAAGAATTTCAAATAACACAAAAAGGGCTATAGGGGAAATTCAGGAGTTTCAGCTTTTGAATAAACCAGAGAAAAGATGAAGAGAATGAGTTTATGGTTATTCGGCTTGTAGAAAAAGAAGGGAAAAGGGAAGGAACAACATGGGGCATTCGGCTATGGCATAGAATTAGAGATGAAATTGAAGTTAAGGTGTAACATCCTAGATTAGGGGTTGTGCGTTTGGAGCATAACTCAAGTGTTAATAGGCTTTAAGTGTGGTTGGTGATGTTTTAAAGGTTTTTAAAACTCTAGGATTAAAAGGGGGATGCATTGGAAATTTTTGAAATTTTAAGTTAAAAGGGGAAATTAAGGCAAGGTGGCCTTAAGAGAAAAAGTATGTGAAATTTGACACACAAACAGGCTTGGAAAAGTGGCCTGAAGATGCCACTTAGGGCCTTGCCACATGCAAGGGTGTTGGGCCTGAGTTCAAGTCACATGGGAAGAAAATAAAAGAAGTTTTATTTTGCTTCCGTATACGAGGTGGACGGCAACAAGGCTCTTAAAAGGGAGTTTTTTCTCTTTAAAATTGCTAAATAGGGATAAATGATGATTTATCTTAAGTATTTTTAAAGAGATAAATAAGGGATTTATTTATCATTATTCCTATGAGATAAAGGTTGGATTAAACTCTTTTATTTTATGATAATTAAAGGATAAAGCTATCAAATAGAAGAGTGGTGGCCAAGTAAGGGACTCCTTAGATGATAATTTCATCTATAAAAGGAAGGAAGGAGGGCTACTCATTAATTTTCTTCCTTCTCTTCTCTCTCTGCCGAAATTCTTAGGGTTCTCTGCTCTTCTCTTCTCTTCTCTTTTCTTTTGTCTAGCCAAATTCCCTAGCCTCCTCTCTCTTTTATTCAAAACCAAAAACACAATCCAACCTAGCCGAATTCTTCATAGCACCAAAAGCCGAAATTCTGCCAAAGCCGAATCTTTGTTGTGACAGAAGGGTGTTGCCGATTTCATCCAAAAAGGTTTTCTTTGGGATCTAGTAGTTGTCGACTACAAGGAGTGGTTTTGGGATTTAGATCTGTAAGGAAGGAGTTCTACAATCGCAAAGGTGCAAATCGTTAGACGTGGGTTTCGGGATTTAGTCAATTGTACTAATCAGGTGCGTAGTTATCACACTATTCTCCTGTTATTGTATGTTGTTATGTATGTTTGATTATGATGTGTATGTTAGCCGAAAATAATGGCTAAGATGGTGGATACCCGTAGTGGGTAATCGATTAATCAGGTCAGTGCTCTATTTTGCCTATGATATATGTGTGATATTTGTGGTGAGCATGTGATAAATATTTACTCTGATTGTTAATCTGACATGATACACATATATGCATGGGACTTGGGATGTGAAAATTGAAGGAAAGGGTGTACATCATTATGTACGTGGTCTAATACTAGCCTCGTGCTACATTAGCGCTTGATGTTAGCTATGTGCTTCATCAAGGGAGGTGGTGGCTAAGTGCCCATCTCGGGTGTTGATAGCTGTGTGCATCACCGTGGACTAATTGATATGTGGGATCCCTATGGGATCGGTGGCTCAGCCACGGCCTTGAGCAGCAAGTCTGCCAAGGTAAGATATGTGGATCATTATGTGATCGGTGGTGGATTAGCCACGGCCTTGAGCAGGGGCGTCTGCCAAGGTAGGTGTAATGGATGGACCCTAGGTTGGGATGGGCTTCATAATTGCATATTTATGTGTATGGACTGTGTGGATATGGGCCAAGCCCATATTCGGAGATATGTGAAATGACTATGCACTGAGTCAGTTTGACTCACCCAATATTTTAAACCTTTCAGGTGATGCGTAAAGCTTGGACCGGGTTGGAGTGGATACAAAGGTGGCCATGCAGAAGCAGATTTTCATGCAGAAAGATATTTTTAATTAATTAAGCATTTATATTTTCAGAGACTTTGATTATTCAATTATTGTAATAAGGCCCTAAAAGTATTTAAAGTCATTTAAGAGTTTTCATTAAGTTTATTATTATGTTTTATTATGGATTGACAATTGAGGAATTATTTGCAAACGATTTTATTTAAATCTATATATACTAAAGTTTCAATCCGGATATTTTATAAACACCACACCTTACTTAAGAATTTTAATGAACACTATTTTCTAAACTTAACAAAATTTTCATGTTTTATCCTTAAGTTCAAATTTGTTTCAAACATTTTCCGATGGCATTTCAAATTCGATTAAGTAGTGAATGAAATTTGGGTTTGGGGTGTTACATAAGGTTTTAGGTTTTTTGAGAAAGAGATGATTGAGAGAAGAAGAGTAAAATAGAATGGAAAGAAGCAATAGAAACAGTAAAGAAGAAGAGAAATTTCGGCAAGACTTTGGGGTAGATTCGACTATGGCAGAATAATGAAAAGAGAAGGAATGCTATAGAAGTTTCGGCTCACACTTAGAGAAGAAGCAAAAGAGATTTGATGAAGGCCCTGAATGCCAAAAATGAAAAGGAGATTACTCACCTGGTTACTCAGAATTTCGGCACTCCCTAACCCAAAGCCGAAAAATGCACACTTGAAGACTTAAGAAAATGCTGCTATTACAAAAGGAATTCGGCATACCTTAGCCACTCCAAAATCGATCCCCCCCTCTCTTAGTGTTTGAAATTCGGCCAACACCATTGCTCAGGTGTCCATCCCTTCTTTTCCTCCACAAATTTCTCCTGATCACTCGTTTGAAATATTTTGAATATTTCAAACTCCACTTTTTCCTCTTTGCCATCCATTCAAACAATTTGACTCAGTCCACCCTCTATCCTGAAGTGTCCCAGTCGACCTCTGTCTCTGCTCTCCCTGACGCCAAAAAGAACCCCAAAATGAGCTCCTCGCGACTTGAACTTTCTCCCTCTCCCACTCTCTGTGGCGTTACTTACCAGCATCTTAAGTGGCGCCTCCTTGCCACTCTTCCTCTCCTTTTCTTGTGTCCACCACATAACAACATTATCCCTTAGGTCCTATTCCAGCTAGCTCCCCCACTAAAGTGCCTAAAAAAGAATTTTTAACCAGCCCTCCAGCTTTTCGACAGGCCTTACCTAGACTCCCATACACCCTTAAACAACAAATTAAACATAGCATACTCGTAAAACACTGCAAAATGCATAGCCCCTAAATCGGGATATTACATGAAACAAATCGGACAAAACTCATGCGTGGCATACACATATATTGTGACTAAATACCCACACATCATAATTACACATAATAAGACTTGGACTTGATTTCTCAAATACGAAAAACCTCCACCTTGACCAACCACACCGAGGCCTCATTGCAATTTAGATAAACTTTTTATAAAGTTTTGATAATTCTTTTTAATTTAAGTTGATTTTAACTTTTGAACCGTACATTTAATTTAGATCGAGATGATATCACATTTAGTACATGTACTTTCATAAATGTTCAATGTAGCTGTCGATACCATTTTTTTAAGTTTGAAAAATGGGGATCGACTTTTAAATGATAGATAGAATCACCACCAATCCTTTTTGTTTAGGTGTGATCGGGTCACTTATAAAATGTTTTTTTAAAAGAAATTATTTTTGGTCTAAGAATTTTCAAGAAACGGGTTCGGGAGTCGGTTACGTGCGAGGAAGGGTTAGCACCCTCGCAACGCGCAAAATTGGTATCAAATTGATTAATTGATGTCCTAATGTTGAAAATTTTTAAACGATTTAAGACAAAAATCCTTTTTAAGGAAAGTTAATTAATTTTGAATTGAATTTCAAGACCCACTCGTTCCAAAGGAATAAAAGTATCATATCCAATACGTTAGGGTATAACACGTTTATACTTCGACACCGAGAACGTCTTTGATCTTCAAAACATGCAATTAAAAAGGGTATTTGGTTATTTGATTGAACATAAAATTTACACCCAATACGTTAGAGCGTAATTTTTCGAACTTCTAAACCTACAAATATTGCCTTATCTTGAAAAAATTTTAAAATGCATAATCTTAAAATTGGCTCTTGAATATATTGGAATTTGAGACACAATACAGAAATAAGTTGCACAGAGATATTAATCATGAAATGTACACAAATTAAACATTTTATTAACAATAGGCTATGAAATTTAATTATTCTTTGAAATTGACAACAACAAATTAATATAAAATAAAATTTTGGATGCTAATAATTTGTGAACAAATTAATTAAACACTTATTTTAAAATGAACTTACTCATTTAAACATAAATATAAACGTATATGAGAAATAAAATTTAAAAATATATGAAATAAATTAAAGTATATAATAAAATACGATTTTATTATTATTATTATTATTATTATTATTATTATTATTATTATTATTATTATTATTATTATATGTATAAGAATAAAATAATAACTGTTTTGTAAAATTAATATTTCATAAGTTAGCAAAGAAATACATAATATATGATCTAGTACTCAATATTTTTACAATTAATATAAGAAAATACATGTGTGGAAAATAAAATAAATTAAAACATTATAAAATAAATTTTGAAACAATTTGATTAAAATAACTTGAATAATGACTAAATTTAAGACTAAAATACATGAATTATAAATAAAATTGACATTTAATTGAAATAATAAAAATAAAATTAAAAGACCATTATATAAATAAACTTAATTATTTAAACAAAACTAAGGATTATATTGCATTTTCGCATAGAAAATAAAGGATCAAACTAACAAATATTCTACTATCTAAAATGCAACATTTGAACAGGACTAAATTGAAACAATCGCGCGAATTACAGGGATAAATTAAAAAGAACAAACGAACGATATAACCGGTTTAATCGAAGAGCAGTACAATAAATAAGGACTTAATGCACAAATACTCCTATATCACAAAAGATACGCGGGTCCTGTGGTTTTGGATCGGGTCGGGTCGGGGCAGATTCATACGACGCCGTTTCAAACTTATTGAAACAAAACTAAACGGTGCCTGTAACAGTCTGGTTTATACCCTAGTTAGAACAGTGGTTTCGGGACCACAAAACTGAGTCATTAAAATATTTTAATATTATTTTTTGTGCTATTGATATGTGATTAAGCATGTGGTAAATTTTCATAAGTTAATTTGTCCGTTTATATGTTTAATTTGATAAAAGGATTGAATTGCATTAAATGTGAAACTGGCATGCCAATTCTTAAAGTACCGATGTGTTGTGGCTTTGTAAAGGTGAAGGCCTTATATGGAAATTAAGCCATCTTTATAGATAGTGAACGACACAAGTACTAAAATAGCCTTAATTCATGTGTTTTACATGTGTTTTATTATAAGGTTAATTTTGTAATTAGGTTATTAATATGTTAGAAAAGAAAACAAAAATGGTAGTGGATATTCATTCATCCATTTACCACTGAAAATCACCAAAGAAAAGAAAGAAAAATTGAGCTAGGCATTCGGCACTTACAAGCCAAAATTAAGGTATGATTTGGTTTCGGTTTTTGATAATTTCTACGTTTTTGTAATTGTTGCTTCTTCTACTATCAAGCTCATGTCTCAATTTTTTGAATTGATAATGTTTGTGAGTAATGCCATTGATGATGTATTGAGCTTTTTGATGTTTTATGGTGATAAATGAAAGATTTGAGCTAGATGAACATACTTTGTTCTTGAATTTTTGATAAATATAGCTAATTAGGGCTAAATTGAGAAAATGGTAATTTGGAGGGCTAAATTGCCAATTTAATGAAAAGTATGGGCTTGTATGATGTGTATATATATATATATATATATATATTAAGCTAAGCTTGGTTGTGTATTGATTTTGTGAATTTGATGTTTTGAGAAAAATAGACTAAATTGATAATTGTACAAATGTGAGGGTTAATTTGTAAATAACACTAAATGTGTGTCCTTGGATTGAAATGAATGAATTAGTGAATAAAAGGGGTTAATTCTGAATATGTTTAGATCAAGAACCGAGGAAAATGGACTTAGATCGCGGGAAAGCGAAAGTAGCCGAGTAGCCATTTCCATTCCAATAAATCGAATCCGAGGTAAGTCATTGTACAAATAATCGTATTCGAATTGAATTATGTATGTTTCTATGACTATTATTACCGATGAATGCTTACGACATGATTTGTATATAAATTTCAAAATAAGTTCGATATAGTAACAATGTCCGAGAAGTCCCGTACGAACCTAGGAATAGATAGGATTAGCTATGTCATGACATAGGTATTGGTTCTGTTTGATCATGTAAGACCACATCTGGGGCGTTGGCATCGATATGAGCTTTACGTGTAAGACCCTATTTGGGACAGTGGCATCGATATCTGAGTGCATATAAGACCTCATCTGGGACGTTGGAATTGTACGACTATTCTGAGCTTTCTGAGTATCCTACTAGATTCCTAGCGGTTCAACGGGCAAGTCAGCGATACGAATGGCTGTATAAATAATGAATCTGTTTCAGGTACGTTTGGTGTATACACAAAGTATGTATAATTAGGTAAGTACTATATGCTTTCGATTTGAAGAAATGGATGATATAAATATGAATATGAATGAGATATGCATATAGGTAAATTCTTGAATTGATGAGTGTGGCAAAAGTGGCCAAAGTATATGAACCATTGCATATATATGATAAATTGCTAAGTAAATGACAAACATCAATGTTTCTTGTGCATATATGTCTATTATGCTAAGGTTATTTGTATCATGACTTATTAAGCTTTGTAAAGCTTACTCTATTTGTGTGCTTTCTCTGTTTTATAGGTCGTCAAAGCTACTGAAGGCTCGAGACCGTCAAGGATCGTCATCACACTGCTAAACTCATTTTGGTACACTTTGAAAAATGTATATAGCAAGATGTGGCATGTATAGGCTAGTACTTGGTATAAGTGTGTTATATGAGCTTAGTTATGTGAGTTGGTTTGATATGTTTTGGTAAATTGTTTAAATGAATGTGATATGTGAAGTGTGTTTTGGCATGATTAGTCGGTATATGGAATGGTTAAGAAATGGTAAGTAGATAGTTGAATGATGCTTGCTTATACATGCGATTTAGTCATGCAATTTGGCAAGTTTGGAATTGGTACTAAAAGTATGGATTGGTTGGTTTTTTTTTTGGTATGCTATTTGATTGCCAAAAAGGCATGAGATGTCTTGATGACTTTCATTGTAGGTAAGACCCAAGTGGTGGCATTTTGGCCTTGTAAATGGCCTATAATGTCACACAACCATTGCACACGGGCGTGCCTAGTGACCATAGGGCCCAGTCAGTAGCTAGCTTAAGGACACATGGCCTTAGCACATGGGCGTGCTTGGTGGCCGTGGAGCCCAATTCAGAATAGACCACGGCCATGGAGCACGGGTGTGCCTGGTGGTCGTAGGGGTTAAGTCAGGTTCAACCACGGGGAGGACACACGAGTGTGTCTAGCAGCCGTGGGAGGTACACGGTCTGCCCACACAGGTGTGTAACCCCTGAAATTTAAAAAAGTTTTAAATTTTCAATGAAATCTGTGTGTGTTTCGATTTAGTCCCGACCCGAATTAGAAGAATGTTTAAGGTCTCGTTGGCCTACTTAAGGGACATTATGAATGTGTTGTTGAATGTTTGTATGAAATGTTATGAACTTCTGTAAATGTTTTCGATCTGTCCGGTGACGCCTTTAAACCTAGTCCGGTGACGGATAGGGTTAGGGGTGTTATAGTGTCGTCCTCTCAATGTATTAAAACAAAGTTTAAAAAAATAGATTAACATTTTATTTTAAAAAACAAGCCCTAATCCCCTTCGTTATCCCTCTCAGCCGCAATCCAAAACCTTCTCCGTCGCAAGAAAGAGGTCGTCCGACCACTATAATACCTTGATAATAGGTGATTAATGGTTGAATCAGGCCTTTTCAAAAGCTTTCTTTCAAAACCAACCGAATGTCTTCCATATTTCAAACTTCAAAGGACTTCTCCGCTTCGATTACAACGAAGAAAGATGTCCGATGATCTTTTTCCAAGGTAAACTCTCTATTCTTTTATTTTTTAAACGAATAAAAACATGCTAAAAAGGAAAAAATGAAAGCAAAGAGATATTTAAAATAACCTTTTTATTTTTTTTTCCTTTGATTCAATATTTCTTGCCTGTTTCTCTCTGTTTGTGTGCGTGAGTACGTGTGTGTACAAAAAATGGGGATTCCCCTTCAGTGTTTACATCAGACTCTTTTATAGCCAAAAAGAAAAATTGAAAACGAAATACACGTTTTGTTATCACAGTATATTGCTATTTGGGTCTCGCTTTCTCATTTCTTCTTGCAGGTTTTGGTGTACACTTGAAGTCGTAGATGTGGCCATCTTCTTGTTGAAAGCCGTTGGTGGAAGAGCTAGCGTGGACGCTGCAGCGTACATGCAGAAACTTGGTTGCTCGAGCGGCATTGGAACGCATCAGAAACCTCTAGGGTTTCTGGCCAATATTTGGGCGAGTCAGATCTATTCAGATCCTGCCTTGAATCATTTTGGGTGCAGGCCATTAAGATTGGGCTCATTCGGGTTCAACCAAAATCTTTATTTAAGTTGGGATTTTGAATTTATTTTAATTTAATTTGGGTTTAAAATTAGTTTGGGCTGATTGGGCTCTATTATTTTGTAAATAAAGGATTGTTTTTATCGAACCATGATTTTATTTTTTTATTTTGTTTTATATTTTTTGGTTTTAAATGTGCCAGGCAAAATGGGTCTCTTACAGCTGCCTCTCTGTGGTCATTGTCGTGTAACGAGAATAGAACAAAGACTTCAAAAAGGACCATTTTTGCCCGGTCTTCGAATTTTGGACTTCTTGCAGTGCTTTTCTTCTTTGAAAACTTCATTCCATCCCACTGCATCTTCCTGGGCATGAGAACTAGAGCTTCAATCTAATTCAAGGAATTTAGACTTGTAGCTTTAATCTGCTCTCTTGCTATATCAGGAAAAAAAGACTATAATATTCAACCTGCCCCACTACTATCTCAAGGGGACAAAATCTAAACTTTGTAGCCTGCTTCCTTACTATCTCAGGAAGACTTCAATCTTCAGCTTGCTCCACTAACGTCTCTAGGGAACAAAATCTGAACTTTCCAATTTGCTTCCTTACTATCTCAGGAAGACTTCAATTTTTAGTCTGCTCCACTAACATATCTAGGGAACAAAATCTGAACTTTCAATTTGCTTCTTTACTATCTCAGGAAGATTTCAAATTTCAGTCTGTTTCCACTAACATCTCTAGGGAACAAAATCTGAACTTTCCAATTTGCTTCCTTACTATCTCAGGAAGACATCAATCTTCAGTCTGCTCAACTAAAAATCTCTAGGGAACAAAATCTGAACTTTCCAATTTGCTTCCTTACTATCTCAGGAAGACTTCAATCTTCAGTCTGCTCCACTAACATCTCTAGGGAACAAAATCTGAACTTTCCAACTTGCTTCCTTACTATCTCAAGAAGACTTCAATCTTCAGTCTGCTCCACTAACATCTCTAGGGAACAAAATCTAAACTTTCCAATTTGCTTCCCTACTATCTCAAGAAGACTTCAATCTTCAGTCTACTTCTTTACTATCTTAGGAAAACTTCAATCTTCAGTCTGCTTCCTTACTATCTCAAGAAGACTTCAATCTTCAGTATGCTCCACTAACATCTCTAGGGAACAAAATCTAAAATTTTTAGTCTGCTCCCTTGCTACATCAGGAAGATAAGACTAATGGCTAAAATCTGCTCCATTGCCGATACATAGAGATAAGATTCGCCAAATTTGATCTACTCCACTAATACTTAGGGAAATAAGATCTATAAATTCACCAATGTTGCTATCGCTGTCCTCTGAGGGACATGTTCTGTAGACTTGTTTCCACATGCATATGTTCATGCTGAATGATCATGATGCTATGATCAAAATGAATCAAATGCTCATAACCACATGTGTTATGAATTCCAAAATGTCATGATTTTTTTTATAAATGTAAAATGATTAAGATACAATGATTGGAATGAATCAAATGCTCCTAACTAAATGATATTTGCATGAATGTAGAATGTCATGAGAATGAATTTTTTTAAATGTATAATGATTAAGATGAAATGATCGAAATGAATCAAATGCTCCTAACTGCATGTGTTATGGATGCCAAAAATGTCATGATTCTTTTTTTTAATAAATACAATGATTAGGATACAATGATTGGAATGAATCAAATAATCCTAACTAAATGATATGACATTTGCCTGAATACAGAATGTCATGAGAATGATTAGGATGCAATGATCAGAATGAATCAAATGCTCCTAACTAAATGATGTGACATTTTCCTGAATACAGAATGTCATGAGAATGATTAGGATACAATTATCGGAATGAATCAAATGCCCCTAACTAAATGTGTTTTGCATGAATGTATGACTTTATGAGAATGATCCCTTTTTAAAGATTAGGATGTAATGATCGAAATGAGTCAAATGCTCCTAACTAAATGTGTCTTGCATGAATGTAGAATTTTATGAGAATGATCCCTTTTTAAATGCTTAAGGTGTCATCGCTCGTATTATGCTGCCATTTTGTTCGACTGGTATTCTCAACAGAAAACCTGATAAAACAATTATATCTTGCTCAACAGACTTGCCCCACTGTAACTTCAAGGTTCATCTCATTATGACTTAAGGGTATAGGATCTGAATCTTTTCCCATCCATCCCACTGTGACCTCAAAATGTAGGATTTATTTCTTCTTCAATCCATCCCATTGCTATTCAAAGGTATAAGATCTGTATCAACTTTAATCCACCCCCTTATAGGGTTTGTTTCATCTTTAACCTATCCCTACTATAACTTAGGGGTGTAGGGTCTGTAACTTATTCCACCAACTGATCACTCCTCGAGTGACCCAACCAGATATGTATGATGCTCGAATGAATGCAGAATGCCTTTTTTCAAGAATGATTCCCATTTTATACTTGGGTTAACAATGCCTATTTTTCATCAAGATTGCATCACTGACACAATATCTTAACATTTTGTTTAATCACCATTTTTGACAAAAATCCGAAGAGATAGTCTCAATTTAGACTCGTCCTCCACCAATATTTTTATCCTTCACACTTGGTGAGTTTTAAACAATAGTCCTATTTCAAGTTCTTGTATTATTCAGAAGTTTCTAGAGTAATATGCGAAACTCTTTTTCTGAAAGTATTATTAGTCCACTAATCGTTATTTCAATGCAAAATGCTTGAAAGATAACCATGGACAAGAAGGAAACTAACTAGGAGTATAACTCGAAGCAAATAAGTTAAGTAAAGCTAGCCAATGCAATCAAACGAAATTTATTGGTAGTGTATTTTGAAATGAATAAGATAATTAAAGATAACAAATTCAGCATGGGTAAGATAGAAACTAGGTGCCCCAGATATCGCAACCCGAGCTTCTCTTGTTCAAACTTCTTGAGGACCATTTTAAGCTCAATATGTGCTTAGGGGATCCAGAATACTTTGTCGATGCCCCAAGACGTCACATACTTCCTCATTGTTAATTTAAGCGTAGCGAGACTACTGTATGCCCCTCTTTCAATCAAAATTTGAGCCTCCCTTTTTGGGTTTTCAACTCAAATACCCTTTGGTCTCAAAGCGCCCTTTATGGGTTTTCGCCTTGGCCTCTCCTTTTTCTTTCTTCTTTTTTGATTGAAAAATTTTATTAATTTATTTTTTTGTATATTTTTTATTTTTTTAAAAGGTCCCAAGGCACCCTTTGCGGGTTTTCACCTTGGCCTCTCCTTTTAGATGAAATCTGAATTCATCAGCCTGAGTACATCCTGGTCATCCATCTTGGTCAAGGTTAATGATCTTCTAAAACAAGTCTTCTTCGCCACATAAAGTTTTTCCAAATTTCGGCTTTTATTTTCCTCTGAAGTCCTTAATGCCAAGTCTGCATCATGAAATTCTCTTGGGCAAACCGTTTTTCATAATCTTGTATCATCCATTTTTGGTGCATTCGACCATGAGTACTTTCAATCAAACTTTCTGGAGACACTCTGCTTCATCCAATTAAGCTTGAGAAAAGGAATCTTAACTTCCAACAATTACTTCCTTTTCATAAACCAATGAGAAAGATGTTGCCCCGGTGAAGGTCCTGGCCAGTGTTTAAGAAACATAGGGTAAATGGCAACTTCTCTATGTCAACCTTTACAAGTCTCAGTCATTTCTTGAAAATTTTGAATGGTTTTTTTTTGCTGTTTTTGCCGCACTGATATGGTGTTTTTGATAATTTCTACGTTTTTGTAATCGTTGCTTCTTCTACTATCAAGACCATATCTTAATTTTGTGAATTGATAATGTTTGTGAGTAATGCCATTGATGATATGTTGAGCTTTTTGATGTTTTATGGTGATAAATGAAAGATTTGAGCTAGATGAACATAGTTTGTTCTTGAATTTTTGATAAATTTAGCTAATTAGGGCTAAATTGAGAAAATGGTAATTTGGAGGGCAAAATTGCCAATTTGATGAAAAGTATGGGCTTGTATGATGTGTATATATATATATATTCAGCTAAGCTTGGTTGTGTAATGATTTTGTGAATTTGATGTTTTGAAAAAAAAGACTAAATTGATAATTGTGCAAATGTGAGGGTTAATTTGTAAATAACCCTAAATGTGTGTCCTTAGATTAAAATGAATGAATTAGTGAATAAAATGGGTTAATTCTGAATATTTTTAGATCAATAACCAAGGAAAACGGACTTAGATCGCGGGAAAGCGAAAGTAACCGAGTAGCCGTTTCCATTCTGATAAATCGAATCTGAGGTAAGTCATTGTACAAATAATCGTATTCGAATTGAATTATGTATATTTCTATGACTATTATTACCGATGAATGCTTACGATATGATTTGTATATAAATTCTGAAATAAGTTCGATATAGTGACAATGTCCAAGAAGTCCCATACGAACCTAGGAATAGATAGGATTAGTTATGTCATGACATAGGTATCCGTTCTGTTTGATCATGTAAGACCACGTCTGGGACGTTGGCATTGATTTGGGATTTTGTGTAAGACCACGTCTGGGACATTGGCATCGATATGAGCTTTACGTGTAAGACCCTGTCTAGGACAGTGGCATCGATATCTGAGTGCATATAAGACCTCATCTGGGACGTTGGAATTGTACGACTATTCCAAGCTTTCTGAGTATCCTACTAGATTCCTAGCGGTTCAACGGGTAAGTCTGCTATACGAATGGCTGTATCAATAATGAATCCGTTTCAGGTACGTTTGGTGTATACACAAAGTGTGTATAATCAGGTAAGTACTATGTGCTTTCGATTTGAAGAAATGGATGATATAAGTATGAATATGAATGAGATATGCATATAGGTAAATTCTTGAATTGATGAGTGTGGCAAAAGTGGCCAAAGTATATGAACCATTGTATATATGTGATAAATTTCTAAGTAAATGGTAAGCATCAATGTTTCTTGTGCATATGTTTATTATACTAAGGTTATTTGTATCATGACTTACTAAGCTTTGTAAAGCTTACTCTGTTTGTGTGCTTTCTCTGTTTTATAGGTCGTCAAAGCTACTGAAGGCTCGGGACCATCAAGGATCTTCATCACACTACTAAACTCATTTTGGTAAACTTTGAAAAATGTATATAGTAAGATCTAGCATGTATAGGCTAGTACTTGGTATAAGTGTGTTATATGAGCTTAGTTATGTGAGTTGGTTTGATGCGTTTTGGTAAATTGTTTAAATGAATGTGATATGTGAAGTGTGTTTTGGCATGATTAGTCGGTATATGGAATGGTTAAGAAATGGTAAGTAGATTGTTGAATGATGCTTGTTTATACATGCGATTTAGTCATGCAATTTGGCAAGTTTGGAATTGGTATTGAATGTATGGATTGGTTGGTTATTTTGGTATGTTATTTGATTGCCAAAAAGGCATGAGATGTCTTGATGAATTTGATTGTAGGTAAGACCCAAGTGGTGGCATTTTGGCCTTGTAAATGGCCTATAATGTTACATGGCCATGGCACACAGGCGTGCCTAGTGACCGTGGGGCCAAGTCAGTAGCTAGCTTAAGGACTCACGGCCTTAGCACACGGGCATGCTTGGTGGCCGTAGAGCCCAAGTTAGAATAGACCACGGCCATAAAGCAAGGGCGTGTCTAGTGGCCGTGCGAGCTAAGTCAGGTTCAATAACGGGAGGACACACGGGTGTGTCTAGCAGCCGTGGGAGGTACACGGTCTGCCCACACGAGCGAGTAACCCCTAAAATTTAGAAAATTTTTAAATTTTCAGTGAAATCTGTATGTGTTTTGATTTAGTCCCGACCTGAATTATAAGCATGTTTAAGGTCTCGTTGACCTACTTAAGGGACATTATGAATGTGTTGTTGAATGTTTGTATGAAATGTTATGAACTTTTGTAAATGTTTCCAATCTGTCCGGTACACCTTTAACCCTAGTCCGGTGACGAATATGGGTTAGGGGTGTTACATTTGGTTGGTATCAGAGCTATGGTTTAGTCGATTCTCAGACTAACGTAGTGTGTCAGAGTCTAGCTATGCATGCCATATAACTGAAATGTAATAGTGTGATGAATCCTGATGTGTAAAATGTGATTTTTGTATAGTAATGGATCCCGAAAGAGTCATAGCTGATGACGTAGAAAGCAATACGCCTGCTCCCACGCAAGGGACAGTGCCCTCTGATCTGAGACCGGTTACAAGCGGTCAAGAGGGAGAAGCTAAACAAGCTTTCTTCCAGATGATGAGTGAATGGTTCACTCAATTCATCAAGAATAATCAGACTATTTCGCAACCTCCTTCCCCGGTAAATCCCCCTCAAACTTCAGTTGTGCCCTCGGTGATGTGTATGAATATGTTGAACAATCCCTCGGTAGATAAAATTTATAAATATGGGGCCGAAGAATTCATGGCTACTAATGATGATGATGCTGAAAAGGCTGAGTTCTGGTTAGAGAATACTATCTGGGTATTTGACGAAATATATCTGGCCCCTGAAGAATGCATAAAGTGTGTTGTATCTTTGCTTCGTGATGCAGCCTACCAGTGGTGGAAAACCCTAATTTCTATTGTTCTGAAAGAGCGAGTCACGTGGGACTTCTTTCAGATCGAGTTTTGGAAGAAATACATCAGTGAAAGATTCATTTACCAGAAACGAAAAGAATTTTTGGAACTAAAACAAGGCCAAATGACTTGCAAAATATGAATGAGAGTTTGTCAGGCTGAGTCAATATGCTCGTGAATGTGTATCATCTGAAGCAATATTGTGCAAAAGATTTGAAGATGGCCTCAATAAAGATATCCGTTTGTTAGTTGGGATTTTAGAAATAAAAGAGTTTGTAGTACTTGCTGAACAAGCGTGCAAAGCTGAAGCACTTGGAAAAGATAAAAGAAAAGCTGAGTCTGAAGTTCGAGATGTGAGAAAGAGATTTCTAAGCAAATCATTTCAGTCCGCTCTGAAGAAGTTTAAATATGATTAGAGTCGTTTAAGAGACATTGTAGGATATTTGAATAGGAATCGAGCTAGATTGCAAATGAATACCAAAATTACAGCACTTTAGTGGCCAGTGTTTGAAATGTCCGGACTGAGAGACCTAAATGTAAACATTGTGGAAAAAGGAATCGGGAAGCTGTAGACTAAATGGCAGAGCTTGTTTCAAAAGTGGATCACTTGATCATTTCATTCGTAATTGTCTTGAGTCTGTTGAGCTAGAGAATTTTCAGAATCTGAGATCTGATAATGCACCTGTGAAAGGTCGACCTTCAAGAAATGTAAGAAATGTTTGTGATAGTCAGAAAACTACGAGAGATCACTGTTGCAGGATCTGAAGCTAGAGCGCCTGCCAGAGCATATGCTATCTGAGCTCATGAGGAAGCTTCATCACTTGATGTTATAATGGTACTTTTACACTTTATGATACTTCTGTGATTGCATTGATAGACCCTGGTTCTAGGTATTCATATATATGCATGAATTTAGTCTACAGTAAGACTTTGCCTATAGAGTCTACTGAATTTGCTATAAAAGTATCGAACCCCTTAAGTAAAAGTGTTTTGGTTGATAAAGTACGCAAGAACTGTCCTTTAATGTTTGGAGATATCTGTTTCTCTGCTAATCTGATGCTTCTGCCATTTGATGAATTTAATATTATTTTGGGTATGGACTGGTTGTCTTTGCATGATGCTGTTGTGAATTGTAAAAAAAGACTATAGATTTGAGATGTCTGAATAAAGAAGTTGTACGGGTTAAGTCTAATTATTTGAATGGATTTCCTGCTGTGATATCGATATTGAAAGCTCAGAGTTATGTGAAAAAGGGATATAAGGCATATTTTGCTTATGTAATTGATTCGAAAATATCTGAAAGGAAAATTGAATCAGTGCCTGTTGTATGTGAGTATTCTGATGTGTTCCCTGAAGAGTTATCGGGTTTACCTCTGATTCGTGAAGTTGAGTTTGGTATTGATATATTGCCCAATACTACACCTATTTCGATAGCTCTGTATAGAAGGGCACTAACAGAATTGAAAGATTTAAAGTCGCAGTTGCAAGAGTTGTCCGATAGAGGATTCGCTTGACCGATTTTTTCAACTTGGGGTGCTCCTATTCTATTTGTGAAAAAGAAAGATGACACGATGAGAATGTGCATCGATTATCGTCAGTTGAATAAGGTGACCATAAAGAATAAATATCCGTTACCTAGAATTGATGACTTATTCGAATCAGTTAAAAAGAGCTACGGTATTTTCCAAGATTGATTTGAGATCGAGAAACTACCAGTTGAGAGAAAAAGATTCAGATATACTGAAAACTACTTTCAGAATGAGGTACGAACATTATGAGTTTTTAGTTATGCCCTTTGGACTAACCAATGCACCTGCTGTTTTTATGGATCTGATGAACAGAATTTTTAGACCGTACCTAGATCAATTTGTTGTAGTATTCATTGACGACATTTTGATTTACTCACGGGATGAGACTGAGCATGCTGAACATTTGAGAATCATGTTGTAAACTCTGAGAGAAAAGTAGTTATATGTGAAATTCAGTAAATGTGAATTTTGGTTACACGAGGTTAGTTTTCTGGGACATATTGTGTCAGCTTCTGGGATTCGGGTTGATCCAAGCAAGATTTCTACTATTCTGGGTTGGAAACCTCCGAAGAACGTCTCTAAAGTCTAAAGCTTTCTGGGACTTTCCGGTTATTACCGTAGATTTGTAAAAGGCTTTTCGATGATAGCTACATCGTTGACCAAATTACTTCAGAAAGATGTTAGATTTGAGTGGTTTGATAAATGCCAGAAAAGTTTTGATCAGTTGAAAACTCTATTAACAGAAGCTCCAGTGTTAGTATAGCCAGAATCGGGCAAATAATTTGTTATTTACAGTGATGCTTGGTTAAACGGTTTGGGATGTGTTTTGATGCAGGAAGGAAATGTTGTAGCTTATGCCTCGAGGCAATTGAAGCCTCATGCAAAGAACTATCTAACGCACGACCTTGAGCTAGCTGGGATTGTGTTTGCATTAAAGATCTGGCGCCTTTATTTGTATAGTGAGAAATGTCATATATTTTTAGATCATAAAACTCTGAAATATCTAATGACTCAGAAAGATTTGAACCTATGTCAAAGAAGATGGTTAGAGCTGTTAAAAGATTATAAGCTTGTAATAGATTATCATATGGATAAAGCGAATGTCGTTGTTGATGCACTAAGTAGGAAATCATTGTTTGCACTATGTACCTTGAATGTTAAATTAGACCTATATGAGGATAATGCAATTGTAGCTGAGTTGAAAGCAAAACCGTTGTTTGTACAGTAGATATGTGATGCTCAGAAAGTTGATAATGAATTATTATTGAAACGAGCTCACTGTGAATTAAATTCTGAATCTGAATTTCAAATTGTTGATGATTGCTTGAGACTCTGAAATCATATTTGCATTCCAAGAAATCCAGAGTTGATTCAGTTGATTTTGAGTGAAGCTCATAACAGTCGCTTATCTGTTCATCCGGGAAGTACTAAAATGTATCGTGATCTGAAGCAACACTATTGGTGGTCTGCTATGAAACAAAACATTTCTAACTTTGTTTTGGAATGCTTAATTTGTCAGCAAGTTAAAGCTAAACATCAAGTTCCGTCTGGATTGTTACAACCAATTTTGATTCCAGAGTGAAGACGGGATAGAGTAACGATGGACTTTATTTCTGGATTGCCTCCGACTCTGAAAAAGAAAGATACGATTTCGATCGTAGTTGACCGATTGATGAAATCTGCCTATTTTATTCCGGTAAGATCTGACTACTCACTTAATAGATTAGCAAAGCTTTATATTTCAGATATTGTGAGATTGCACGGGGTGCCACTATCCATTGTGTCAGATAGAGATCCGAGATTTACGTCACAATTTTGGAAGAAATTACAAGAAGCTTTTGGGTACAAAATTACACTTCAGTACAGCTTTTCATCCGCAAACGGATGGTCAATCCGAGCGAATTATTCAGATTCTCGAAGACTTGTTAAGGTGCTATATACTTGAGTTTAATGGTTCGTGGGAACAATATCTGCCATTGATTGAATTTGCCTACAATAACAGTTTTCAGTCAAGTATCAAAATGGCACCATATGAAGCTTTGTACAGACATAAATGTCATACACCTCTGTATTGGACTAAGCTTAGTGAGAATAAGTTACACGGAGTTGATTTGATAAAGGATTCAAAATAGAAAGTGAAATTGATCCGAGATTGTTTAAAAGTAGCATCTGATCGTCAGAAGTCTTATGCAGACTTGAAACGAAAAGATATAGAATTTTAGATCAGCGACAAAGTATTTTTGAAAGTGTCACCGTGGAAGAAAGTGCTTCGATTCAGACGTAAAGGTAAGCTAAGTCTGAGATTCATCAGACCATATGAGATCATTGAACGTGTCGGGCCTATTACATATAGATTAAAGTTGCCGTATGAGTTAGAAAAGATACACAATGGATTTCATGTTTCAATGCTCCATAGATATCGATCCGATCCATCACATGTGATTGCCCCATCTAAAATTGAAATCTGATTTAATATGACATACAAAGAGGAACTGATCCATATCTTAGCTCATGAAGTGAAAGAATTGAGAAACAAGAAAATTTTGTTAGTGAAAGTACTATGGAATCGACATGGAATAGAAGAGGCTATGTGGGAGCCTGAGGATTCAATGAGACAGCAATATTTGACTTCGTTTAATGGCAAGATTTTCGGGGACAAAAATCCCTAAAGGGGGAGAATTGTAACAGTCTGGTTTATACCCTAGTCGGAACAGTGGTTTCAGGACCACAAAATCTAGTCATTAAAATATTTTAATATTATTTTTTGTGCTGTTGATATGTGATTAAGCATGTGGTAAATTTTTGTAAGTTAATTTGTCCGTTTATATGTTTAATTTGATAAAGGATTGAATTGCATTAAATGTGAAACTGGCATGCCAATTGTTAAAGTACCAATGTGTTGTGGCTTTGTGAAGGTGAAGGCCTTATATGGCAATTAAGCCATCTTTATAGATAGTGGACGGTACAAGTATTAAAATGGCCTTAATTCATGTGTTTTACATGTGTTTTATTATAAGGTTAATTTTGTAATTAGGTTATTAATATGTTAGAAAAGAAAACAAAAATGGTAGTGGATATTCATTCATCCATTTACCACCGAAAATCACCAAAAAAAAAAGAAAGAAAAATTGAGCTAGGCATTTGGCACTTACAAGCCAAAATTAAGGTATGATTTGGTTTCAGTTTTTGATAATTTCTACGTTTTTGTAATTGTTGCTTCTTCTACTATCAAGCTCATGTCTCAATTTTTTGAATTGATAATGTTTGTGAGTAATGCCATTGATGATGTATTGAGCTTTTTGATGTTTTATGGTGATAAATGAAAGATTTGAGCTAGATGAACATACTTTGTTCTTGAATTTTTGATAAATATAGCTAATTAGGGCTAAATTGAGAAAATGGTAATTTGGAGGGCTAAATTGCCAATTTAATGAAAAGTATGGGCTTGTATGATGTATATATATATATATATATATATATATATATATTCGGCTAAGCTTGGTTGTGTATTGATTTTGTGAATTTGATGTTTTGAGAAAAATGGACTAAATTCATAATTGTACAAATGTGAGTGTTAATTTGTAAATAACACTAAATGTGTGTCCTTGGATTGAAATGAATGAATTAGTGAATAAAAGGGGTTAATTCTGAATATGTTTAGATCAAGAATCGAGGAAAATGGACTTAGATCGCAGGAAAGCGAAAGTAATCGAGTAGCCGTTTCCATTCCGATAAATCGAATCCGAGGTAAGTCATTGTACAAATAATCGTATTCGAATTGAATTGTGTATGTTTCTATGACTATTATTACCGATGAATGCTTACGACATGATTTGTATATAAATTTCAAAATAAGTTCGATATAGTAACAATGTCCGAGAAGTCCCGTACGAACCTAGGAATAGATAGGATTAGCTATGTCATGACATAGGTATCGGTTCTGTTTGATCATGTAAGACCACATCTGGGACATTGGCATCGATATGAGCTTTATGTGTAAGACCCTATTTGGGACAGTGGCATCGATATCTAAGTGCATATAAGACCTCGTCTGGGACGTTGGAATTGTACGACTATTCTGAGCTTTCTAAGTAACCTACTAGATTCCTAACGGTTCAACGGGCAAGTCAGCGATACGAATGGCTGTATAAATAATGAATCTGTTTCAGGTACGTTTGGTGTATACACAAAGTGTGTATAATTAGGTAAGTACTATATGCTTTCGATTTGAAGAAATGGATGATATAAATATAAATATGAATGAGATATGCATATAGGTAAATTCTTGAATTGATGAGTGTGGAAAAAGTGGCCAAAGTATATGAACCATTGTATATATGTGATAAATTGCTAAGTAAATGACAAGCATCAATGTTTCTTGTGCATATATGTCTATTATGCTAAGGTTATTTGTATCATGACTTATTAAGCTTTGTAAAGCTTACTCTGTTTGTGTGCTTTCTCTGTTTTATAGGTCGTCAAAGCTACTGAAGGCTCGAGACCATCAAGGATCATCATCACACTACTAAACTCATTTTGGTACACTTTGAAAAATGTATATAGCAAGATATGGCATGTATAGGCTAGTACTTGGTATAAGTGTGTTATATGAGCTTAGTTATGTGAGTTGGTTTGATACGTTTTGGTAAATTGTTTAAATGAATGTGATATGTGAAGTGTGTTTTGGCATGATTAGTCGGTATATGGAATGGTTAAGAAATGGTAAGTAGATAGTTGAATGATGCTTGTTTATACATGCGATTTAGTCATGCAATTTGGCAAGTTTGGAATTGGTAGTAAAAGTATGGATTGGTTGTTTTTTTTTTTTTGGTATGTTATTTGATTGCCAAAAAGGCATGAGATGTCTTGATGACTTTGATTGTAGGTAAGACCCAAGTGGTGGCATTTTGGCCTTGTAAATGGCCTATAATGTCACACGGCCATTGCACACGGGCGTGCCTAGTGACCATAGGGCCCAGTCAGTAGCTAGCTTAAGGACACATGGCCTTAGCACATAGGCGTGCTTGGTGGCCGTGGAGCCCAATTCAGAATAGACCACGGCCATGGAGCACGGGTGTGCCTGGTGGCTGTAGGGGTTAAGTCAGGTTCAACCACGGAAAGGACACATGAGTGTGTCTAGCAGCTGTGGGAGGTACACGATCTGCCCACACAGGTGTGTAACCCCTGAAATTTAAAAAAGTTTTAAATTTTCAATGAAATCTATATGTGTTTCGATTTAGTCCCGACCCGAATTATAAGCATGTTTAAGGTCTCGTTGGCCTACTTAAGGGACATTATGAATGTGTTGTTGAATGTTTGTATGAAATGTTATGAACTTCTGTAAATGTTTTCGATCTATCCGGTGACGCCTTTAAACCTAGTCCGGTGACGGATAGGGTTAGGGGCATTATAGTGTCGTCCTCTCAATGCATTAAAACAAAGTTTAAGAAAATAGATTAACATTTTATTTTAAAAAACAAGCCCTAATCCCCTTCGTTATCCCTCTCAGCCGCAATCCAAAACCTTCTCCGTCGCAAGAAAGAGGTCGTCCGACCACTATAACACCTTGATAATAGGTGATTAATGGTTGAATCATGCCTTTTCAAAAGCTTTCTTTCAAAACCAGCTGAATGCCTTCCATATTTCAAACTTCAAAGGACTTCTCCGCTTCGATTACAATGAAGAAAGATGTCCGATGATCTTTTTCCAAGGTAAACTCTCTATTCTTTTATTTTTTAAACATATAGAAACATGCTAAAAAGGAAAAAAAGGAAAGCAAAGAGATATTTAAAATAACCTTTTTATTTTTTTTCCTTTGATTCAATATTTCTTGCCTGTTTCTCTCTGTTTGTGTGCGTGAGTACGTGTGTGTACAAAAAATGGGGATTCCCCTTCAGTGTTTACATCAGACTCTTTTATAGCCAAAAAAGAAAAAATTGAAAACGAAATACACGTTTTTGTTATCCTGTATACTGCTATTTGGGTATTGCTTTCTCATTTCTTCTCGCAGGTTTTGGTGTACACTTGAAGCTGCAGATGTGGCCATGTTGCGCTGAAAGCCGTTGGTGGAAGAGCTAGCGTGGACGCTGCAGCGTACATGCGGAAACTTGGTTGCTCGAGTGGCATTGGAACGCATCAGAAACCTCTAGGGTTTCTGGCCAATATTTGGGCGAGTCAAATCTATTCTGTATCCGGGCCTTGAATCTGTTTTGGGTCTGGGCCATTAAGATTGGGCTCATTCGGGTTCAACCAAAATCTTTATTTAAGTTGGGATTTTGAATTTATTTTAATTTAATTTGGGTTTAAAATTAGTTTGGGCCGATTGGGCTCTGTTATTTTGTAAATACAGGACTGTTGTTATTGAACCATGATTTTATTTTTTTTATTTTGTTTTATATTTTTTTGGTTTTAAATGTGCCAGGCGAAATGGGTCTCTTACAGCTGCCCCTCTGTGCTCATTGTCGTGTAACGAGAATAGATCAAAGACTTCAAAAAGGACCATTTTTGTCGGTATTTGAATTTTGGACTTCTTGCAGTGCTTTTCTTCTTTGAGAAACTTCATTCCATCCCACTGCATCTTCCTGGGCATGAGAACTAGAGCTTCAATCTAATTCAAGGAATTTATACTTGTAGCTTTAATCTGCTCTCTTGCTATATCAGGAAAAAAAAAACTATAATATTCAGCCCGCCCCACTACTATCTCAAGGGGACAAGATCTAAACTTTGCAGTCTGCTTCCTTACTATCTCAGGAAGACTTCAATCTTCAGCTTGCTCCACTAACATCTCTAGGGAACAAAATTTGAACTTTCCAATTTGCTTCCTTACTATCTCAGGAAAACTTCAATTTTTAGTCTGGTCCACTAACATATCTAGGGAACAAAATCTGAACTTCCAATTTGCTTCTTTACTATCTCAGGAAGATTTCAATCTTCAGTCTGTTTCCACTAACATCTCTATGGAACAAAACCTGAACTTTCCAATTTTCTTCCTTACTATCTCAGGAAGACTTCAATCTTTAGTCTGCTCAACTAAAAATCTCTAGGGAACAAAATCTGAACTTTCCAATTTGCTTCCTTACTATCTCAGGAAGACTTCAATCTTCAGTCTGCTCCACTAACATCTCTAGAGAACAAAATCTGAACTTTCCAACTTGCTTCCTTACTATCTCAAGAAGACTTCAATCTTCAGTCTGCTCCACTAACTTCTCTAGGGAACAAAATCTAAACTTTCCAATTTGCTTCTCTACTATCTCAGGAAGACTTCAATCTTCAGTCTACTTCTTTACTATCTCAGGAAGACTTCAATCTTCAGTCTGCTTCCTTACTATCTCAAGAAGACTTCAATCTTCAGTCTGCTCCACTAACATCTCTAGGGAACAAAATCTAAAATTTTTAGTCTGCTCCCTTGCTACATCGGGAAGATAAGACTAATGGCTAAAATCTGCTCCATTGCCGATACATAGAGATAAGATTCGCCAAATTTGATCTGCTCCACTAATGCTTAGGGAAATAAGGTCTATAAATTCACCTATGTTGCTACGCTGTCCTCTGAGGGACATGTCCTGTAGACTTGTTTTCACATGCATATGTTCATGCTGAATGATCATGATGCTATGATCAAAATGAATCAAATGCTCATAACCACATGTGTTATGAATTCCAAAATGTCATGATTTTTTTTATAAATGTAAAATGATTAAGATACAATGATTGGAATGAATCAAATGCTCCTAACTAAATGATATTTGCATGAATGTAGAATGTCATGAGAATGAATTTTTTTAAATGTATAATGATTAAGATGAAATGATCGGAATGAATCAAATGCTCCTAACTGCATGTGTTATGGATGCCAAAAATGTCATGATTCTTTTTTTTAATAAATACAATGATTAGGATACAATGATCCGAATGAATCAAATAATCCTAACTAAATGATATGACATTTGCCTGAATACAGAATGTCATGAGAATGATTAGGATGCAATGATCAGAATGAATCAAATGCTCCTAACTAAATGATGTGACATTTTCCTGAATACAGAATGTCATGAGAATGATTAGGATACAATGATCGGAATGAATCAAATGCCCCTAACTAAATGTGTTTTGCATGAATGTATGACTTTATAAGAATGATCCCTTTTTAAAGATTAGGATGCAATGATCGGAATGAGTCAAATGCTCCTAACTAAATGTGTCTTGTATGAATGTAGAATTTTATGAGAATGATCCCTTTTTAAATGCTTAAGGTGTCATCATTCGTATTATGCTGCCATTTTGTTCGGCTGGTATTCTCGACAGAAAACCTGATAAAACAATTATATCTTGCTCAACAGACTTGCCCCACTGTAGCTTCAAGGTTCATCTCATTATGACTTAAGGGTATAGGATCTGAATCTTTTCCCATCCATCCCACTATGACCTCAAAATGTAGGATTTATTTCTTCTTCAATCCATCCCATTGCTATTCAAAGGTATAAGATCTGTATCAACTTTAACCCACCCCCTTATAGGGTTTGTTTCATCTTTAACCTATCCCTACTATAACTTAGGGGTGTAGGGTCTGTAACTTATTCCACCAACTGATCACTCCTCGAGTGACCCAACCAAATATGTATGATGCTCGCATGAATGCAGAATGCCTTTTTTCAAGAATGATTCCCATTTTACACTTGGGTTAACAATGCCTATTTTTCATCAAGATTGCATCACTGACACAATATCTTAACATTTTGTTTAATCACCATTTTTGACAAAAATCCGAAGAGATAGTCTCAATTTAGACTCGTCCTCCACCAATATTTTCATCCTTCACACTTGGTGAGTTTTAAACAATAGTCCTATTTCAAGTTCTTGTATTATTCAGAAGTTTCTAGAGTAATATGCGAAACTCCATTTCTGAAAGTATTATTAGTCCACTAATCGTTATTTCAATGCAAAATGCTTGAAAGATAACCATGGACAAGAAGGAAACTAACTAGGAGTATAACTCGAAGCAAATAAGTTAAGTAAAGCTAGCCAATGCAATCAAAGGAAATTTATTGGTAGTGTGTTTTGAAATGAATAAGATAATTAAAGATAACAAATTCAGCATGGGTAAGATAGAAACTAGGTGCCCCAGATATCGCAACCCGAGCTTCTCTTGTTCAAACTTCTTGAGGACCATTTTAAGCTCAATATGTGCTTAGGGGATCCAGAGTACTTTGTCGATGCCCCAAGACGTCACATACTTCCTCATTGTTAATTCAAGCGTAGCGAGACTACTGTATGCCCCACTTTCAATCAAAATTTGAGCCTCCTTTTGGGTTTTCAACTCAAATACCCTTTGGTCTCAAAGCGCCCTTTGTGGGTTTTCGCCTTGGCCTCTCCTTTTTCTTTCTTCTTTTTTGATTGAAAAATTTTATTAATTTATTTTTTTGTATATTTTTTATTTTTTTAAAAGGTCCCAAGGCACCCTTTGCGGGTTTTCACCTTGGCCTCTCCTTTTAGATGAAATCTGAATTCATCAGCCTGAGTACATCCTGGTCATCCATCTTGGTCAAGGTTAATGATCTTCTAAAATAAGTCTTCTTCACCACATAAAGTTTTTCCAAATTTCAGCTTTTATTTTCCTCTGAAGTCCTTAATGCCAAGTCTGCATCATGAAATTCTCCTGGTGCATTCGACCATGAGTACTTTCAATCAAACTTTTGGAGACATTTTGCTTCATCCAATTAAGCTTGGAGAAAAGGAATCTTAACTTCCAACAATTACTTCCTTTTCATAAACCAATGAGAAAGATGTTGCCCCGGTGAAGGTCCTGGCCAGCGTTTAAGAAACATAGAGGGTAAATGGAAACTTTTCTATGCCAACCTTTACAAGTCTCAGTCATTTCTCAAAAATTTTGAATGGTTTTTTTTTTGCTTTTGCTGTACTGATATGGTGTTAGATCTTTGAACAGACTATATATTTTTGACATTGTGCAATTATGTTGGCATTATTTATTACACTTTTTGCTCTTTTTTTTTTTTTTTTTTCTTGAATTTGAAATTTGGATTTGGATTTTTGGATTTGGATTTGGATTTGGATTTGGATTTGATGACTATTGACTTTGTAACTTTGGCATATGAAGCAACCTTCACCCTCTTAGTGAAGTAATTGATAACCACGAAGATGAATTAGTATCGGCTAGATGCTTTTGACATGATCTGTCCCATAACATCTATGCCTCACCTATAGAAGGAATGGAAGAGGCACATCAGTCTTGTCTTCTCCAATTTGGCATTTACGGCATAATTGATGCAATTTCCTTTTCTTGGTAAACTAGTAACACGATCCTCTTAATTAGCCTGACCATCGTAGTACCATTAACAGCATACCCACATTTCAAGCCTAGCGTGCTTTGACATGATTGTGCAAAAACATCTTGGAATTCTTGAAAATAGCTCAATGATGTCTCATCCTATTTCTGTGGTGAGTTAGGCTTTTTCTTAAGCTCACAACGTCCACTGACCCTTCGTAAAGTAGAGCCTATTTTCACTTATTCTACCATCATTAAGAAATCAAAAGATAGGCTATAATCTCGTCATATTTAAAGTCCTTAGATCCCAAAATAGCTCAATGATGTCTCGTCTTATTTCTGTGGTGAGTTAGGCTTTTTCCTAAGCTCGCAACGTCCACTGACCCTTCGTAAAGTAGAGCCTATTTTCACTTATTCTACCATCCTTAAGAAATCAAAAGATAGGCTATAATCTCTGTCATATTTAAAGTCCTTAGATCCTCTAGACCCATATCTCATTCAAAAAAGGAATCTGTAACAATGTCGCTCATGTCGTTGATATTCGGATACCTAAGTACGAAGGCAATCCAAAGAATAAATGATTCTAAGGATGATTATTTGTATGGTATGGTCATGAATAAGGAATGAAAGAATATTCTAAAAAAATAAAAGAATGTATAGTATGAAATGTAAGGAATGAATAAATATATATATATATATATATTTACTTTAAAAAAATGCATTTTATTAAAATAAAAATTCTGGACACAAGCCCATTTCACAAAAGGATTCTTATTGCTTCTGGGCTTAAAGCAATAAGCATGTTTTGAATATTACTCTAGATTAATTCTAAAAATATAGGGATCTCTTCCACAGTTCCATTGTTCAAAACATCTCAATCATGTAAAGACAGAAATTTGGAAAGGTTTATTCCTTAGTTCTCTCTTCGAAAATGTAGTGAATGTTTATATTTCCCCACATTCCCATCGGGTCTTTGATCTCTTCAATTTATTATTCATCAGGCCTTGCACTAAGGCCCTAAGCTCGATGCATCCTTGAACCTCATGCCCCTATCTATCATGGGACTCACAATGTTTACCCCTTTAATAGAAAAGTTGGGTAACGAATTTTCTACACCAGAAAGATCATCGAATTTTACGATACCCAATCTGATGAGTCTGTCGATTATCTTTATAAAAGCAGTACAGTCTTCAATCGAATGCCCTGTGATTCCACCATGGTATTTGCATTGGGCATTTATGATGTACCATTTAGGGTATGGGGGCTGTATTGGTTCTATATGAAAAGGGGATACAACATGTGCGTCAAACAAAATTCGGTACAACTCCCTATACGAGATTAGAATGGGCGTGAACTAGAGTTTTTCTGAGTTTGATCTTGGATTGGGTTCTTGCCTTGGGGAGACGTGATGGTTGGTAGTCATTGTCCTTGGCTGTCTTACTGTAATCGGCTCTGAATGGCCCTTGTTATACCTTCTCGTACTATTTACTTTATTTTCCTTCTTCTTCGGGGCTTTTAAAGTCCACTCTCTTTTTTATTTTGTTTCTGTTAGTACAACCGGTTTGGCTCGATCATCCTCCGGGTTAAAACCTAAACCCATCGGAAAGTTTAACAAGGACGAAGTATCAGTCTGACATTGGGGTCCAATAATGATGGGTATCCTATACGAATGCGAGTCTGGTTGAGTCAGGGTACTTATTGGGGAATAAATGATGTCTTCATCATCATTCACACTGCTGGCCACTGAGCCACTCCTTTTTTCAAGCCCTCCGACTAGTAATTGAGTTAACTGGCGTATCATATTCATTTGATCTCGCATATCCTATTGAATTTTGGCCAACTGCTCTTGCATTGGTATTTGCCTTTGCTCTAATCTCTCCAACCTTCGTTCCATGTTTTCCAGGTTAACTGAAATAACTTCACCTAATTAGGGTCATTTTGTGAAAACTAATGCAAATGATGCAATGTAATGAAAATGGTGTAATGCAAATGATGTAATGCACATGCATGAAATGTAATGCACATGCATGAAATGCATTGCAAATGCATGGAATGAATGCAAAAAGAAAGAGAGGCATTGATTCTGAATTCAATTGCATTAGAAGAACTTTTCTAGAAAACAGATTTCTTTACATAAAACGGATTATGTATGCGGCTTTGTCCTCATAGTCTAGGTGAAGACACGAACCCTTTTCTTCGTATCCGAATGTTATGGTCATGTCCCGTAAACTTTCTTAATAGATGCCTCTTCTAGCTCCTTTAAGAAAGTCAAAAAGTGACAGATCTTGAATAGTCTTTGTCTGCTTGAATCTTCGAGCAAAGTCTTTTATTCTTCTGTGGACTTTTCTCGTTGTTTACTTGGACTATATTCGAACGATCGTATTATAACCCCCTTTATCAATAAATCTATTTCCTTATGACAAACTCTTCTATTTAGAAATTGAATATTAATCAACACCTCCTTTCTATGGTGATGCCATGCAATGCGATTAAAACAAAAGAAAGCACGTTAGTGCAAGAGAAATAAACAACACAGATCACCTGATCGGGTGACCACTAGGGTTTGGCGTGGCTCTATCTAAGGTAGGCTCCTAGGGCTGTCATATGCGGCTTGGTTCTAAAGAATGGGTACCTGAACCAACAAATTCCTCAATCCTCACCCATTATAGGCTCATATGGGTCGAGTTCGGTTCAGCATTTCCCTATGGCCATGCGGAGATGAAAATCTCACAAAGCACATAGGTACAGATGTATTCCGGAAGCAGTCCACTAGCCCATGCGGAGGTGAAAACCTCACAAAGCCATAGTTTCTCACTCCCATTTAAAGGGTATGACCACAATGGTCATGAAATACAATGCAAGAGTATTCTACGAAACTGAATATTAATCATAGCACAAATGCATAAAAAGAAACGAGATTTTTCAAAAACATCGAAAGAAACACGATTTTTTTTAAAAGGATTTTCCAAATTTTCAATCACAAGGACAAAAATTAATCAATCTATGGTCTGCCTCTCAACCAGTCCCCAATGGAGTCGCCAAGCTGTCGATACCATTTTTCTAAGTTTGAAAAACGGGGATCGACTTTCAAATGACAGATAGAGTCGCCACCAATCATTTTTGTTTAGGTGTGATCGGGTCACCTATAAAATATTTTGTTTCATGTTTAAAAGAAATTATTTTTGGACTACGAATTTTCAAGAAGAAAAAGGGTTTGGGAGTCGGTTACGTGCGAGGAAGGGTTAGCACCCTCGCAATGCCCAAAATTGGTACCAAATTGATTAATTGATGTCCTAATGTTGAAAAGTTTGAAACGATTTAAGACAAAAATGCTTTTTAAGGAAAGTTAATTAATTTTGAATTGAATTTCAAGACCCACTCGTTCCAAAGGAATAAAAGTATCATATCCAATACATTAGGATATAACACGTTTATACTTCGACACCGAGAACGTCTTTGATCTTCAAAACATGCAATTAAAAAGGGTATTAGGTTATTTGGTTGAACAGAAAATTTACACCCAGTACGTTAGAGTGTAATTTTCCGAACTTCCAAACCTACAAATATTGCCTTATCTTGAAAAAATTTAAAATACATAATCTTAAAATTGGCTCAATATACAATTTTTAGTGAAATGAAGCATTTAATAAAGGCTTGAATATATTGGAATTTGAGAAACAATACAGAAATAAGTTGCATAGATATTAATCATGAAATGTACACAAATTAAACATTATATTAACAATAGGCTATGAAATTTAATAATTCTTGAAATTGACAACAACAAATTAATATAAAATAAAATTTTGGATGCTAATAATTTGTGAACAAATTCATTAAATACATATTTTAAAAGGAACTTACTCATTTAAACATAAATATAAACGTATATGAGTAATAAAATTTTAAAATGTATGAAATAAATTAAAGTATATAATAAAATACGATTTTATTATTATATATATGTATAAGTATAAAATAATAATTGTTTTGTAAAATTAATATTTCATAAGTTAGTAATGACATACATAATATATGATCTAGTACTCAATATTTTCACAATTAATATAAGAAAATACATGTGTGGAAAATAAAATAAATTAAAACATTATAAAATAAATTTTGAAACAATTTGATTAAAATAACTTGAATAATGACAAAATTTAAGACTAAAATACATGAATTATAAATAAAACTAACATTTAATTGAAATAATAAAAATAAAATTAAAAGACCATTATATAAATAAACTTAATTATTTAAACAAAACTAAGGATTATATTGCATTTTCGCATAGAAAATAAAGGATCAAACTAACAAATATTCTACTATCTAAAAGGCAATATTTGAACAGGACTAAATTGAAACAATTGTGCGAATTACAGGGATAAATTAAAAAGAACAAATGAATGATATAACTGGTTTAATCAAAGAGTAGTACAATAAATAAGGACTTAATGCAAAAATACTCCTTTATCACAAAAGAAACGCGGATCCTGCGGTTTTGGATCGGGTCGGGTCGGGGCAGATTTATACGGCGTCGTTTCAAACTTATTGAAACAAAACTAAATGGTGTCGTCCTCTCGATGCATTAAAACAGAGTTAAAACAACAGATTAACATTTTATTTTAAAAAACAAGCCCTAATCCCCTTCGTTATCCCTCTCAGCCGCAATCCAAAACCTTCTCCGTCGCAAGAAAGAGGTCGTCCGACCACTATAACACCATGATAATAGTTGATTAATGGTTGAATCAGGCCTTTTCAAAAGCTTTCTTTCAAAACCAACCGAATGCCTTCCATATTTCAAACTTCAAAGGACTTCTCCGCTTCGATTACAATGAAGAAAGACGTTCGATGATCTTTTTCCAAGGTAAACTCTCTATTCTTTTATTTTTTTTAAATGTATAGAAACATGCTAAAAAGGAAAAAACGAAAGCAAAGAGATATTTAAAATAACCTTTCTATTTTTTTATTTTTTGCGTTTGATTCAATATTTCTTGCCTGTTTCTCTCTATTTGTTTGCGTGAGTGCGTGTGTGTACAAAAAATGGGGATTCCCCGTCAGTGTTTACATCAGGCTCTTTTATAGCCAAAAAAGAAAAAATTGAAAACAAAATACACGTTTTTGTTATCCTGTATACTGCTATTTGGGTACTGCTTTCTCGTTTCTTCTCTCAGGTTCTGGTGTACACTAGAAGCTGCAGATGTGGCCATGCTGCGCTGAAAGCCGTTCATGGAAGAGCTGGCGTGGACGCTGCAGCGCACGTGCGAAAACTTGGTTGCTCAAGCGGCGCTGGAACGCTCCAAAAACCTCTAGTGTTTCTGGCCAATTTTTGGGCGAGTCGGATCTATTCTGTATCCGGGCCTTGGATCTATTTTGGGTCTGGGCCATTAAGATTGGGCTTATTTGGGTTCAGCCAAAATCTGTATTTAGGCTGGGATTTTGAATTTATTTTAATTTAATTTGGGTTTAAAATTAGTTTGGGCCGATTAGGCTCTATTGTTTTGTAAATAAAAGACTGTTGTTTTTGAACTATGATTTTATTGGGTTTTTTTATTTTGTTTTATATTTTTTGGTTTTATTTTTGGTTTTAAATGGGTCGGGCAAAATGGGCCTATTACAGTAGTACTTATACTTTGAAAATATCTAATGTGGTATTTGAACTATTAATATATATTTTATTATGATATGTGTAATTTTATAAAATGTCTAATGTGATACATGAATAATCAATATGTGTTTTATTATGGTACTTGATGTTAACATCATTAGTGAATTGCTAAACCATAAAAAATTTGACACGTAAAATTTTTCCTTCAAATCATTAAGTCCACATGAATAATATAACATTATGTGAATAATTAAAAATTATAAATTAAATTAAAAATAAATCTAAACATATGATTAATAAAAAAAGTAGATACTAAACTTACATAAGTCAAACTTCATCTTCTCTATTTAAGTATATGATCATGAGTTTTCATTTGAAATAGTATTTTTAATTTATGTTTAAATAATATTTTTATTATCGTAAAAGTACAAATACTTTCATGTAAGTTTAGTATTCACTTCTTTTTT
The DNA here is from genome assembly GCA_025506655.1 of Gossypium rotundifolium. NCBI lineage: Eukaryota > Viridiplantae > Streptophyta > Magnoliopsida > Malvales > Malvaceae > Gossypium > Gossypium rotundifolium. The sequence continues at coordinate 135,803,940 of CP106728.1, forward strand.
ATTAATCATATGCTTATTTATTTTTAATTTAATTAAAATTTTTATTTGGTTTTCACATAACATTATATTGTGGACTTGATAATTTGAAAAAGAATGTCTACATGTCGAATTTTCATTGGTTAATTTAACAATTCATTAAGGTTGTTAATACCAATATCATAATAACACATACTAATAGTTCGGTACTAAATTAGACATTTTCAAAGTACATGTATCACATTAGATATTTTTTAAAAGTATAGGTACCAAATGCCACATTATCCTATTTTAAATCAATTAGTTAAGCGGTTGACCTTCGATCAATCTTATTTGTGAAAATATCTTTAATTCAAACGAGTTTCTCGACTACCTTTTCTATATAAGTTTCCAATCATCTAGCTTTAATTTGAAGCAATATATATATATATATATATATATATATATATATAAATTATAAAAAGAAAGAAAAAAGAAAAGACTCAGTAACTTTGTAAAGAAAAAGTCGTATGAATTTGCAAATATACTGATAAAACATGTTCCCATTCCATCAACATATATTTACATAGACAAATATAATCATAGTCAGTTTTCACTTGTTTCCATGGAGAAGTACTCGGTAATAATTCTCATAACCATCCTTCAGTCAGCCATTTTTCTTGCATCAGAGCAACCTGCATACGTTCCAACGGATAATATCACCCTAAGTTGTGGAGCTACAACCAACATATTTGCTAATGATGGCAGATCCTGGGCAGCAGACAAGAACTCAAAATTTGGACCTTTTGAATCATCCCACAACAAATCGCAAGCCTATGAAACTGATACTGAATACGGTTTCTATAATACCCCTAACCCGGAACCATCGCAGGTCTAGGGTTAAAGGCATTACTAGACAAATCGGATCTTTTACGAACACTTCACCTCAAAATTTAACAATTCAAATCAAGATGTCCCTTAAATAGGTCTACGAGACCTTAAACATGCATTAGAAAGGAGTCGAGACTAAACCGAACACATACAATAATTTTCAAAATTTAAGCATTTTACAAAGCTACAGAGGTCACATGCCCATTTGGGCAGACCGTGTGCCTCACACGGCCTCAGACACACCCGTGTGTCTAAGTCGTGGCAAAACAGGGCATACCTACTGACTTGTTCACACGATCGAGGACACGTTCGTGTTCCTCACCCATGGTTGCCACTGACTTGCATCACATGGCCAGTCACACACCCGTGTGTCCAGCCCGTGGTCGTCACTAACTTGTTTCACACGGTCAGTCACACGCCCCTCTGTCCAGGCTGTGGTTGAAATTGACTTGTTTGAAATGCAACCACGAGGGACACGATCGAGCCACACGCTCATGTGCTCAACTGTGTAGGCAATTATAGGCCATCTACAAGGCCAATTTGCCACCCACACTTTGGGTTATACCTACAAGCATTATACCAATTCAAATCACATCTCCAATGCAAACAAAACATACCAAAATGACCATCTTTTCTAACCATTCAAGGACATTTCAAACACACCAACTTATGTGCCATTTATCTCAATCTAATCACAAGCATTTATAAGCATAATCCATCCACAAACTTACCAATTCATTATGATAACTTTTCACCTATAATATACCAACTTTGCATCACAAAACATAGATCAAATACTACCATATGCACATCCATTAATAAGCCATATCACATAGCTTTTTTATGCAACTCAAAACATCCATCCTTTTCAACTAGACTATACATGCCATACTTAATATATATATACATATTCGAAAGGTACCAAAAATAGAGTTTGATAGTGTGGTGACAATCCCCAATGATCCTCGAGCTTTCCGTAGCTTTAACGATCTATAAAACAATGCAAACACACACAAAGTAAGCTTTCAAAATCTTAGTAAGCCATATACAAATAAACATAACATATAAACATTGAAAACCATATCAAATACAAGATCATAAATTTCTCAATTGCAAATTAATAATTCTTCTTTAGCCCATTTGTTTAGCCATTGCTTACCAACACATCATAACTCCAAATATCTCTTTTGCTCATAGCACATTCGTATATATATCACATTTAATCTCAAAAAAACTATGCACATATCTCACTTGAGCAAATTCACACATGCTCACCTTTCATACCAAAACATTGTATTCATTTCCAACGTATCTGAATCAATTACGTATTTCACATAAGCTTTCGTTTCTTAAAATTCCCGCAGAACCATTCAGAATCAAATAGGATACTCGAATACTCAAAATGCTCATACAACGCCAATGTCCCAAACGTGGTCTTACATGTAATCAAATATCGATGCCATTGTCCCAGATGGTCTTACACAAATTAAATACGATGCCAATGTCCCAGACATGGTCTTACACGTAAATCTCAAATCAATGCCAACGTCCCAGACGTGGTCTTACATGATATCTCATATCGAATCTTCAAGTTTTTTTGGTAGCTTCACCCTTGCTTTTTTTATTTTTGCTACATCATCTAGATCAGGGACAATGGGATTGGCTGGATTATCCCCCGGATTGGACCCTGAGCCTGTTAGGTAGTTCATCGATGCCGAGGTACTGGCCTGATATTGTTGAGGTCTAATAGTGACAGGTACCCCTCGTGGACACACGTCTGGTTGGGTTTGTATGTTTACCAGGGTAAATCCTAGGGGTAGGTAGGATCCTCGTTATCATCTCTCGAATTAACCACAGTGCTCTTCCTTTCCTCCAGGCAGCAACTAGGTCATCTGGCTTATCATACTTCTTTGGGATTTTTATATTTGATCCCTCATGTCTTGTTGAACTTTGGCTAACTATTCTTGCAACTGCGCTTGCAATTGGTCTTGCATATCCTTTTAAATCTGTTCTAGTCTCTCTAATCTTTGATCCATTGCTTTAGTTTTTCCACGAGTACCTAACGATGTTCAGTTGGTAGATTCTTATTAGTTTCTAGGTTAACTGTCGTAATTTTGATTAATTGAGGTCTTTTGGAGAAATTTAATGCATGAAATGTAATGCAAATGAATGAAATGAATACAAAAAAGGTGTTGATTCTTATTCAATTCTATTAGATGAACTTTACTAGGAAGCGAATATCTTTACATAAAAGAAATATTTTACATATATGGCTTTGCCCTAATACTCAAGGCTTTGACTTTCCTAAGAAGCCAAGCTAATTCTCGGCCTCGATCTAATTCTAACTCGTGTCTCAAGCTCAAGACATTAGCCTAAATTGCTAAGGTTTGCAAATGATCAGTCACATCTCATACTTGAGTCACAACTTCTCCCATAATGTGATCTCTATCCCTAGCCTGATCTTGAGAACGATATAATTGTCCTTCCAATGTTCATTATTCACTTCAAGGAGTTCAACTCGAATTTTACAAAATGTAGTCTCGAGCTCTTCTACCTTTCCCTTCAACTCTTCAATCTTGTTTAGGTTGGCCCTCAACTCAATCGCAGAGTTACGATTACGATGCTGATGTAATAACTTTTCCAACTCTACTACCTGAGCTCTTAATCCCACCTTTTCATTTTGGCTTTCCAACAAACTCCTTTTTAGAGCATCTTCCCGAACTTGAGCATTTTGAAACCTCTTTTCCCACTGACCGGCTTTGATCTTTTCTTCTTTGATTTCTTGTCGCCATTGCTCTGATGTTTTACCCAAACCTGCAGTTCTTATCGACAAACGTAGCTTTTTATAATCCATTTTTAGACTGTCCAAGTCTCTTTCAGCCTTATTCTTTCATTTTCTCAATTTCTCAGCCTCTAGCTTCTGGACGTCGACATCTAATCCTAGCTGCATCTTTTCTTCCTCTAATTGTTCTATCCTTTTTCCTAGCTCCAAACTCCTTTTTTCGAAGTCTTGCTTGATGATCTCTAACCCAGACGGGATCACTCGTAGGTGCTCTTCTATTGGCCGAGTATTTTCTTGACTTGGCATAAGGATGTTGTCATTGACTCTTTTACCCCACCACCAATCATTTTCGGGGGTCGTCATTAGATTTGTGGAAAATATTTTCATTTTACGAGTTTTGTTCCAAGCATTTGATATTTCACGAACCTTTTTCTTATAATTATCACCCTTGTATGCAAACTCGCACTGAGTCAACCCTCATGTTGTTAGTATGAACTACCTTGATCTATACTGTCTCAACACAACTAGAGGAGCATATCCAACAGCTCCTCATATCCCAAGTAGAGGGACCCAGTCGAAGTCTCCACACCTGTACAAAATTTCATCAGGGATCAACCAAGAAGCCCTCCATTCAACATCTTCGTCTTGGAGATTCTGGAGAATTGTCATCCATTTTTATTTCGAAATGTCATCTCGCATTGGTGTAGCCACTAATTCTTTCAATGGAGAGTAGTTCTCGAAGAACACTCGATAAGTAACCTTTTTTATCTTCCAAAAGTGGATATGGAACCAATCTAACAAAAGTTGCGCACACCCCATAAATCTTCCTTCACCCTCTCTTTGACATGCATTCAAAGAGCTAAAAGTTTGCTAAAATTACCGGGACGGGTGTGACCCTTTTATCAAGTCAGTCAAATAAATCTGTAACTGACTCATCTATATGCTCAAATGCCTTGGGAAAGATGACCGACCTGTAAATGCTCAAAGCAAAGACATCAACTCTTTTCTTTGTATCTGGGTGTGCCAAGATCAAATCCCGTAAACTTTTCCAATGGATGCATTTACTATCTTCCTTTTGCTTGACCTGGGCCACAACCCATTGCTCACTCATCCCCGTGGTGCTCGTTAGCTTCTTTAAAAAAGTCGAGCGGCACTAGAATAGGCTTTGTCGGCTTGAATCCTCGAACAATGAAGCAAGGTTGTGTACTCTTTTATAGTGGGTACCAAATCTACTTTCCCAAAAGTGAAGAACTATACGCAGGGTTCCAATATTGGACTAGAGCCCTGAACAAGTGCTTATCCACGTTGACATCGAGTAGATACGAGAGATCACCATTGTTATGGTAAAATAGCTACTTGGTTTCTTTGTCCCATTGGTTCCATACTTTTTCAACTCTTGGAGGTTATTTTGAGTCACACTGCTACGAGTGAAATCCCACGATTCTGATACATATCCCTCTATCAGACTATCGCCCTTCTCTTGTTGCATTTTCTTAGACCAAATTCAGACGGTCGTATTATCTTCCACTTTATCAAGATATCCTTTTTCCATAATAAGCTCTCCATTTAGTAACTGAACATGAATCGACACCTTTTTTATGATGAAAATGCCATGCAATCACAATCAAAGCAAAATAAAACAAGTCAACACATTTCATATTAAGCAATAAATGATAAACAGAGTACCTATTCGGGTGAACACTAGGAATTTGGTATGGTTCTACCAAGGGTGGGCTCTAATAGCTCATTATATGTAGTTTGGTTCTAAAGTAAATGTACCTGAACCGGCAGATCCCTCGATCCTCACCTATTATAGGCTCATATAGACTGAGTTTGGTTCAGGGGAATATATTTCCCTATGGCTACACGGAGATGAAAATCTCGCAAAGACATATGTACGAATGTATCCCAAAAGCGATCTACTATCCTACACGGAGGTGAAGACTTCATGAAGGAATAGGTTCTCACTCCAAATTAAAAGGGTATAATCGAGCGGTCATGTAATGCAATATGCAAAAATATATCAAAAGGCTCAAACCAATAAAGTAAACATCAAAATGATGAAAACCATAAAAATGAAATGCAACCAAAAGGATCGTAGATTTAAACCAAATTATCAATTTTTGACAAAAAGACAAAAAATAATCAATTTGTGGCTTAACTCTCTTTTCTAATTTCCCAGCAGAGTCGTCAAGCTGTCGAAACCATTTTTATGATGAAATCGACTTTTATTTGAAAACGAAAAATGGAAGTTTCCACCAATCCTTTTTATGAGGTATAATCGGATCTCCTCGTAATTTGATCATTTTAGTAAAAGATTTGATTTACTAAAACAATGATTTTTGGTCTACAAAATTGGTACCTAGTTGATTACTTGATGTCTTAGTGTCAAAAATTAAAATTTTGAAGACATTTTAAAAAATACAATCTTTCGTTAAAACAACACTTAACTAAATCGATTTTTATGAAAAAAAAAAGAACTTATTTCCAGTTAATCGAGGAGAAAGAATTATATCCTGTAAGTTAGGACATAATACCTTGGATCTCAAAAACGAGAACAAATGCTAAAAAAATTATCTATTTTAAAAGATATTTGATTATTTTGGTTTTAGAAAGAAATCATATTTTATAAGTTAGAACACAATCTTTCTAATTCCAAAATAATGGAAATTAATCTCGGTTTAAAAATCACCTTTTTATGCACTGTGCGAAAATAAATAACATTTGAAATATCGTGTAATTAATTTATTCGGGTATGGTATAAAAAAATGGCTAAAAGTTTAAAAATATCATGCTTAGAAAATAATGAAAATGCAACATAAATCCATAGTGTTAATGGCATAATATGATTAATAAAATATAAAAAATATGATGTAACAGCCTGATTTAGAGCCTAGTCAGAGTAGTGGTTGCGAAATCACAAATCTGAAGTAGAAATATGTGTTTATTGGCTTTATTGAGGTTTATGACATGTTTGCATTGTTGTGTGAAATTTTCATGAAGAAATTCTATAATTTAGTGATCAATTTATTCATTAGGACTAAATTGCAAAGATTAAAAAATATGAGATTCTAGAAGTTTCAAGTATAAGATAGCATTAGAAAAATTATTAGAGGTCCTTATTTAGCAATTAGACCATTATATCTCATTATGGACAAAAATGGACATGGGAAGGAAAATTCTCAAGAAAGGGGCCTTAAGGGCATTTTGGTCATTAGGTTAATAAGTTAATAAAAAGGGAAAAGGAAGTCAAAAAATTGTGTCCATCTTCATCGTCCATAGCCGAAAATTACAAGAAGCCATAGCTAGGGCTTTGCTTCACTTTCAAGCTTGATTGTAAGTATCTCTTAGCCCCGTTTTTTATGTTCTTCGTATTTTTGAAATCCTCATAGCTTAATTTAGCTATTTCTACCATTATTTTAAGCTAGAGTTCATGGTCAAAAATTTACCCATGTCTGATATGCATGTATTTTGATATTTTATGGAGGAATATGAAAGTTTGATGTGTGATGAACATTTTTTTCTAAGTGATTTTCATGGAAAATTCATAAAAAAGACCTATTTGTAAAGGTGATAAAATGTGTAGTAAAAATTAGTTTTTAAGGAAAATATGAGCTATTATAAGCTTAAGATAGGTTCGGCTAGGCTTGGGTAATCAAGGAAATGAGTACGTTTCATTATACGAGCCTAGGGACCATTTTACAAATATATGAAAGTTTAAGGGCAAAATTGTAATTTTTCCAAGTATGATTCATGGGTTATTTTAGTCAATGAGATCATTAAATAAGTGAAATTGTCATTATAGATCAATAACCACGAAGTTCGGACCGAAATCGAGGACAGAACAAGGTGGTGGACTAAATTGAACAACTATACATATTTTGGTACCGAGGTAAGTTTGTGTGTAATAAATCATCATAATATTATTATGCTTTTAAATGCCTGATATCATGAAAAATATTTATTATTTTTATGGAATTGATTAATGAAGTCTCGGTGAAAGTATGATGAAGTTATATTATGTTGAAGTCTCGGTTGAACCTTAGGAATAGAAAAGATACCACTGTCATGACATGAGATTATTAAGGTCCCATATAAGACCATGTCTGGGACATGACATCGGCACTGAATTGAAATCCCGTGTAAGACCATATCTGGTATATGGCATTGGCATCGAAGAGAGACTTCGTGTAAGACTATGTCTGGGACATGGCATCGATATACGATCTCGTATAAGACCATATCTGGGATATGGCATCGACATCAATATGAGATCCCGTATAAGACCATATTTGAGATATGGCATCGGCATCGACATGTGATCCCATGTAAGACCAAATCTTGGATGTGGCATTGGCATCTTATTATGTGTATGACGAGTTCGGGTATCCTTCGATATTCCAAGTGGTTCAATGGTGTAAAGAGCTAATTTTATGTTAAAGATGGAAAAAATGCTAAAGTTATGAATTTATACAGGTACATATGAGAAATTCACGAGAAATGAGTCTGATATGTGATATGTGATTGGTAAGAGTAAGCATGAGTAATGCTATTTCAATGTGCTTGAGAACTTGTGTTATTATTTAATGTAATGTATGAATGTATCATAAGATTTTATGTTGCTATTTATTACGTGCAAACTTACCAAGCTCTATGTTTACTCCCTCTCTTTTCCATTTCCTTCTAATATCGCCAAGCTAGCTCGGGGATCGAAGGACGTCGGAATTCGGTCCACACTATCAAGCTATTCTTTTGGTATAGTAAATTTTGATTATTTTGGGTATGGCATGTATAGGAATTTGGTCATTTTGTTATATGTCATATTGGTTAGCCAATGTGTTGACTATTAATGTCACTCTATTCATTTTATAATTGGCCATTGGAATTGGCCAACACTAGTTTAGTTATATTTAATCAATGATGATAAAATTTCATGAAGTGCAAACTTGTGCAATTGAATGAGATATGTATGAAGTATTTGCATGATGTAGTAGTGTGAATGTCTTGTTAGTGGATACTAAATGTGCGTTATTGTTATGCTATGTGTTGTTGGAAAAAAGTATGAGTGTAGTTGTTTTACAATGTGGCAAATAGCTTGGTAAATAGCCTTGTATTTGTCCACATGGATAGACACATGAGCATGTGTCTAGGCCTTGTGTGACACATGGTCAGCCCCATGGGTGTGTTGATAGACCATGTGTCCCCTGCATTCAAGTTTGGCAAAACAGAATGCCCAGTAGTAAACACACGGGTAGAGACACGACCGTGTGTCTCATCCGTGTGAAGGCCACGGTCTTAGGACATGGGCGTGTGCTAAGGCCGTGTGAAGTCTGCACATTAACTGCGAAAGTTCAGTTCGTCACACGGGCTAGCAAACAGGCGTGTGACTTGGCCGTGTGGCCCTAAAGGTCTGCTGACGTCATAAATAGAATGTCAAGGTTTTCCCACACGGGCTAAGACACGGGCGTGTCATGGCCGTGTGAGAGACACGGGCCATAGACATGGGCGTGTGGCCCTGTTTGAGTAAAAATTTTATAAGTGTTCGTGAGATTCTGGTTAATCCCGTACCACTTTAAGTGCATGTTTAGGGTCTCCTAGACCTATAATAGGGACGTTATGAGTACGAATGAGAAGTTTTAAGTTGGATTGAAAATTTATGGCTGATATTGTATGATGAAGTATGTTAAGTTCGATAATGCCTCGTACCCGGTTCCGACATTGAATATGGGTAAGAGGTGTTACATATGATAGTAATAATAAATCACGATACTAATATGCATTACAGAATAATAATAATGAAAATGATAAATATAAATAACAATAATAGTAACATTAATAATAATAATAATAATAATAATAATAATAATAATAATAATAATAATGAATAATCTAAATTTTTGAAAGTATATAAAAGATTTAAATAAATAAATAATGAAATAACAATAATAAGACAAAAGTAAAAAATAAAACAAGCCATTTATAAATAAAAAGAATAATAAGTAAATAAACAAATAAAACTAATCAAATTTTAATTAAAAATAAAATTAAGCAAACAAATAAATAAATAAATATTAAATAAAATAGTTTAAATAGTAATAATAATAACAATAAAAGGATTAAATTGAAAGCTAAACAAGATATTAGGGGGAAAATAGGAATAAAATAAATTAAAGGACCGAATTGTAACGTGCTAGTGAAAGAGAGGGACCAAAAGGGAAATATTCCCCTTCCTCCAAAACGTGCCATTTCAAAATGACTAGATCGAAACCAAAATAAAATTCCAGGGTATGAATTTAAAACGAAAAAAAGGTTTGAAAACAAAAAAATGCGGAAGGGCCAAATGCGCAAATAACCCATGCGTTAAAAACACGCGAATCCTAGCTCTCGAGTTGGGTCAGACGCGGGTCGACCCAAAACGGCACCGTTTAGGTGCTTGACCCTTAAAACAGTCCAAGGACAAAATAGAAACAAAAATAAAACTAAGTGGCAAAATTTAAAAAAATAAAAAAATAAAAAAAATAGGATAGGACCTAATTGTAAACCTCTTGAAAAGCGGAAGCGCGCAAATATCCCCTCAAACGAAAACACGTGGGTCCTAGAGGGCGGATCGGGTCAGCATCGGGTCGGCCAAAACAACGCCGTTTTGGGGCTTCAGAGGCCTACCCCAAACGACGTCATTTATGTGGCCTATTTAAATCAAAAAATTTAAAAAAAAAAAATCATTTCTGCCATTCTTTTTTTTTTAAATATTAAATCTTCCTTTTTTTCTCTCTCTCAAAACCCTCACCCCTTCGGATAGACTTTGGTGAACTGTCACCGCACCGGCCATTGGTCGCCTGCAATAGCGCCGTCGTCTACGGCGGCTGAAAAATCAAAAGTTTTTTCTTTTTCCTCCGGCGATCGAAAACATGTGACCCTGCTCCTTGTTTTGTTTTTTTATTATATATGTATATGTATAAAACAGATTCGAGAAAATGGAAAGAAAAGAAAATATAAAAAAATAGAACCACCTTAGTCCGATTCAATTTCCTTTTCTATTTTGCTCTTTTTTTTGTGAACTTTTTGTTTCTTGATTTAATTGCTTGTAAAGAAAATTACATTTAACTTGAAGCTTTTATAGCTCGATTTCAATACAATATTTCCTATTTTTTCTACTGTCCACTGTCTTTTCTGCTGTTGATTTTGTAGGTGACGGTTGAGCGGTGGCAGAGGCTAGGGACTAGGGGCAGCAGCAGACCTAGGTGCAGCGCACCTAGGTTTTTTTTATTTTCTGTTTATTTTTGTTTTGGGCTACGGCCTTTTTAGCTTTGGACCATTCGGGTTTGGGCCATTTCGGCCCTTGTAATTTGGGCTGATTATGTTTATTATTATTTTTTTGGTTTATTCATTGATGGGCCCGGGCAAATTGGGCTTATTACACAAAGTAGTAAACCTAAGGTCAATCAATTTACTAATTGCTAATTAAGCTAATACACAATTTCAATCGAGTTGTTTATTACTCCTAATTAGGATTACCCTCTCGTCTCCTCCTAAGTAAGAGTTACCAATAAGTTGTCCTCTCGATCTTATCTAGGCATAGGACTTTTCTCTCGGTTGATGTGAGACGTTCACTTGAGTGCCCGATCGTCTACGAGGAGAGGTTTGAAACTCGGGAAGATAGATGCTTGAAGAGTTGATTTGCGGAAGCTTATAGTTAAGTTTATGACTATGTTTTCTTAAGTTAGGAATAGAGGTTTTAATAATAAAGGTTCTAATTTAGAAGACGAAATAAGATAGGTTCGGGTTTAGGATGGTTTTGAAAAGATAGATGTTGGGGTTCAGTTTTGAATAGGCTTGAATAAGGATGTATGGAAGAGGATAAGTAATGGTTGTTTCGGTTTATGAACAAACAAAGAAAGTAGTTCGGTGGTGATGGAAGATAGGACTTAATCCGAGAATCGATTCAACACTATAAAGGAGTGTCACCCAGGTTCTAAATGGCTTAAGGTGGATTGATGGAAATCGAATGAACACCACACTCGGGTTAAGGAGTGATAAGTTCAAAACAAGAATCGGAGACACCACAAGCTAGCTTGATAAGTCACCCGAAAACTCGTACGAATAAACAGAGGAGTAATCTCACTCTTTGAATAAAAGTTCATATATAAAATTTCGTAAAAGTTTTTTTTACAATGTGCAAATGACATCTATTTATACTAATAACCTAGGTAGCCGAATGGCTTAATTCATAGACTTAATGACTAAGTAATTTCAACTAGATTTAACTAGAAAATTCTAGAAATAAGTCCCTTAGAATGCCTTGGTAGATTCAGCTGGATGAGGAGTCAAATGGGTAGCTTTCTAGAAGAAGGAATGAATATTGTAGAAATTGTAGATGTATGCAGCAGCTAGGTTCGGCCAACCCCTTTAATGGCCTCTTGAATGATCACCTTTGGATGAAAAGTTATCAACAATAAATTGGGCGCATGAGCAGCCATTTAGGGTGTGAACAAAGAGTTTTGAACAGCCCTTGTCATGTGAACATAGCAGCCGAATGGTTCTTTGTCATAGCAGCAAGTGTGAACAGCATTGATTTGCATTGGGGATACAATCGACCAAGCATCATCCTTTAATCTTGATGTCCCTTGGTGGCCAAATGGAGGCTTTGAATCACCAAAAGTCAGCAGCCAAAATCATTGTATGAGTTGATCCATGTATGAGCCAAATACATTGCACCTAAATGCTTGAACCTCCTTTAATGCTTCCATGCACATTCGACTGAATGTAGTAGTCACATAAGCAGAAATTAATCAAGCCAAACTAAATGCATGCAATCTAAGACAAACTAAATTTCCGCTATAACTTAGACATTAATTGATATTTAGACAAACTAAATGCATGCAATCTAAGACACCATAAATATTCGGCTATAACTTAGACATAATAAAAACTTGTAATAAAATGAGACAACTTAAATTAGATTGAGACAACATAAATTCAGCACTAATTAAAGAATTAAGACACTTTAACTTGTTGTAGTAAAATAAAGAAATTAAAGAGTTTAATTTATTTTAAGCATGAAAATTAAGCAAACGGCTTAATGAGCTTAACGAGCTCAAAATGAGCTACTTCGGACTAAGGAATATATGCACCAAGGTGCATGGGGAACTTATGAGTTGGACCCAATTCTTGGCTTGTGGAAGAGGTTTTAGCCCAAATGCACTTTGTAAGTGCTGCCACGGCTTCTTGTAACTTCTTGGCCCTAGCTCGAGTCATGGGCCCTTCGGGCATCGCAAGAGTGTCGGCACTTGGTTCTTTGGTTGCCCCAAGCGGGGTTACATCATTGGTCTCACTGCTCGGCATATTTCATGTCAAATCATTACAGGACAAATTCTCCTTTCAATTTCATTTATCTAAATATCTCTTAGATTTGTCAATTCTAATAGTTTGAAAAGTTTGGAAAAATTGAATAAACACACAACCAAATATAGGTAAATAGTTAATTGAATAATTAATTAATTAATTAATACATGCAAGATAGTCATAATAGCATATGATTTATTCCAATTTTTATACAAACATTCTATCGGACACTTGATGAACAAAATATAAAAATGAGAATAATGAGAGAAACACTCATTAATAAATCAAGATAAAGGCATGAATCTTGAGTATTCTCCAATCATAAAGTTTTAACATAAAAATAGAAAAATCCACACAAGAAAATAAAATGAATACTAATCTAATAAGAAAGTTGGAAAGAAATCTCTGCACTAATCTATTTCTAAAACTATCATCCACTACTTACTCTCTACTTATTCTTCCAAAATTAGATTAAAAGTTGGTTTATATAAGAAATAATTGAAAAACTAAAATTTCCTATTATGTCATTTTAATTCATAAGGCTTGAAAATAGAGAGTGACTACCAATTGCCCCTATCTTGCTCCAGCCAATGCTCCATTTAACGTGAAAATCATTGTGACTATAAATGCTTCTCTTTGCAACTTGGGTTGTGACGTCACATGGTTCCACTTCGCGACGAACCCACCTATAATGGTCTCTCTTGGCTTTCGTTTCTGTCTTGAATGTCATGACTTTCACTTCTCGTGGTTGGACCTCAACCTTAGTTCCACTTTTAAGTCACATTTTCAGCTCTCAATTTATCTTATATAGTCACATAAATTTATTTAATTTTGAGAAATCATTAAAACCATAAAAAGACTTTGAAAATCTTTTAAAATGACTTAACACACACTTTTACTACTTACACACTTGAAAACACTAACTGAAACTAAAACAACTCAATTCTACATAAAAACATGTTAAAATGTACTTAAAGGAGTAGCAAATATGTATTCTAAATTACGATGTATCAAGCTTACAAATGATTTAATTACTATTGAAAAATCTAGAGAAGATGACTGAGTGCTTGAAGGAGTGCCCACTCCCTAGACCACTAAAGTAGGTTAAGGCAGTTTTTATATTTGTGTTGTTAGAAATTTATTGAACCGTGTTTATGGGTTGTGCTAATTATGTGGATGATATCTAGCCCATCAATAAAGATCATATCACTTGCGGAAACATATTTAGAGAACAAGATCAAATAGAATCACCCCTATCTAATCCTTTAGATCGTAGTTATTGGATTGAAAGAGTCTTTATTTACCTTGTTCATTATTATATTATATATAGCTTATAATGATGTTATTTTATAGGGATTGATATAAATCTTCTTACGTAAGCAACTCTCAAAATATTCTGTATAATTGAGAGACTTTTATAGCTTATTGTATTGAAAGATTAAGCACTTAATCTATCCAAGCGAGGAACTATATTTTATGAGTGCATTTTGATAATAAAACTTTTGGTGTTTTGGTTTCACTTGTAGAATTCAAAGGGGTGAATTTAGTTGTGAGAGTATCATTCTTCAAAGTGCAAAAGTGAGGAAATTGTCACGGGTGTGTGATAGATTTAGGATCACTTATTGTAAGTGTTATAGATAGTGAATACTTCTTACTAAGATAGGCTATGAAGACATAGGGAAACTAAATTGTGTAAACAAACATTTTGTCCCTTATTTGTTTTTTGTTTCACATAGTGCTTGAAGGTGTGCCTACTCCCTTAGCCACTCTTTCCAAGCATATAAATTATATCTCTACAAATGTGTTAAATCTTCAAATACTATTGAGGTTGAGAATAAAAAAAATGGTAAAATTTGGGATACAAGAGGGGGAAAATCTAAACAAGGTCAAGAAAGGGAATAAAAGAGTTATTTTGTCTCTGTATAAGAGTAGAGAGTAAGGATGAAAGCTATCCTGTCCTACTTAGTGGGAGTTTCAAAGGAGCTAAGGCAACATAGCTTGAAACAAGAGAAAATTGCCTATAGGAGATCAAAAAGAAATTAAGAGAATAAATGTAACACACCAAACCCGATCTAGATGCTATTTTCGAATCTGGCGATGTCACATGGAATGGAATTTGAAATCAAACTTATGAACTTAAAATCATTTTCATTTATTAGCTATTATTTTTCTTTCATCAATTTCAAAACTATTTTCTCGTTAATTTGATTCGTTTAAAAACATATTCTGTAGCGAAGCTTTTAAAACCGTGATGTTTAGAGAAAATCGTTCGCGTTTAGGAGATAAACCCAGTAACTCTTCAGGAAAGATGTCTGGAAAATCCTATACAGTTCAGATGTCCTTTACGGTAGAGTCCCCAATAACGGAAACACTAATATAGGCCAAGAACACCTCACATCCTTTATGAATCAGTTTCTCAGCCACCAGTGCAAAGATCACATTATCCAAATAATTCTGACATTCTCCAATCTTGTCTACTTCAATATCCTCCTCATTTCTCAAGACAACCCTTTTAGTCGCACAGTCTAGATTGGCACAGTGCTTGACCAACCAGTCCATACCCAGAATCAGGTCAAACTCCTCAAACAGAAACTTCATAAGATTAGCCAGGAATACTGACCCTTGAACCTCTAGCGAAACATTTCTATACAGTTTGCTAACCTGAACCGATTCCCCTAATGGACTCAATACAGTCACCTCACAAGAGGTACTCTCAACCAAAATCCCCAAGTTTCAAGACACAGTGCTAGCTATATAGGAATATGTGGAACCGATGCCTATCAATGAAAAATAAGGTACATCATAAATTAAGAACGTACCGGTAATGACGTCTAAAGCATCTTTGTCCTCTCGGCGATGAGCAACATAAATAAGAGCAGGCTGCCTCGCCTCAGTCTGTCCAGCACCTTTGGTTGGTGCCCTCTGTCCACAGGCCATACCATTAACACCCCTAGCCTAACTACGGCCCCTCGGTGGCTACTGAACTACCCTCTGTAGCTGCGCAGTACCAAAGCCCAGAGCTTGCATCTGATCGACCCTCAGCGGACACTCCCAAATGCGGTGCTCTAATGACCCACACCTCAAACATGTCCCAGTCCTCCTCCAACACTCGCACTGATGGCGTCTACCATAATCTCCACACCGCTGCAATCCAGTATAAATAATAGGGGCCCAGCTCTAACCAGCCCATCAGTCCTGAACTTTTTCTTAGGCCTTTGTACCGAACTCGAGGGCTTCAAATCCCTCTTGTTCTTACCCCTCTCACGATCCCTATTGTAGCGCTCAACTCGCTTAACCTCTTAGGCGATCTTCACCTTCTCCACCAGAACCACAAACTCACGCTTCCTCTGCAAAGCTATCAACACCCTTAAATTATCTCTAAGGCTATCCTTAAAATGGACGCACCTCTCATACTCAGATGTCACCATACCTCGCGCATAACGGCTTAGTCTCAGGAATTCAGCCTCCACTTATCGGTCTCCCTGAGTGAGGTTCAGAAACTCATGCCTAAGAGCATCGATATAACTTGCTCTCACATATTTTCCCTAAAAAGTAGTTTTAAAGAACTCCCAAGATAGATGATCGGGCTGAGTGCCCTCCTTAACGGTCAGCCAACACTGGCAAGCCTCATTGTGAAGCAATGAGACTGCACCCTTCAATTTCTGCTCAGGCGTATAGTCTAAATCATCCATTATCCTCTCAGTAGCCTCCATCCAGTACTCAGCCACATTAGCGGTGACTCTAATGACACCCCTAAAAAGTTTAGCTTTATTGGATCGAGTCATTTCGTAACCGACCCTCGGCCCTCAGATCCAGTATTGGGCCCAGCGACTCTCTCTAGAATCCTTAACATAGCGTGGGATAGTGCGTCATCCCCAGCCATGCAATCTTGAGACTTAGTCTCAGTAGCAGGTGACACCGATGTCTCACTAGTGTCCAGGTTCGGCATGCAGCCCAAAAAAGAGGACTCAACTCGAGCCATCTACAGTCTCTACCTCAGCCTCTAGTACCCTATCTATGGATACCTCGTGCGCTCATGTCTATTCAAATTTATCAGTATTACAAATTTTACGAATCAGTTACAGTTTCAATATTTGTTAATAGATGTTTTATGTAAAGTAATATCATAAATTTAGAGTTTTATTTTTTGCAATTATAGTCTCTATCTATTTTAGTTTCACTACAGTTTCAATATACACTAACTAAAGTATTTTCATAACAGACTATCTATAATATCATAACAGTTTATCAGAATACTTACAAGATCGGCGCCGAAGACTCGGTGTGCCACATTCTCAGTCAAATCATTTCAAATCATTTGAAAATTATTTTTAAAAAAACCAAGTTTTAAAAACCCAAAAATTTTCAGTCGAGTTTTATAACCTAGCTCTGATACCACTAAATGTAACACCCTAAACCGGCCTAGACGTTATGGTCGAATCTGGCGAAGTCACATGGAATGGAATTTGAAATTGAACTTATCAAGTAAAAATCGTTTCCATTTATTAGCTATTACTTTTCTTTCATCAATTTCAAAACTATTTTCTAGTTAATTTGATTCATTTAAAAACATATTCTATAACGGAAGCTTTTAAAACCATGATGTTTAGAGAAAATCGTTCGCCTTTAGGAAAAATGTTGAGTTTGATAAAATCGAGTTTTCATTGTAGTTCGAAAGTTCATGAAACAGTTAAAATCCAAATCAAAAGCAAAGAGTCCAAAAGTCCCAATTTACATAAAAGATACCCCATTAAATAAATAGGAAATGAATACCATAAATGAAATTAAAATGGTTCAATAATCGTGTGGTCATCGTCGAGTCCTCTACCGCACTGATTCATCTAAATCTAGGGATTACCTGTACAGATAAAACAGAAATGAGTGAGTTTACGTAAACTTAGTGTGTAATCCCCATAGAAAATATGCATACAGTCAAACAACAGTTATCAGTCAAATGCGGTCTGAGCCTAAGCCCATTCAGTTTCAGTAGCAGTTCGGCTTAGCCCATTTCAGTTTCAGTATCAGATATGCATTAAGGCCTAAGCCCATCACAGTAACAGTATCATATATACATTAATCAGTGAACAGAGTCCTACCCAACCAGTCTCTACACATCATTTCTATCCATCCCTATACACTATGTGGGGTTAAAAACACCCACCCATCCCTACACTCCAAGTAGTGCTGAATGTGGCACATAATCAGTAAATTGCAATCGATAGGCTTAAGAGCCTTTCAGTACACTTCCTCCAAACATCAACATCCCAACCCAATGTAATGCAACATACAGTATATGACATGCTAATACATAGATATTAGTTATACATACAGTTCAGTATTCATTCATATAACCATCATGCTCAGTACATACATCATACATACAGTTCTCGCATTTAAGGGTCTAAGTAGTGCTTACCGACTCTACAGTAGGTTCACAGTCGAATGAGCGACCGTGCAACCTTAAAACACATTTCAATTAAATGGGCTCATATGCCCATGTGGCCTGCTCATGTGGGCCTACACGCTCGTGTTGCCCATACGGCCCAATTTGGCCTTGGCCGTGTGGATCACACGGCTTGGCCTAGAATCCCACACGCCCGTGTGAACTAATCGTGTGGACCCACACAGCCTACCTGGCCATCACATGGCCGTGTCTTGCGCCCACGGCCTGGCCTCGTCGATCACACGCCCATGTGGCGTCGACAATGGGGTTTTAGACTTTTATCAAAACCCTATTTTTTGCATTTTCGGGTACACACCTATTACTAGTTTGATGCATAAGCACTCCCGAGACCACCGAACCTAAGACACAGCATTCAAAACCCCTCATTCAATGCACAATTACAAAACTTAATCTGAAACTAATCAACATAGTCGGCCTTAGAACATCAACCAATGAGTACAAAAACTTACCACCAACAAACGGAGACATTTAAAGATCAAATTGCGGAAAGAGTAACAATCGCTCCTTGACCTTCCCCTAGCCAAGAGTAACCACAAAGAAACCCCTTTCAGAAAACTAACCATGAAACGATAAGATTGTAGCAATGCAAAACTTACCTAACGAACACAGTCGAACGATTGCCCAAGAACAGGGCAAATTTGAAAAAACGAAAGAAGAGGCAAAAGTAAAAAAATTCGGTAGAGGACAAGGGGAATAAAACGTTAAAAAATGGATGAATTTTGGGGAAAAAGATGTCAAAAAAGGTTTGGGAAATTTTGGAAGAGAGAAAATTCGAGAAATATAAAATAAAAATATGATATCCCCAAATCCCTCAAATTTCTCCCACTAAACCCACTACATCTCAACCAACACAGAATTTTGGTTCAACCAGAATAGTCACTGATAACAAAGAAAAAATAATCTCTCACGCTCGTGCAGGGATTCGAACACAGGAACTCCAACACACCAAACCCTTGCTATTTGAACCAGCATGCTCATTCTGATATAGTTTTACAAATAGTTTAATTTAAGCCCACTGAGCAAGATAAAGGCTTAAATGAGAAAAATACCAAAATTTGTCAAAGGCAGGGCTTGAACTTGGGACCTCACACACACACCCAAAACACTTAACCATTGAAGCAGATACACAGTTGTGTCAAAAATTTACAGAAACAGAAACATACATTTTTGGGGCATTACAACTCGACCCATAAAAAGAAATTTCGACCTCGAAATTTACCTGATCAGAACAGATCTCTTCAGTGCTATGATTCCGCCACAGCACCTTTACTAATAGGATAGATTTCCTTCGCAAAACCTTAACATCTCGATCTAGGATCTGAATCGGCTCCTCCTCAAAAGTCAAATATGGCCTAACCTCAATCTCCTCCACAGGGACAATATGAGTAGGATTGGAGCGGTAACACCTCAACATCGAGATATGGAATATGTCATGAATATGGTCTAGCTCTAGAGGTAACTCCAACTGATAAGCGACCAGTCCCACTCGCTTCAAAATTCTGTAAGGCCCAATAAACCTAGGGCTCAACTTGCCCTTGCGATCGAACCTCAAAACCTTCTTCCATGGTGAAACATTAAGAAACACGTAGTCCCCCAAAGAATACTCAATCTCACATCTCTTTAAATCAGCATAAGACTTCTGTCTATCAGAAGTCGCTTTTAGGCGATCTCGAATCATTTAAACCTTATCCTCAGTCTTAAACACCAATTTGGACCCAAGACTCGACGTTCGCCCAACCCAGTCCAACACAAAGGAGTACAACACTTACAGCCATACAAAGCCTCATAAGGTGCTATCTGAATGCTAGACTGGAAGCTATTATTATAGATGATCTCCGCTAGCGGTAGATAATCCTGCCAACTTCCTCGAAAATTGATAACACAACTCCTTAGCATCCTCTAGTATCTGAATCACCTTCTTAGATTGATCATCGGTTTGAGGATGGAATGCAGTACTGAAGTCTAATATCAAACCCAGAGCCTCATGTAGCTTTTTCCAAAACCATGACGTGAAGCGAAGATCCCTATCAGAAATAATTAAAACCAGTATCCCATGCAGTCTCACTATCGCCAACTTCTGAAGAGAATAGTCGATCTTAATAGAAATGAAGTGCACCGACTAGATCAATCAACCTACGATGACCTAAACAGAATCCTTCTTTATGGGTATTAGAGGCAACATACTAACGAACTTCATCATTAGTCGCTCCTACTGCAACAAACCCGAAGGTAACTGATGTTCAGCTTTAACCTACTGGCATGTCAGACATCATGCCACAAAATTAATAACCTCACGCTTCAGACCTGGCCACCAGTACAGTTCTCGAAGATCTCGGTGTATCTTATTCCCACTAGGATGTATAGAATAAGGGCTACTATGCACTTCTATCAGAATAGACTACCTCAAATCAGTATCATTTGGTACACAAATCCTACCACAGAAATAGAGTACCCCTTCACTATTCAGCCCAAAGTTCGTAGTGCTGCCACTCTCAACCCGACGAAATCGAAGACCCAGCTATTCACCCTCTAACTGCCTATCCCGAATCTATTCTATCCAAGTCGGTTTAACTTGTAGCTCAGCCAACAAACTTTCATCGTCGAACAAACTAAGTCGAGCGAACATCGCTCTCAGATCAGTCATCGTCCTACGGCTCAACGCATCCGCCACCACATTGGCCTTACTAGGGTGGTATTAAATAGTACAGTCATAGTCTTTAAGTAACTTAATCCATCTACGCTGCATAAGATTCAACTCCTTTAGAGTCAGGAGGTACTTAAAGTTTTTGTGATCAGTGTAGATAATCCACTTCTCACCATACAGATAGTGCCTCCAAATTTTCAAGGCAAAGACTACGGCGGCCAATTCCAAATTATATGTCGGATAGTTTGCCTCATGCGTCTTGAGTTGACAAGACGCATATGTACAACCTTACCATCCTGCATCAGAACACAACCCAGACCTATATGTGAAGCATCCCTATACACTACAAACTCCTTTCCAAATTCAGGTTGAATTAGAACAGAAGCTTGAGTGAGAATAGACTTAAGCTTCTCAAAGCTCTCCTGTTGCACATCAGTCCAAACAAAGAAAACACCCTTACGTAGTAGCTTTGTTAAGGGTGCTGTAATCAGTAAGAAACCTTCCACAAACCGCTGATAATAACCCACCAAACCTAGAAAACTATGGATCTCCAACATATTCTTAAGCTGTTTCCAATCCAGTACAGCCTCAATCTTCTTAGGACCGACTTGAATCCCTTCAGTAGAAACCACGTGTCCTAGAAAGGTTACTTCTCGCAACAGGAATTCACACTTGCTAAATTTAGCATACAGTTGCTTCTCACGCAGAATCTGAAGCACAACTCTAAGATGCTCATCATGCTCATCCTTAGTCTTAGAGTATACCAAAATGTCGTTGATGAAAACTACGACGAACTGATCCAGATAGGGCTGGAAAACTCGATTCATCAGATCTATAAATGCGGCCAGTGCATTCGTCAACCTAAAAGGCATAACTAGGAACTCGTAATGTCCATAACGATTTCTAAATGCCATTTTATGAACATCCACCTCCTTAACCCTTAACTAGTGATACCCAGAACAAAGATCGATCTTAGAGAACATAGAACCCTTCGGAACTGGTCAAATAGATCATCAATCCTCGAAAGTGGATGTTTGTTCTTAATAGTCAACTTGTTCAGTTACCGATAGTCAATACACATTCTCATGGACCCATCCTTCTTCTTAACAAACAGTACAGGTGCTACCCACAGAGACACATTGGGACAGATGAACCCACAATCCAACAACTCTTAAACTTGAGCCTTAAGCTTAGTAAGCTCATTCAGTGCCATTTGATAGGGGCGATAGACACCAAAGCTGTACCAGAAAGAAGCTCAGTCCCAAAATTCACTTCTCGATTCGAAGATAAACTCGATAACTCTTCAGGAAACACGTCTAGAAAATCCCTTACAGTTCGGGTGTCGTTTACGGTAGAGTCCCTAGAAACGAAAACACTAATACAAACCAAGAACGCCTTACATCCTTTATGAACCAGTTTCTCAGCCACCAGTGCAGAGATCACATTAGCCAAATAATTTTGACGTTCTCCAATCATGTCTACTTCAATATCCTCTTCAGTTCTCAAGACGACCTTTTTAGTCGCACGGTTCAGACTGACACGGTGCTTGACTAGCCAGTCCATACCCAGAATCAGGTCAAACTCCTCA
Organism: Gossypium rotundifolium; assembly: GCA_025506655.1. Taxonomy (NCBI): domain Eukaryota; kingdom Viridiplantae; phylum Streptophyta; class Magnoliopsida; order Malvales; family Malvaceae; genus Gossypium; species Gossypium rotundifolium. Next base: position 135,826,606 of record CP106728.1, read on the forward strand.
AACGAAAACTCCATCAGATTATCCAGGAATACCGACCCTTGAACCTCTAGCGAAACATTTCTATACAGTTTGCTAACCCGAACCGATTCCCCTAGTGGACTCAATACAGTCACTTCACTAGAGGTACTCTCAACCAAAATCCCCAAGTTTTCAGACCCAATGCTAGCTATATAGGAATGTGTGGAATCGATGTCTATCAATGTAAAATAATGTACATCATAAATTAAGAATGTACCGGTAATGACGTCTAGAGTATCTCGGTCCTCTTGGCGATATGCAACATAAATAAGAGCAGGCTACCTCGCTTCAGTCTGTCCAGCACCTTTGCTTGGTGCCCTTTGTCCACAGGCCATACCGTTACCACCCCTAGCCTGACCACGGCCCCTCGGTGGCTGCTGAACTACCCTTTGTGGCTGCGCAGTACCAGAACCTAGAGCTTGTATCTCTAATGACCCACATATCAAACATGTCGCAGTCCTCCTCCAAAACTAGCCCTGAAACACCCTAAACCCGGCCCACGAGCCTTGACCGGATCTGGTATGTTCCCCAGTGTAAACCGTTTCAAATTCTTTTGTTACTTAGGAAAAACTTGTGTGATTTGGAAGAAAGATCATTTTGGGTTGGGCCAAGTTTAATTCATTGTTAAAAATCCTTTACTTTAGGTGACAAAACATTTGGGCTTTGTTTTTAAAAAAAAATGATTTACTTAATCTTTTAATAAAATGAGGTTTGTAAGCTTAACAAATAAAAATAGAATAAAATATTCCTACTAAGGCCTTATTACATCAAATAATTTCTAAAATTTAAATAAATCATAAATACTTAAAGTAAAATAGTCCAAATAAAAGAAATCTGAACTTCACATGGCCTCCACTAAGCATCTGCCGAACCCGGTCCATCACTGATCGTCACCTGAAATATGTTCCCACAACGGGGTAAGTCAAACAAACTCAATGTGTACATAAACACTAAGTCTTAACAAATTCAGGCATAACAAATCATATTCATACGTATCATAATTTCACATTTAATGATTCAAGATAATGATGCAACCCAAACCCAAACCAAGATGCCATCCGCTACACATCCCCGTACCAACCTCAGACAAGTGGGGACTACTAAGTCAACCCTCCATCCGCTACACACCATTGAAGGCGATCATTGCAATGACGTGCTCATCGCCTATATAAAATCCGTGGCATAGCCACAGATAATTGTGTCATGAGACACCACATTCGAGATAATGTCACCGGGTTACCATATTGAGATAATGTGACCAAGTCACCACATTCGAGATAATGTGACCAAGTCACCACATTGGATAGTGAGACCAAGTCATCATATTCACTTCCCTTTCTCAAATAGCTTTGAATGCCCCATATTATTCATATCATGCATATCATACTTAAATTCACATTCATGTCACTTTTCACATGTTAAGTTTAACATATTTTGTAATCCTAGTAGGAGTAGGAAAACATACACAGTACTTTGTACCATAACATGGTACTTTAGCCACATTCTTACACTTTCATATTAACACATATATCAAGTTTAAGCCATAAATCTATTAAGATTAGTGTGGGGTACACACGGTACCTTAGCCATATTCTTACACTTTCATATTAACACATTTAATTTAAAACATAGCCATGAACGTATTAAAACTTAGGGTAGGGTACACACCTGATTCGTTTAATGATTTCACTTGAAATCCCGAAATCTGATCTACTACCTTAGATTTTTAATGCCTACATTCGGCCAACATGGTAATATTTAGCAAAGGCCTATTTGGCCATAAAACCAAATCCTAGTAGGATTTGTGTACTTACCTTAATGCCGATTGAATAAAAAATCAAATCCCGGAAACTTGTATTCTTCCCCCTTTGAAATCGGCTACTCACTAGATCCCTTGAATCGGTTAGTTTTCAGCTTAAAACACATAATAATAGATCTACTACAAAAATAGGGTCTTGGCCGAATATTCATAGTCACTTACCTTAAGGATCTTAAATCCGAAATTCTTTGAATAACTAGAGAACACGCTGCCTATGGTGTACCTTCAGAAAAGAACTTCTCCTTCCATGATTCGGCCAAGATTAATAATCGAAATTAGTCCCTAAATTTTGATAAGTCTAAAATATAAAAGAATGGAAACTAAACTTGGATCTTACCCTTATTTGAAGGAATCAATTGCACCTTCACTTCAACCTTCAGAGATTCGGCTATGGCTAAATGATGCTCTCACAACTTTCGGCTTTTGGAGGGATTAGAAAGAAAAGAGAAGGAAGAATAAAACTGTAGGAATTTCGACAGAGAGAAGAGAATCTGCTTAAGAAATTCTGCAAAGGAAGAGTGAATGAATGAATGAATAGCCTTCTTTTCCTTTTATAGTCGAAATTACTAGCTAGAGTCCTTAACTTGGCCACCACTCTTCCTTATTTTGATAGCTTTATCTCTTTAATTATCACCTAAAATAAAAGATAATTCAGCAACTATCCTTACTTAGCCGAAATTATTAAACTCAAAGTCCCTTACTTGGCCATCACTTCTCCCTTATTTTCCTAATTAAAGAATAATTCCTCATTTATCTCTTGAAAATAATCTAAAATAAATCCATTATTTATCCCCTAATTAGCCGAATTTAAAAGAGAATGAAACTCCTCTTTTGAGAGCCCACCTGCCATCCACCTCTCTGCTCTTTGTAGCAAAATAAAACTTCTTTTATTTGCTTCCTAAGTGACTCGATCCCTAGCCCAAATACACTTGCATGTGGCGCCATTTCTAGAGGCCCTAAGTGGCATCTTCAGGCCACTTTTCCAAGCCTGTTTGTGTGTCAATTTTCACATACTTTTTCTCTTAAGGCCACCTTGCCTTAATTTCCTCTTTTAAACTTCAAAACTTGACATTTCTAGGTCATTTCTAAGTTTCCAAAAATTTTCGTTTGGCTCTTTAAGCTTGACATTTCCTAGGTTTCCAAAATGTTCACTTTCCTCTTTTAACTTAAGTTTCCAAAATGTTTACTTTCCTCTTTTAGCTTAGGTTTCCAAAATGTTTACTTTCCTCCTTTTGAAACTTAACATTTCTAAATCATTTCCAAGTTTCCTTACATTTCCTTACATTTCCTTACATTTCCTTACATTTCCTTTCATTTCCTTTCATTTCCTTTCATTTCCTTTCATTTCCTTTCATTTTCTTATATTTCCTTATATTTCCTTACATTTCCTTTTCCTTACATTTCCATACATTTCCTTACATTTTCATACATTTCCATACATTTCCATACATTTCCATACATTTCCTTACATTTCCAAGGTTCTAAAATGCACACCACACATCCATATCACAAGAAACATGCTATTTCATAAAATTAAGCAAAATGCACACAATGGGATTCAAACCTCTTCCTCAAAGTACTTCACTTGATGCCATAACCTTTGCACCTTAGGTGGCGCCCCTTGCCACTTTTCCACATCACTTCTTGTTTTTAACTTAAAACCAATAATTATCCAAAGCTTTCTTCCATCCTAGGATTTTAAAACCCTTAATTCACTTCCAAACACCGCCAAAACCTACTACTCATGAATTATGCACAAACGCATAACCCCTAATCTAGGATGTTACAGTTCTACCCTCCTTAAAAATAATTTCGTCCTCGAAATTACTTACTAACAATGTACAATCCTTCTCACCGCAGACTTATACTTACGCTGCAAGACTCGATTTTAATAGAACCATCATACTTTCTAGGCACAATCTCTAAGTTCACGTCCCTTAGAACTCATTTCTAACGTCGCGATTTAATCTGATTAAGAAGTTTTATGTATTAAAAAATTTTGTTTCACTGATTAACCGCGAAGAAGTTTTATGGAAAGAATTTTTTAGAAGTGGTTCTTTCGTATTCATACATGCACACAGTCTTTACATTCATACATCCATCAATCAATTATGAACTTTCATTCATTCAGAGAAATGTTGTAGTTTTCATTGTTGTTGTTTTTCCACTATCTAGGGGTATTTGCGTAATTTGCCCTACAGGAATATTTTCGTAATTTGTCAAAATAAGGTTCCTTGGTGATTTTGTCAAAAAGTATTTTGGTATTTTTAAATTCCCGGGGTATTTTGGAATTTTTTTGAAATCCGAGGGTATTTCGAAAATTTTGGACCTTGGGGGTATTTTGGGTAATTTTTCCACAAATCGGGGTAAATTGTAAAATTTTAATAAATCAGGGATATTTCTGAAGTTGTAAAACTTTGAGGGTTCTTTTTGAGAAATTTATTTTCCAAAACGACGAAGTTGCAAAAATTTTAGAAATCAGGGTCATTTTGGAAATTTTGGTAAGTTAGGGGTAATTTTGTAATTTTCCAAAAATCAAGGTATTATTTTTTTTATAGTTTGTAAATTACGGTTTTTTAACATTTATAAAATAATGAAATTTTGGCAAAACTTTTGAGTAGTTGGACATTTTATAAACCAAGGGCATTTTTGTAATTTTACCACTAGGGGTATTTTAGTAATTTTATAAATCAGAAATTTTTCAGAAGATTGTGTAGAAAAATAGTTTTCACAAATTAAAGAAAAATGATTTTAAGAGTTTTAATATTAGGGCTCTTAAAAAAAATCAGGGCTAGTTCCCTTTCGGGTTTTAGTTAGGGGTTTAGTCCGTGTATAAGTCCTCTTGGTTGGGGTGAACCGAGGCTACGCACCAGGTAGGATTCGAGTGGAGAGGAGGTGAGTCACTAGGACTGCTTAAATACCAAGCTCCCTCCGAAACCAATCCGAGACATGCGCACCATGGTTACCACACCTTAACTCAGCGACTTAACCACATGTTTGTTTAGTTAGGCATTTAAGTCTTATGTTTTTGTTGGGGTATACTAATCCTAGGGTTCAACAGATCCTAGTTCACTAATCTACGTTGCCATAAAAGCCTATACATTTCTCATATTCAAATCACTTCAGAAGTCAGAAGTACTTACCTGGTGGACTTCGGGTCGGAGACTTAGTGGGACATGCCAGAAAAACCTGAAAATTTTTCAGAAAATTCCTTTTGGGCTTACTTTGGAAAACGTTTTGGGCCTTAAAGCCAAGGCCGAGAGTTTAAAACTGGGCTCTGATACCAAATTGAAACACCCCAAACCCGGCCCACGAGCCTTGACCGGATCTGGTATGTTCCCCGGTGTAAACCATTTCAAATTCTTTTATTACTTAGGAAAAACTTGTGTGATTTGGAAGAAAGATCGTTTTGGGTTGGGCTTGAGTTGAAAACAAGTTTAATTCATTGTTAAAATCCTTTACTTTAGGTGACAAAACATTTGGGCTTTGTTTTTTAAAAAAATGATTTACTTAATCTTTTAATAAAATGAGGTTTGTAAGCTTAACAAATAAAAACAGAATAAAATATTCCTACTAAGGCCTTATTACATCAAATAATTCCCAAAATTTAAATAAATCATAAATACTTAAAGTAAAATAGTCCAAATAAAAGAAATCTGAACTTCACATGGCCTCCACTAAGCATCTGCCGAACCCGGTCCATCACTGATCGTCACCTGAAACATGTTCCCACAATGGGGTGAGTCAAACAGACTCAATGTGTACACAAACACTAAGTCTTAACAAATTCGGGCATAACAAATCATATTCATACGTATCATAATTTCACATTTAATGATTCAAGATAATCATGCAACCCAAACCCAAACCTAGATGCCATCCGCTACACATCCCGCACCAACTCGCACACCGTAGGGACTACTAAGTCAACCCTCCATCCGCTACACACCATCGAAGGCGATCATTGCAATGACGTGCTCATCGCCTATATAAAATCCGTGGCATAGCCACGGATAATTGTGTCATGAGACACCACATTCAGATAATGTAACTGAAGTTACCATATTCAGATAATGTGACCGAAGTCACCACATTCAGATAATGTGACCGAAGTCACCACATTCAGATAGTGAGACCGAAGTCATCACATTCACTTCCCCTTTCTCAAATAGCCTGAATGCCCCATATTATTCATATCATGCATATCATACTTAAATTCACATTCATGTCACTTTTCACATGTTAAGTTTAACATATTTCGTAATCCTAGTAGGAGTAGGAAAACGTACCTGAGTACTTTGTACCATAACATGGTACTTTAGCCACATTCTTACACTTTCATATTAACACATATATCAAGTTTAAGCCATAAATCTATTAAGATTAGTGTGGGGTACACACGGTACCTTAGCCATATTCTTACACTTTCATATTAACACATTTAATTTAAAACATAGCCATGAACGTATTAAAACTTAGGGTAGGGTACACACCTGATTCGCTTAACGATTTCACTTGAAATCCCGAAATCCGATCTACTACCTTAGATTTTTAATGCCTACATTCGGCCAACATGGTAATATTTAGCAAAGGCCTATTTGGCCATAAAACCAAATCCTAGTAGGATTTGTGTACTTACCTTAATGCCGATTGAATAAAAAATCAAATCCCAGAAACTTGTATTCTTCCCCCTTTGAAATCGGCTACTCACTAGATCCCTTGAATCGGTTAGTTTTCAGCTTAAAACACATAATAATAGATCTACTACAAAAATAGGGTCTTGGCGAATATTCATAGTCACTTACCTTAAGGATCTTAAATCCCAAATTCTTTGAATAACTAGGGAACACGCGCCTATGGTGTACCTTCGGAAAAGAACTTCTCCTTCCATGATTCGGCCAAGATTAATAATCGAAATTAGTCCCTAAATTTTGATAAGTCTAAAATATAAAAGAATGGAAACTAAACTTGGATCTTACCCTTATTTGAAGGAATCAATTGCACCTTCACTTCAACCTTCAAGAGATTCGGCTATGGCTAAATGATGCTCTCACAACTTTCGGCTTTTGGAGGATTAGAAAGAAAAGAGAAGGAAGAATAAAACTGTAGGAATTTCGGCAGAGAGAGGAGAATCTGCTTAAGAAATTCTGCAAAGGAAGAGTGAATGAATGAATGAATAGCCTTCTTTTCCTTTTATAGTCGAAATTACTAGCTAGAGTCCTTAACTTGGCCACCACTCTTCCTTATTTTGATAGCTTTATCTCTTTAATTATCACCTAAAATAAAAGATAATTCAGCAACTATCCTTACTTAGCCGAAATTATTAAACTCAAAGTCCCTTACTTGGCCATCACTTCTCCTTATTTTCCTAATTAAAGAATAATTCCTCATTTATCTCTTGAAAATAATCTAAAATAAATCCATTATTTATCCCTAATTAGCCGAATTTAAAGAGAATGAAACTCCTCTTTGAGAGCCCACCGTCATCCACCTCTCTCGCTCTTTGTAGCAAAATAAAACTTCTTTTATTTGCTTCCTAAGTGACTCGATCCCTGGCCCAAATACACTTGCATGTGGCGCCATTTCCAGAGGCCCTAAGTGGCATCTTCAGGCCACTTTTCCAAGCCTGCTTGTGTGTCAATTTTCACATACTTTTTCTCTTAAGGCCACCTTGCCTTAATTTCCTCTTTAAACTTCAAAACTTGACATTTCTAGGTCATTTCTAAGTTTCCAAAATTTTCGTTTGGCTCTTTAAGCTTGACATTTCCTAGGTTTCCAAAATGTTCACTTTCCTCTTTTAACTTAAGTTTCCAAAATGTTTACTTTCCTCTTTTAGCTTAGGTTTCCAAAATGTTTACTTTCCTCCTTTTGAAACTTAACATTTCTAAATCATTTCCAAGTTTCCTTACATTTCCTTACATTTCCTTACATTTCCTTACATTTCCTTTCATTTCCTTACATTTCCTTACATTTCCTTTCATTTCCTTACATTTCCTTATATTTCCTTACATTTCCTTACATTTCCTTACATTTCCTTACATTTCCATACATTTCCATACATTTCCATACATTTCCATACATTTCCATACATTTCCATGCATTTCCATGCATTTTCTTACATTTCAAGGTTCTAAAATGCACACCACACATCCATATCACAATAAACATGCTATTTCATAAAATTAAGCAAAATGCACACAATGGGATTGAACCTCTTCCTCAAAGTACTTCACTTGATGCCATAACCCTTGCACCTTAGGTGGCGCCCCTTGCCACTTTTCCACATCACTTCTTGTTTTAACTTAAAACCAATAATTGTCCAAAGCTTTTCTTCCATCCTAGGATTTTAAAACCCTTAATTCACTTCTAAACACTGCCAAAACCTACTACTCATGAATTATGCACAAATGCATAACCCCTAATCTAGGATGTTACACGCCCTGATGGCGTCTACAACAATCTCCACACCGCTGTAATCTAGTAAGAGTAAAGGGGCCCAGCTCTAACTGGCCCATCAGTCCTGGCCTTTTTCTTAGGCCTTTTAATCGAACTCGAGGGCTCTGAATCCCTCCTGTTCTTACCCCTCTCACGATCTCTGTTTTGGCGCTCTGCGTGCTTAACCTCTTTGGTAATCTTTGCCTTATCCACCAAAACTACGAACTCACGCTCCCTCTACGGAGCTATCAACACCCTTAAATTATCTTTAAGGTCGTCCTCAAAATAGACGCATCTCGCATACTCAGATGCCACCATACCTCGCGCATAGCGGCTTAGTTCTAGGAATTCAGCCTTCACTTATCGGTCTCCCTGAGTGAGGTTTAGAAACTCATGCCTACGAGCATCGATATAACTTGCTCCCACATACTTCCCTTGGAAGCCAGTTTTAAAGAATTTCCAAGACAGACGATCCGTCTGGGTGCCCTCTTTAACGGTCAGCCATCACTGGTAAGCCTCATCACGAAGCAACGAGACTGTACCCTTCAATTTCTGCTGAGGGGTACAGTCTAAATCATCCATTATCCTCTCAGTAGCCTCCATCCAGTACTCAGCCACATTAGTGATGACTCCAATGACACCCCTAAAAAGTTTAGCTCCATTGGACCGGAGTTGTTCCGTAACCGGCCCTCGGCCCTCAGATCCAGTATTGGGCCCAGTGACCCTCTCTAGTATCCTTAACATAGCATAGGACAGTGCGTCGTCCCCAGCCATGCAATCTTGAGACTTAGTCTCAGTAGCAGGTGACACCGGTGTCTCACTAGTGTCCAGGTTCGGCATGCTGTCCAGAGAAGAGGACTCAGCTCGAGCCCCTCTACAGCCTCTACCTCGGCCTCTAGTACCCAATCCACGGATACCTCGTGCACTCATGTCTATTCAAATTTATCAGTATTACAAATTTTATGAATCAGTTACAGTTTTAGTATTTGTTAATAGGTGTTTTATGTAACGCATTATCATAAATTCAGAGTTTTATTTTTCACAATTATAGGGCTTCAAGTTTTCCTTTAATTCTCTCCATCTTTTGTACTCTCCTTTATTATAGTGAAATCTCATTTTGCAAGTGGTTTTTTTATCATCATATGAGGAGTTTTTTCACATAAAATTTACATGTTCTATTCGTTAAATTTTAATTTATTTGCTTGTTCATTGCATTACTCGGATTAATTCCCTAGATATTTGAATCCATGTCATCAATATCAATGACAATTAAAATTAATCGATACAACCAAAAGTTTATTTTAATATTTTGATACATCTATAACTTGAACTAATTATGAAAATTTTCTTAAGTGGCCCATTTATTTTTATGACAAGTGACACATTCTTTTATTGAAATATATAAACTAAATTGAGTTAATTAATATATGTATTTATATTTGTATTTTTGGAATGACCTTTTAAAACAAGTAATGTAATCATATATAGATAAATAACCTATAGCAAGATTTTGAAAGAATTGTGAAAATTTTCTTAGGTTGGACATTCTTTGTTGAGATATGTAAACTAAATTGAGTTAATTAATATATTGTATTTATATTATATTTTTGGAATGGCTTTTTAAAAAAATGTAATGTAGTCATATATACATATAAAATTATATATACATATAAAATTATATATATCTAATATATATTTTAAAGCTAGGTTTTAACCATATATGAAAAATTTTAGTTCTAAACCACTTCTTTGTTTGATAAATGGATCAGCATTTGGCTGACACCTAAGCATTATATATAACATGTTAATTGGGTCCCAATTAAATGAAAATAAACAATTTTGAATAATGAAAAGTAATCAATTTAAATCAATTATATTTTTGTTATATATGTACGTGCATTAATTTAGGGTAATATAATATGCATGCGCTAATATTTAAAAATGTTTTAAATTAAACCTACTTAAAAATTTAAATATTTTTATAATAAATTTATAAATTAATAAAATATTAAAAATATTATAGTTGTTTTACAAAAGGTTTAAAACTGTTGAACCAATTAAATCTATTTCAACTAAAATTTTAATAAAATTAGAAAATTTTAAAACTTCTTAAAAGTTAAAAATGTTATTTCAACTTTTTCATATTTAAAAAATTAAATAAAAATGTTTAAACATTTAAAACTAAATAAAAAGTTAAATATATACAAATTGAATTGCACATATACATAATTTATGTTTAATGTTTATGTTTAATGTTATTTTAATATTTTAGTGTAGAAACTATATAATTTTATATAAATAATTTTTATCATAATAATTGAATAAATACTTACATTTGAATTTAAGAATTATGTTGAATTAATTTAAATAATACTATGTTTAATCTATTTTAATTACATGATGTAGATTATGTACGTTTTAAGATCATATATATAAATTAATGTATTTTTCCAATATTATTTAATTTGTGAATAATATTATTCATTCTTATTTACTTAAAATAAAGTATAACAATGGTGGCTGGCTATCGCCCACCTCTTTCTCCCTCCCACCAACCTTTTCTTTCTTTTATCTTCTCATTCACTCCACATGTCTTCTCTATTTTTAGTTTGTAAATCTATTTTTTAGGTATCTTTGTTGCCTTCACAAGTTGTGATGGATAGATGATGGTACCTATATTCGCTAAAACTCCATCGGTCACCGGTAGTTTTTCAGAATAATAAATGATTTTATAAGTCGATTTGGACCCGTGTTGTCTTAAGTTTCATATATATTTTTTGTTTATTTTCCTATTGTTTATCAAGTTTTCAGTTTTAGAAGTTTTTACCTGCTCTTGTAGCACATTTTTTAGTCTTGCTTATGCATGTAACTTTAGATTTACAAGTGATTTTAGGGATGATTTTGTTATCGTCCTCTCTAGTTTGGTGTGTTAGGGATGAACACGATTAAGCAATGAAGAAGTAAAAATAGCGAAATAAATTGAGAAATTAAACACACAAATTTAACGAAAACCATTCTAAAGAGGATAAAAAAACCACGGACAAAGATAATTTTACTATAATGCCAAACGAACGAAGAGTTCAAAAAATAGAGATAAAAAACTAAACCCCGAAAATCTGAAAACAAAGAACCCTCAAAACGTAAACAAAAAATTCTCTAAATGTGGTATGAGTTCTAATCTCTAATAGGTATATTTTTTAAGGTTGTAAAAAAACCTATTTAAAGACTAAATTCATAGGTCAAAAAAATAATAAAATAATCTAGAATAAGAGTCTGATTAAAACAAATAAACAGAGTTCAATTGGAAGATTATTTCTCAAATTTGACTGAAAGAGTCATACTCAATAAATCTCCACCTTGACTCATATTTCCATAATGCCATCTTTGCCAAAGCCCGCCACGAGCCTATCTTGAACTATGCAGAAAATTAACTGAGTCGAATCTGTGCTTAGAAACTAGAAGACTTATAGCCCTCGACTTGTACACTGCCAAATCAAAACTAACTCGGGTCTAATTTTCATGAACACAGTGCCCTAACGTTTCAAAACCTACATTCAAAAGAGAACCTCTCTTCAACAAAACGATTATACATTTTTCCCTCCTATGACCAAGTTGCTTGTAACGCCCTAGAAATCTCTTATATTTATTTTCGTGTGTTTATGACACAAATATCTATTTGCTTCAGTGGTTAAATGTTCTGGATGTGTATGAGAGGTCCTAAGTTCAAGCCTTACCTTGGGCAAATTTTAGCATTTTTATGAATAAAGCTCTATCTCAGGTCAGTAGGCTTATAATTAAATGTTGGTAAAATATGTCAGAATGGGCCTGCTGGTCTGGTGGTTAAAGTGGAGTGTCAAGATGCTGGTGGTCTTTAGTTCGAGTCCTTGTGTACAAGGAGTATTTTATTTTGCTGCTTGTGTCGTGTGGGTGTTTTGACTAAGCCGAAATACTGAAGAATTTGAGTAGAATTTGAATTCGGTGGTTGAGGGAGGGGTAGACAGTTTTGGAGAGTGGATTTAAGGATAGGGGGAAGAAATTAAGGAGTGAGGAGTTTGAAAATATCCACATTATGGTTGCAAGTTGGGCTCTCCTCTCTCACTCTCTCATTTTTTTCTGACAATTTTTCCCTTCATGTTCTTTTCTCCCGATTTCTGAATTTTGGTTCTCAAAAAGTTCTTTGCCAAATTCTGCTTCTCCTGCCCTACCATTGACGTTTCTTTTCTTTTCTCCAACTCCCTCCTCTATTTTCTTTTCTCCATTTTTCTCTCTTCCTACTTCACATCACTCTTTCCCCTGCTGCTACTCCATCTTTGTTTTTCCTTGCTTTCTGTTACTAACTCCATCTTTTCCATAGGCCTTGTGGCATTTTGGTAGATGGTTACTTTACTCCCCATCTTGGTTTGGTAATGCGATTTTAAGGGGGTTTTTGTTTGGCGTTAAGAGAGGACTAAGGGACTGAGATAGTTTTCGACGGTACCTTGGTTGTGAGGATTCATCAGAGTACAACCAAAGGTAAGGGATTTTATGATATAGTTTGCTATACCTCACTGAATTTTGATTAGTTATCGAATAAAGTGACTGATTGGAGGGTTACTTTCTATTTTGACAGCAAAGAATTAAGCGGAACGGGGCTATTATAGCATTTATTTGTATTTGGATCGTTAAAATGCTGAGGGTAAGTGAGCTTTTGAATAATCGTTGATGTTGTCGATTTTAGTACAGCTTTTCGATCGTGATTAAATTCATTCTAAACTCTAGTTTGATATTTTAGGGTGATGGAGTGATCGTGGTGGTGTTAGCATCAAAAACATTTCAGATGTGTAACCACAACGTTGAAAATAGGAATCCAAAAAAAAACCAAAAGGTGGTGCTGTCGACTCCACACGAGCGTGTGGCCGCCTGTGTCGCAAGCCGTGTGATGGATACACCGGCATGTGATCGACGATGCATGCCATGTGCGATACACGGGTTGAACCGAATTGGGTCGAGTGAGCCACACGAGTGAGCCACACGGGTGAACCACACAAGCGTGTGGGATTTTTGGTCCAAGTCGTGTAATCCACACGGCCAAGGCCATTTTGGGCTGTGTGGGCCAAACAGACAGACAACATAGGCATGTGAGCCCATTTTTACTGTTTTGTTACTAAGGTTGCACGGGTCGCCCGAGTCGACTGTAGACCTACTGTAGGGTCGGTAAGCTTACCTAGACCCCTAATTGACTGAAATGACTGTATAACTGATATATATATTTACATGTTATCGAGTATGATGATTATTAAATTGATATTGTATGCACTGTTGCCATGTTATAGCATGTCATTACTGTATATTGCATTGCATTGCATTGGGTTGGGGGTTGGTATTGTTTGAAAGAAGTGTACTGAAAGGCCTCGGGCCTAATTTACTGGTAGCTCAGCTACAAAATAATGTTAGTGCCGCATTCGGTACTTTTTAGAGTGTAGGAATGGGTGGGTTGATTATATCCCCACATGGAGTGTAAGGTTAGACAGAGATGGTGAGTAGAGGCTGGCTGGGTAGGATTTTGTGATTGTATATCTATTACTGTACTGATCACTGATACTGTAATGGGCCAAGGCCCTAATGCATGACTGCTTCTGTACTGAAATGGGCTAGGGCCCTAACTAAACTAAATCTGACACTAAAAGGGTTTAGGCCCAGACTGTGATGGCATTTTTGTCTACTTGTTCTATATGGGGATTACACACTGAGTTTTCAAAAACTCACCCTTCTTATTTATCTATACAGGTAATCCCCAAGCTTAGGCAGATCGACGAGGCGGAGGACTCAGCGGTGGCTACACAACCTTATTGACTCTGTGTCGTACTTAATTATGGTTGTTAAATTTTGTTTGGGAATTTTATTGTAAATATAGCCTCTATGGGTTTTTTTTTTTAATTTTGGGGGTTTTTTTTGTTATGGATTATAACTGCTAGTTTTAGGAAAATTCAAGTTTTTAAAAGAGCCAAACTTTTTAACAAAATACTCACGAATGCGCAAATTATTTTAAAAGCTTCCGCATAGAATGGATGTCTTAAAAACTTTCGACTGATTAATTAACACGATTTTGGAATTAATAAGTAATAATGAAAAGATTCTAAACAAAAAATGTTTTGAGAAAAGTTATGGTATTCCAACACAAGTTATGATTTTCAAATTCACTATCATATGACACCGTCAGATTCGACCATAACGTCCAGGCCAGGTTTGGGGTGTTACATTTGGTGGTATTAGAGCTAGGTTGCAAAACTTGATTGTGGATTTGGATTTTTAAGATTTGATTTTCTAAGAATTAATTTCTAATAATTTGAAATATTTTTACTGAATGTGTGGTACACTGAGTCTTCTGCGCCGATCCCGTAAGTTCTCTAAACTGTTATCTATTTATAAACTGAAAATCCTATAGATAGTATGTAACGAAACTACTATAGATACACTGTACTAAAAACACTCAAGTTAGTGTATACTGATACTATAGTAAGACTGATAGACATTGATTGACACTGCGATGTACGAAAGAAACTTTACACTTCTGATATTGTTTTCATAAATATCTATTAATAAACACTAGAATTGTAAACTGATGCATAAAACTGTTAATACAGATTAAACACAATTAGAAAATGAGCACCAGAGGTACTCGCGGACAGGGTACAAGAGGCTATGGTAGAGGCCGTAGAGGTGCTTGAGCTGGGTCCTCATCATCTGGTAACCTACCAAATTTGGATACTACTGAGATGCCGGCTTCACCTGTGACTAAGACTGGTCTCATGATAGAGCGGCTGGGGACGACGCATTGTCCCAAACCTTGTTGAGGATCTTAGAGAGGGTCGATGGGCTCAATACTGGAGCTAGAGGCTGTGGGTCAGTTACGAAATGACTCCAGTTTAACGGAGCTGAGCTTTTTAGAGGTATTGCTAGAGTTCCCTCTAATGTAGCTGAGTACTAGATAGAAGCCACAGAGAGGATTATGGATGATCCGGACTGTACTCTTGAGTAGAAATTAAATGGTGTTGTATCGCTGCTGCATGATAAGGCATATCAATGGTGGCTCACTGTTAAGGAGGGCACTCAGCCCGATCGACTAACCTGGGAGTTCTTTAAGACCGCTTTCCAAGGCAAGTATGTGGAGGCTAGCTATGTGGATACCCGTAGGAGAGAGTTCCTAAATCTAACTTAGAGAGATAGATCAGTGGCCGAGTATGAGGTTGAATTTCTGAGACTCAGTCGCTATGCATGAAGTATGGTGATGAGTGAGCACGAGCCATGTGTTCACTTTGAGGATGGCCTCAAGGATAATCTGAAGGTTTTGATAACTCCATAGAGGAAGCGAAACTTTACTGCACTGGTTGATAAGACAAAGATCACCGAAGAAGTAAAGCGCACTGAGTGTCAAAATCGAGAGAGAGGTAGGAATAAGAGGGATTCGAAGCCATTGAATTCCATTCGGAGGCATAAGAAAAAGGCCAGAGTTGATAGGCCGATCAGAGTTGGGACTTCTATTACTGTTACTGGACAGCCGCCGTGTACTAACTGTTGTAGATGCCATCAGAACTAGTGTTTGGAAAGAACTGGGGCTTGTTTGAAATGCGGTTTATTAGAACACGGTATTAAAGAGTGTCCGTGGAGGTCTGATTAGATGCAAGCTCCGGGTAATAATACTGCACAGCTACCAAGGGTTGTTCAACAGTGAGTGAGAGGCCACGGTCAGGCCAGAGAGGGTAATGGTTTGGGTCGTGGAAAGAGAGCACCGAGTAGAGGTGCGGTCAGATTGAGGTGAGGCAGCCGACTCTAGTTTATGCTGCACGTCACCGCGATGATAGAGATGCTCCAAACGTTATCACAGGTACGTTCTTTATTTATAATGTACCTTATACTGCACTGATAGATATAGGATCCACTCACTCCTATATAGCTTGTGCTCTGACTGAAAACTTGGGTATCTTGGTTGAGAACACTACGAGTGAAGTGACTATACTGAGTCCGCTAAGACAATCAGTACGGGTAAATAAGTTGTTTAGAAAGGTTCAAAAGGCTATTTTTCTGGCTGATTTGATGGGATTACCTTTTGGAGAGTTTGATTTGATACTGGGAATGGACTGGTTAGTTAAACACCGAGTGAGCTTAGACTGTGCCTTAAAAAAGATTGTACTGAGAACTGAGGAGGACAGCGAGGTAGCCGTAATTGGGGAACATTGAAACTACTTATCGAATGTGATTTCTGTATTGAGGGTGAAAATTTTGGTTCGTAAGGGATGTGAGGTGTATCTGGCCTACATCAGTGTTTCAGATTCTGGGGATTCTTCGATTAAGGATATTAGGACGGTTTAGAACTTTCCAAACATTTTTCCTGAAGAGTAACCTGGTTTACCTCCGAATTGTGAAGTAGAGTTCAAGATTGAGCTCCTTTTTGGTACAGCTCCAATGTCCATCACTCCCTAAAGAATAGCACCGAAAGAGTTTGTGGAGCTTAAGGCTCAGATTCAAGAGTTACTTGGTCGTGGGTTCATCCGCCTTAGTGTGTCTCCCTGGGGAGCACTAGTTCTGTTTGTAAAAAAGAATGATGGATTCATGCGTATGTGTATTGACTACCGACAATTGAACAAGTTAACAATCAAGAATAAGTATCCCTTCAATGATAGATGATCTATTTGACCAGTTTCGATGGGCTTCGATTTTTTCTAAGATTGATCTCGATCAAGGTATCACCAGTTGAAAGTTAAGGAGGCTGGCGTGCATAAGACAGCATTTAGGACTCCTGTGGTCATTACGAGTTCCTAGTGATGCCTTTTGGACTGACAATGCACCAACAGCTTTTATGGATCTGATAAACTGAGTGTTCCAGCCCTATCCAGATCGATTCATGGTGGTATTTATTGACGACATACTGGTGTATTTGAGGACTAATGCAGAGCATGATGAACACATTAGAGTGGTTCTATAGGTTCTGTGAGAGAAACAACTGTACACCAAGTTCAGTAAATGTGAGTTTTGATTACGTGAAGTAACGTTTCTGGGACATGTAGGTTCTGCTGAGGGGATTAGAGTCGATCCTCGGAAGATTGAGGCTGTCTTAGATTGGAAACAGCCTAAGACTGTATCTAAGATTTACAGTTTTTTGGGACTGGCAAAGTATTATTGATGTTTTGTAGAAGGGTTTTCACTGATTGCGGCACCTTTGAATAAGCTGCTACGCAAGGGTGTGTCATTTAATTAGACTGATGCGCAGTAAGAGAGCTTTGAGAAGCTCAAAACTGTGTTGACTGAGGTTTCTGTATTGATACAACTAGAGTCTGAAAAAGAGTTTATTATTTATAGCGATGCATCATATGTTAGTTTGGAATGTGTATTGATGCAAAAGGGTAAGGTGGTAGCATATGTGTCTCGTCAGCTTAAGATTCATGAGGCAAATTATCTGATACATGACTTAGAGTTGGCCGCAATGGTGTTTGCACTGAAATCTAGAGGCATTACCTATATGGTGAAAAGTGTATCATCTACACGAATCATAAGAGCCTCAAGTACTTCCTCACTCAGAAAGAGCTAAATTTTAGGCAGTGTAGATGGATTGAGCTGCTTAAAGACTACAACTGTATGATTGAATACCATCTTGGTAAGGCCAATGTGGTGGCTGACGCACTGAGCCGTAGGGCTATGACTGATTTGAGAGCAATGTTTGCTCGCCTCAGTTATTTGATGATGGTAGTCTATTGGCTGAACTTTAGGTTAAACTGACGTAGATTAAACAGATTAAAGGTAAGCAATTGGAGGACGAGTCTTTGGGTTTTCACTTCCGACAGGTTGAGAGTGGGAATATTGTAGAGTTTGGACTAAATAGTGAAGGGGTACTCTATTTTCGTGGAAGAATCTATGTACCGGAAGATACTGAATTGAGGCAGTCTATACTACTAGAGGCGTATAGTAGCCCTTATGTTATGCATTCTGGAAAAAATAAGATGTACTGTGACCTTCGTGAGTTATACTGGTGGCCAGGTCTTAAATAAAAGCTACCAAATTTGTGGCTAAGTGTCTGACATACCAACAGGTTAAGGCTGAGCATCAATTACCTTCGGGTTTGTTACAGCCAGTCAAGATTCACCTTTGGAAGTGGGAGAGAGTGACTATGGACTTTGTTAGTGGGTTACCCCTAACGCCCACTAAGAAGGATTCAATATAGGTCATCATAGATCGATTGACCAAGTCCACCCATTTTATACCAGTTCGTACTGATTACTCTCTGCAGATGCCAGCTAAGCTATATGTGTTTGAGATAGTAAGACTGCATGGGGTACCGATTTCGATAATATCTAATAGGGATCCTTACTTTACGTCTCGATTCTAGAAAAAGCTACATGAAGCTTTAGGTACAAGATTGGACTTCAGTACTGTGTTCCATCCTCAGACTGACGGTCAGTCAGAGAGAGTGATTTAGATACTGAAGGATATGTTGAGGAGTTGTGTAATTGACTTCCGAGGCAGTTGGAAGGATTACCTACCGCTAGCAGAGTTTACTTATAACAACAGCTATCAGTCTAGCATTCAGATGGCACCGTACAAGGCATTATATGGTCGTAGGTGTCGCACACCTTCATGTTAGATTGAGTTGGGGAGTGGCGTGTTCTAGGCCCTAAACTAGTTTCTAATACCGAGGATAAAGTTAGACTGATTCGAGACCGACTGAAAGCGGTATTTGATATGTAGAAGTCCTACGTAAACTTGAAGTGATGTTGAATTAAGTATTCTGTAGGAGACTTCATTTTCCTTAAGGTCTCGCCATGGAAGAAGGTACTGAGATTTGGTTATAAGGGCAAGTTGAGCCAAAAATTCATTAGCCTTATCATATTCTGAAGCGTATAAGACCAGTTGCCTACCAGTTGGAGTTACCTTCGGAGCTAGATCAGATTCATGATGTATTCCATGTCTCGATGTTGAGGCGCTACCACTCTGATCCTACGCATATTGTTCATGTTGAAGAGATTGAGGTTAGGCCAGATCTGACCTTTGAGGAGGAGCCAGCTCAAATTCTAGATCATGATGTAAAGGTTCTAAGGAAAAAGTCTATCCCACTAGTTAAAGTTCTATGACATAATCATAGCACTGAGGAGGCCACATAGGAGCCTTAGGATGCGATGCGTTAATAGTATCCACATTTGTTTTGATCAGGTAAATTTTGAGGCCAAAAATTTCTTTTAGGGGGTAGAGTTGTAACGCCCCAAAAATCTCTTGTATTTATTTTTGTGTGTTTGTGACACAAATATCTGCCTGCTTCAGTGTTAAGTGTCCTGGGTGTGTATGAGAGGTCCTAAGTTCAAGCCTTACCTTAGGCAAATTTTAGAATTTTTATGAATAAAGCTTCATTTTAGGTCAGTAGGCTTATAATTAAATGTTGGTAAAATATGTCAGAATAGGCCTGCTGGTCTGGTGGTTAAAGTAGAGTGTCAAGATGCTTGTGCTCTTGAGTTCGAGTTTTTGTGCGTGCAAGGGAGTGTTTTATTTTACTGCTTGTGCTGTATGGGTGTTTTGGCTACGCCAAAATACTGAAGAGTTTGAGTGGAATTTGAATTTGGTGGTTGAGGGAGGGGTGAACGGTTTTGAGGAGTGGATTTAGGGATAGGGGGAAGAAATTAAGGAGTGAGGAGTTCGAAAATATCCAAATTATGGTTGCAAGTTGGGCTCTCCTCCCTCACTCTCTCATTTTTTCTGATAGTTTTTTTTTCCTGTTCTTCTTTTCTCCCGATTTCTGAATTTTGGTTCTTAAAAGTTCTCTATCGACTTCTACTTCTCCTGCTCCCACCATTGACGTTTCTATTTTTTTCCAACTCCCTCCTCTATTTTTTTCTTCGTTTTTCTCTCTTCCTACTTCACGTCACTCTCTCCCCTACTGCTACTCCATCTTTGTTTTTCCTTACTTTCTGTTACTAACTTCGTCTTTTCCGTAGGCCTTGTGGCATTTTGGTAAGTATGGTTACTTTTCTCTCATCTTGGTTTGGTAATGTATTTTTAAGGGGGTTTTTTGTTTGGTGTTAGGAGAGGACTAAGGGACTGAGGTAGTTCTCGAAGGTGCCTCAATTGTGAGGATTCATCAGAGTACAACCGAAGGTAAAGGATTTTATGATTATAGTTTGCTATACCTCATCGAATTTTGATTAGTTATCGGTTAAAGTGACTTATTGAAGGGTTTCTTTCTGTTGATAGTAAAGAATTAGGTGGAAATGGGCTGTTATAGCATTGATTTGTAGTTGGATCATTGAAGTGTTGAGGGTAAGTGAACTTTTGAATAATTATTGATGTTGTCAATTTCAGTACCTCTTTTCGATCGTGATTAAATTTATTCTAAATTTTAGTTTGACGTTTTAAGGTGCTGGAGTGATCATGTGGCATTAGCATCAAAAACGTTTCAGGTGTATAACCACAACACTGAAAATAGGAATTGGTAAAAAAATCAAAAAGTAGGGTTGTCGACGCGACACGGGCGTGTGGACGGTCATATGATAGGCTGTGTGAATGATACACGGGCATGTGATCGACGAGGCGGGCCATGTGTAATATATGGGCCGGACTAATTGGGCCGAATGGGCCACACAGGCATGTCGCTGCCAATGTGGCAAGCCATGTGATGAATACACGAGCATGTGATCGACGAGGCAGGCCGTGTGCGATACACGAGCAGGACCAAATTAGGCCGAGTGGGCTACAATGGTGTATGGGCCCGTACGAGTGAACCACACAAGCATGTGAGATTTTTGGGCCAAGCCGTGTGGGCCACACGGACATGTAGGTCCCACACGAGCAGACAACATGGGCATGTGAACCCATTTTTACTGTTTTGTTGTTAAGGTTGCATGGGTCACCCGAGTCGACTTTAGACCTACTGTAAGGTCGGTAAGCTTACTTAGACCCCTAATTGACTGAAATGACCGTATAATTGATATATATATTTACATGTTATCGAGTATGATGATTACTGAATTGATATTGTATGCACTGTTGCCATGTTATATCATGTCATTACTGTATATTGCATTGTATTGGGTTGGGGTTGGTATTGTTTGGAGGAAGTGTACTGAAAGGCCTCGGGCCTAATTTACTGGCAACTTAGCTACAAACTACTGTTTAGTGCCGCCTTCAATACTTTTGAGAGTGTAGGGATGTGTGGGTTGATTATATCCCACAAGGAGTGTAGGGATGGACGGAGATGGTGTGTAGAGGCTGGCTGGGTAGGATTTTGTGACTGTATATCTATTACTGTACTAATTACTGATACTGTAATGGGCCAATGCCCTAATGCATGACTGGCTCTGTACTGAAATGGGCTAGGGCCCTAACTGAAACTGAATCTGACATTAAAAGGGATTAGGCCCAAACTATGATTGCATTTTTGTCTGCTTGTTCTATATGGGGATTACACACTGAGTTTTCAAAAAATCACCCTTCTGATTTATCTGTACAAGTAATCCCCAAGCTTAGGTAGATCGGTGCAGTAGAGGACTCAGTAGTGGCCACATGACCTCATTGACTCTATGTTGTACTTAATTATGGTTTTTAAACTTTATTTGGGAATTTTATTGTAAATATGGCCTCTATGGGTTTTTTTTTTAATTTTGAGTTTCTTTTTATTGGTTATGGATTATAACTACTAGTTTTAGGAAAACTCGAGTTTTCAAAAGAACTAAATGTTTTAACAAAATACTCACGAATATGCAAACTGTTTTAAAAGCTTCCACATAGAATGAATGTATTGAAAACTTTTGACTGATTAATTAACTAGATTTTGGAATTAGTAAATAATAATGAAAAGATTCTAAACGAAAATTGTTTTGAGCAAAGTTATGGTATTCCAATACAAGTTACGATTTTCAAATACACTATCATGTGACACCGTCAGATTCAACCATAGCATCCAGATCAGGTTTGGGGTGTTACATTGCCTCCGCTCTAAATGAGTTGACTTCAACTCTATAATGGATGAGGGACATCCGATTTCATCGGTCACTGTAGAACCTTCCAGATTATAAAGACTGTCAATCCTTATACCTTTTAAAAAACGAGAGCTCTACAGGATACCTTAATGTCGCTCAACTCGATGTTGATTCTACATCCTTTCAAGTCTAAAATACTCAAAGATATGAGATTTTTTTGTAAATCAAGTACATACCTGGCATCTAAGAGTGTCCTAATCGTCCCATCATGCATCCTAATTTTAACAGTACAAATACCAATTACCTTACTAGATGAATCGTTTCCCATGCGCACAACTCCACCTTCAACCAAACTGTCTGTGGAGAACCATTCTCTATTGGGACACATGTGGAAAGAACATCCCAAATCTAGGATCCACTCGGGATATAAGCTTGGAGTTAATTCTGTTGACACCAACAAGAAATCATCACTGCTTTCATTGGCCAAATTAGCACCAGCTACATCTTCCCCGTTACTTTCAGTAGCTTTTTATTTCGCAGTTTATAACAATTTGCTTTGACGTGACCTAACTTTTTACAATAGCGACACCTTTTGTCTCACTTCTTTAATGCTACCAAAAAGGAAGCTTGCCTATCTGCCTTACTATCCGAACCAAACTCATTGTCGAGTTTGTCTCTACTCAACAAATAACCCTTCACATATTCAAACGAGAGTTTTTCTCTGCCATAAATTAGGGTCTCCCTAAAAGACTTGTATGAAGGGGTAAAGAGCACAATAATAGCATAGCCTAATCTTCATCGTCAATCTGAATCTCAACGTTCTTTAAATCATTTAAAAGAGTAATGATTTAACTTATGTGATATCTAAGAAGCTCACCTTCGTCCATGCGAAATGCAAATAGACGTTGTTTCAACACTAAACGGTTAGCTAGAGATTTAGTCACATAAAGAGTTCCTAATCTTTTCCACAAAGTGGATGAGGTCTTCTCCATCAATACCTCCTGCAATACCGTATTCACGAGACACAATTGGATTGCAGACTATGCCTTTTCATCAAGCTCTTCCCATTCTGTTGGATTTAGATTCTCAAGCTTTTTCCCAGTAACAACCTTTTTTAGGCCGATTTGAACTAGAATTGCCATAATCCAAACTTGCTATAGATTGAAATTTGTAACACCATCGAACTTCTCAATTTTAAATCTTATTCCACTTGTTGGAGATCGACCCGATTAAGCAACTAACAAGTAAAAATAGCAAAAGAAATTGAGAAATTGAACACACAAATTTAATGTGGAAAATCCCCTCCAAAGAGGATAAAAAACCACGGGCAAAGATAATTTTACTATAATGGCAAAAGAACGAAGAGTACAAAAGATGGAGATAAAAAACTAAACCCCAAAAACCCGAAAACAAAGAACCCTCAAAACGTAAACACAAAATTCTCTAACTGTGTTTTGAGTTCTAATCTCTAATGGGTGTATTTTTAAAGGTTGTAAAAGAGCCTATTTATAGGCTAAATTCATAGGTCAAATAATAATAAAATAATTTAGACTAATTAGAGTTTGATTGAAACAAATTAGCAGAGTTTAATTGGAAGATTATTTCTCAAATTTGACTTAAATAGGAGTCATACTCAACATGGTGAATGTTTGATTCTTTCGTCAATTTTTGTTCGCCGCTTTGAACCATTCAGGGTTGATTTTCCTTATCGTATTAAGTGTTTGCAATCACTGCAGATATATCGTACTTAAGTTGTGACAAAGCTAATTTTCAACGTGTCATGATGTGCTATTGATGTTAAAGCTAAAGCATTTGTTGGGTTGATGGAGCTTATTTTTCACCATTTACGACGAGTGTTTGTTATTCTTTTTCCCTAAATTGTATAATTACATTCATTGAATAAATTAATGAAATCACCTTTAAAAAATAAAGTATAAAAGTAAATCAAAACTAACATTGTAAGTATTTAATTACATTAAATATAAATTAGGATGATTGTTTTAGTAATTATCACATATGAAAGTCACATAAGTTTAAATAAGAAATTATCACATAAGTTTAAAAGAGAGTGGAATAAAAGGGAAAAATATAAATCATAAATCATATATATAATATATAAAAAAGGTAGGATTTAATTTTATGTTAGATATTTGAATTCCAAAATGTTTTATTTTTTAGTTATATTAATTATTTTGATATTACATTTAATTGTATTAAACAGTTTTATTTATGTTCACATTTGAATATATAGTAATTATCATTATATTAATTATTGTTGTCTTTGAATTTTAAAATCAATATTATATTATAATTGTTGTTTATATTCACATTTTCTTTCTAATATATTTACATAATTCTTAGTTATAAAATAATAATTTTATTAACATTAACAACTACATAAAATTCTATTTAATTCTTATACTACGTTTACTTAATAAATAAATAGTTCCATTTCATTTTCTTTTAAAAATTCTCTTTTTACACCGATTTTAAAGTCACCATTACCATACGGATTACAATTATTTTCTTTCTCATCGTAACCATTCGTATTGTCATACGTATTACAACTATTTCAATATCCACAACTTTATGAACACAAAGTGTTTAAAAGATTATTAATTTTGTTATACAAAATGTGTAATTCCTAGAAATATTGCACATTTTATTATACAATTATTGTTACGTTAGCATTGCAATAAATGATACTATATCATGTTAATTAATCATTAGTATTGTTTTCTAAAATAAGATTAATAGAAATATTTTTAAACAATTATTTAGAATAAATATTGAATATACATTGATTCATTTTTAAAATTCTAAATTTTCAATTATTTTAATGAATATCAACAATTAATTTAAGTTTATTTTAAACATTCAACTTGATCTTAATTTATATTTATTATAATAAAATTATCTTAATTCTAAAATTGAACATTTATATTATTTATTTTACTTTCTCTATCATACCATTACTGAAATGATACAAATTTCTAATTAATAAACATAAAATTTTAAAATTGATGCATGCAACTTGACCCAAGATAAAAAACCTAGCATGTTATACAAAAGAAGATACAAGAGCATATATTAAAGGTAGTGGTTTCAAATTTTGTAACATATTTTTAAGAAATAAAAACAAGTTTTAATATTACAAATTTTATAATGTTTCATAAATTCTAAGATTGGAAAAATAAAACAAAATAATATAAATTTTTAATTTTTAAGATTTTTATAGTTTGTAATGTGAAGAATTAAAAAATTAATATTTAAAATATAGTTGAGTTAATTACAATTTGTAACAATGTATGCAATGTCAAATAATGATGATATATTACATAAAACTTTTAAAGAGAAAACAAAAATTCATTATGACAGATATTATATAAAAGTCTAATATTAATTTAAAATTATGTAATGATAGTTATATTTCTACCAATAATTATTGAGCTTCACATTCATATCAGTTCCATGATTTCTTAATTAAGAGAAATAATGTGTTGCATGATGTCATTAATATTTAGATTTAAATTTCTAATTCATTAAGGAGTTATGTACATTTTGGCCATTTCGATTTATAACAATATTTACAAAATTAAATAATCTTAAAATATTATTTTAAAGACGGAAACTATGATTTTAAAATTTTAAAATTTATTTTTAATTTTTTAAAAAAATTAAATTTAAGATAGGATTTAAAATTTTCACCTTTAAAATCAGTTTTCATTTGATAGTATTTTAAAATTTATAAATAGTTTTTAGAGTTTATAAATAAAATATTTTCAAAACTTATGGTTACAAATATTTAATGTATTTATTAAAAATATTTTAATATTTAAAAGGTTTAAATTTATGGATAATTATAAAATGTTTATAGTTGTATTGCAATGTTTAAATACTATTTAAATTTATTTTTGATGAAACAGCAACATGTAAGAAAAAATTCTAACCCTTTTATTTTTTTAAACTATTTCCTTTTAGAGGATAAAGCTTTTAAAACTTAAATACTTAACCATAAACATATTTGACTAAAATCATGAAAAATAAATATCAACACAAATAAGATAATATAGGCATCTAAACCAAAAAAAAAATTAGCTAAATTAACTAATTATACATTAGGACATTAATAACTAGAAAATAATATAAAAGATACATTTAAATTCAAATAAAAATAAAGGGTTAACTGCACCATAGATAACTCTTGTACAAGCCCAATTTTGGCCCGGGCTACAAGCCCAATCAAACAACAAACCCAAAACAAAAAAATAAAAAAACAGACCCAAACCAACCAAGCCCAATTAGCCCAAACAGAAAAAAAAAGAAAAAAGAAAAAACCTAACCCTAACCCTAGTTACTGACGGCGCCGCACCTAACCCCCACCTACCCTGACCCTTTGACTTCTGACACCAGCCATCCGTCACCACCGGCCACCGTCGCCTCCTCCACCTACTCCCCATGCCCTACAAAAGAAAAGACAACACACAAACAGAAGCAAAGGCAGCAAGCAACAATAAAAAAAAGCATATATTTCGGCTATTTAAGCACGAAAATAACAGATTGTAAGGGAGATTTTTTTCTTTTGAAATCAATAGAAAAACGGAAAGATTCAGGCAAAAAAAGAGGGACCTTTTTTTTCTGAACATCAATACAAACAAAAAAAAAAGAAATTTCAAGGCACAAATACAGCAGATCCAAACACAAGAAGAGAAAAACGCCAAAGATTCATTAAAAATCGAAAGAAATGGAAGCCAAAGGTTTATTTTTTTTCTTTTTTATTTCCGAAAGTTATTTCAATTTTTTTCTCAGCAAACTTACACACTACATTATTAAAATATATATATAGTCTAAAAAAAAAGACAAAATAAAAAAATAAAAATTTTACCTTTCCGGCCACCGTGGGTGGTGGCCGGAGCTCCGGCGCCGACGGTCGGAATCCCTCCGGAGCTCCCCACCTGCAGAGAGAAAGAAAAGGAAACAGAAATTTTTTTTTAAGAAGTGTGGAAAATGAGATTTTTTGGCAGAAAAATGGCTTATATAGCCAAACCAAAACGACGTCAGTTTTGGTCGGCGCCCATAAGCCCCAAAACGACGTCGTTTCACCCTGGACCGACCCGACCCGATTCGACCCGCCTAGGATCCGCGTGTTTTGCCGAAAAAATAGGATATTTATTGGCGCAGTCCTTCCGCATTTTTTTCCATTCCAATCCGGTTTTTATTATTCTCAAATTTGCCCCCGAAATTTACTCGGATTCGCAATTAGGTCCCCTCTGCTGCTGTGCGTTTTGGCAAAAGGGGGTAATTGCCATTTTGGTCCCTCTCCTTTCACGCGTGTTTCAAATGGTCCTTTTTTTTATTTTATTTCAATTAACCCCAATATTTTTATTTTAATGCAATTTAATCTGCTTTTTATTATTTTGCAATATTTTTAGTCTTTTGTTATTACATTATTGTTATTATCATTATTATATTTTTATATTTTATTATTAATGCATTTCACTAACTTTATTATCATTATTATTATTTATTATTTTGATTTTATTTTCACTATTATTTGTTTATATTACTATTATTTATTATAACAATTGCATGTGTTATTATTTTATTTATTTACTATTATTATGATTGAGATGATTGTTTTATTTATTATCATTTGTTATTTTCATTATCATGTCTATCTATTTTACTAATATTTTGTCCATATTATTGCTATCATTATATTATTTTTGTTTTTGACATGTATATATTTTATTCTATATATTATTTCATGTATTAATGGCAATAATCATTTTTTTCGTATCATCATCATTATTTCATTTTTATATGCCATCATTATTACTTTGTTATTATCATTTCTCGTCTTATTTATTCGCTATTTATTTTTATTTTTTATTTATTTCCATTACTACTTTGTCATTATCATGTTATTATTGTTATTATTATTACTATTAATATTATTATTTGTATTTCTTTATTTACCACATTCACATCTACATTTGTTATCTTCATTTTGTATTATATTATCGAACAAAACATCATTCGTAAAATTATCGTATTTCATCTAAAAGATTTCAAAATGAGGCAATGTTTTGGTATTTAGAAACTCGAGAAATAGTGCCCTAACGTCCTTGGGTTGCGATTTTCGTTTGACTAAATAACTTAACATCCTTTTTACGAAGTTTCGCGAATCACGAGATGACTTTGATTACGAGAGATTAAAACATCGTGTCCTAACGTCTTTGGATGTGATGTTTATATCTTTTCGGACAAAGAAATCTCAAATTTTGACTCAAGCCTTTTCTTAAATTCAATCCTATACGATGCGTTTTGTAAAATTACTATACTCCACTTAAAGATTTTGAGATAAAGGCAATGTTTTGTATTTAGGAACTCGGGAATAGTGCCCTAACGTCTTTGAGTTACGATTTTTCGCTTGACTAAATAACTAAACATCCTTTTGGTAAACTTCGTAAAATCATGAGATAGTTTTGATTACGAAGGTTTAGAATATCATGTCCTAACGTGCTGGATGTGATGTTCGTACCCTCTCGGAACAAAGATATCTCAAAAGTACCAATACTTTTTAAAAGACCCGTATTTTAAAACTCTTTCAAACCTCCGACACTAAGACACTAATTAATCATTTTGGTACCAATTTTGGGCGTATCGAGGGTGCTAACCCTTCCTCGTGCGTAACCGACTCCCGAACCCGATTTTTAAAACTTCGCGGACCAAAAACACTATTTTAGTAAAGCAAAATGTTTTATTAAAATAAAGGTGATCCGATCACACCAAATAATGGTCGGTGGCGACTCCCGTTTTATTCCTATTTTTAAAACCAAAGTCGAGCCCCGTTTTGCTTTCAAAAAAAAGGTTACGACAGCTTGGCGAGTCCACTGGGGAGATATTTAGAGAGTCAAGCCATAAATTGATTATTTTCTGTCTTTTGTCGGAAGTTTGAAAGTTCGATTTGAAAATTACTATATTTGTATTGCATGTGTTTTAATTGCGGCATTGCATTGCATGACCGTTGTGGTCACACCTTTAGGTGAGAGTGAGAAACTACTCCTTCGTGAGGTTTTCACCTCCGTGCGAGGATAGTGGATCGCCGGATACATCCGTACCTATGTCTTCGTGAGATTTTCATCTCGTGCGACCATAGGGAAATGTATTCCCTCGAATCAATTCGGTCTATATGAGCCTATAATGGGTGAAGATCGAGGAATCACTGGTTCGGTACCCTCCTTAGAACCAAACCTCTTATAGTAAGCCCTAAAGAACCCACCCTAGGTAGAGCCATGCCAAACCCTAGTGGTTAATGATTAGGTATTTTTTCTTTGCTTATTGTGTATGGAATCTTGATTTGCTTTATTTTTATTTTTATTTTTGCATGGCATATTCATCAAAAAGGTGTTGATTCACGTTCAATTACCAAATAGATAGCTTGTCATGGAAAGGGGGTTTTTTGATAGAGTGGAGGACAATGCGGCCGTCCGGATATGGGCCGAGACTGTGCAGCAAGAAAAAGGTGATAGCCTTACAGAAGGGCACGTGTCAGAATTATGGGACTTCACGCGTATCAGCGTCACCCAAAATAATCTTCAAGAGATGAAAGAGATATGGAGTCAATGGGAGGATGAGATCAAGCAATTATTCTACTATCATTATGGAGATCTGCCATATCTGCTCGACATCAAGGTAGACCAGCACCTATTCCGAGCTATAGCCCAATTTTGGAATCCCGCTTATAGCTGTTTTACTTTCGGGAAAGTGGACCTGGTGCCTACTATAGAAGAATACACAGCTTTACTTCGTTGCCCAAAAATCCAAATTGACAAAGTTTATACAAGACCTGTTAACGTCCCCACCTTCTTAAAAAAGCTGATGAATATTACGGGAATGAGCGAGCAGTGGGTTGCAGCACGGATAAAACAAAAAGGAGATTGTAAGTGTATCCCTTGGAGAAATTTAAGGGATTTGATCATAGCACACCCCTACGTAAAGAAAAGGGTTGACATTTTTGCCTTGAGCATTTATGGATTGATTATTTTCCCTAAAGCTCTAGGGCATGTAGACGAGGCAGTCTCAGATTTATTCGACAGATTGGATAGAAGAGTCACACCCGTCCCTGCAATTCTGGCCGAAACTTTCAGGTCTCTAAGCGCGTGTCGAAGAGCGGACGAAGGAAGATTCACCGGTTGTGCACAGCTCTTGCTAGTATGGTTCAACAGTCATTTTTGGAAAGCGAAAAAGGCACCAGGTCGAATCTTCTCCGAAGATTATTCCCCGCTAAAGGAATTAGTAGCTACATCAAGGCGAGACGATCTTACGGAAGAAAAATGGATAATGATTCTGCAAAACCTGCAAGAGGAAGACGTAGAATGGAAAGCTCCTTTGATGATCCCTGATGAGATCCTATATCGGTGTGGAGATTTTGACAGGTTCCTCTCTCGGGAGTATAGGTAGCCGTCGGATATGCTCCTCTCCTCGTGTTGAGACAAAGGAGACAATTGTAAGAAAAGAGTTTGTGAAATAGCAAGCGCGAGACTCATAGAATGAAAAGGTTTTATACCCGATGACAACACAAGGTCTAATGGAGGAGTGTGAATTTGAATACAAAGGAGACAATTGTAAGAAAAGAGTTCAAGTGAAATAGCAAGCGCTTAGGGAGTTGGACTCATAGAATGAAAAGGTTTGCCACAAACCCGATGACAACCCCGAAAATATGAGGAAGATGGAGGAGTCGAGAATCAATGACAACATTCCCACATGGAGTCAAGAACCGGAAAACGAGCTAGATCCATGGAGGAGCACTCAAGTTCGAGAAGATACCACAAAATAAATCGGTAATCCCATCGAGAAAGAAGAGCTCGTAAAATTATCAAACAAGAAAGGCTAAAGTCAGGTAAAATTGAAGAAATGAAAGCAAGAATTGAAGAGCTAGAATCTGCTTTACATTATTGTGAGCTACGGGTGGAGCTTCTTGAAGTCAATGAGGAGCGTTGGAAGCAACAACTTCATCACTCTCAGAATCAAGTCAGAGATCGGGATTACATCATGGGGGAAGCCGTGGCTCAAGTGCAAGAAGTCGCGGATCACTTGCAAACCTTAGGAGTCCAAGCTGATGTACTAAGTTTATTTTATAAATCAAAGTCAGGGCAAGGACAAGAGTTAGCTAGGCTTCTTGAGGAAGTCAAGGCCTTAAGCATTAGGGCGAGGCCTTATATGTAATCCATTCTATGTAAAGAAACTTGTTTTCTAGAAAAGTTATTCTAATGGAAATTGAATCAGAATTAATGCCTTTTTTGCATACATTTCATACATTAGCATTACATTGCATCATGTGCATCAAATCTCACAAAGGAACCTTAAATTATGACAGCTACCCTGGAACATCGCTACAATACATGAGGTAAAACTAAAATCATGGATCAAAGGATAGAAAGACTAGAGCAAATGCAAAGGGAAATATAAGAACAGATGCAAGAACGATTAACCAAGATGCAACAAGATATGATAGAACGGATGCAAGAGTCCCAAAATAACATGATAAGCCAGCTGGCGCAACTATTGGCCAATGAACGAGGAAAGGGCGCCACTGCTAGCTCAGGGAATAATGACGACCCTGCTTACCCTCTGGGATTTACCCCGCCAAATACCAAAGCACCACCAGAAATATGTCCCCAAAGGATGCCTTTTGTTATCAGGCCACAGTGCCAGGTTGAAACCGCAATGCCGTAGCACTTCTCATTGGTTCGGTACTAATCCGGAGAAGGTCCCGCTAACCCTATAGTCCCCGATTTTGATGAAATGGTGAAATGGATAAGGCAAAAGTGAACCTTCCTGCATAACTCGAGGATCGTTGCAAATGGTTAGAAGAAAAGTTTAAGGAAATAGAGGCTCACGACCATCGCTACGGGTGGACGCTAAAGACTTGAGCCTAGTCCTGCACCTCGTACTTCCGCCAAAGTTCAAGACCCAGATTTTGAAAAATACAATGGGACCGGTTGCCCGGCGCACATCACAATGTTCTATCGATGGATGGCGGGATATGTTAACAACGATCAACCGCTTATTCATTGTTTTCGGGATAGTTTGGCCGAGCAGCGGCCAAATGGTACAATCACTCGGTAGTACCAGATCAAGTCGTGGAAGGACCTAGCACAGCCTTCCCGAAAACAAAACGCACGTGGCCGATATAGCTCTGATCGAATCACGCTCCAAAATATGGAGACAAAGCCAAACAAAGTTTGAGCAATATGCCCACGTGTGGAGGAAGTAGCCATACAAGTTCACCACCGCCCTAGAAAAGGAGACAACCATCTTTGTTTGTCAATACGCTGAAAGCTCCTTCATTAATCACATGCTTGGAAGTGCCACTAAAAGTTTTTACGATATTGTCTTTGTCTGGAAAATGATCAAAATGCGATCGAAGTGGTAAAATAGAGGTGGAGAAAGTACTAGAAAGACGGTCCCAAGAAGAGGGAGAATGATATAAACAACATAGGTAAAAGTTATTCAAAGCCTATTATCGTGAACTAGCCAAGGATTTGTGACCCCGATCATGAGCCCTTAGGCGAGTCCAACACAAGGCAAAATACGGAGAAAATCCAATTCACTCCTATCCCAGTCCCATACAAGGAAATGTGCCAGAAATTATTTGACGCACACATTGTCTCTCCCCATTACTTAAAACCCTTGCAACCCCCGTACCCTAAGTGGTATGATGCAAACGCACAGTGCGAATACCATGCAGGAATCGTGGGGCATTCTATAGAGCACTGTCTCGCTTTTAAGAAACTAGTGGAAAGACTCATCCAGATGGGCGTTATAGAAGTCGATGACACCTCTTGCAAGGGACACCCGCTACCTAATCACTGGGTCAACATGATAGGCGAAGATGTGAGAAGAAGAGTTAAGAGGGATATTTTCGATGTGAAAACCCCAATGAAACAGGTCTGGAAGGAAATGATAAAAAGAGGATTGGTTGTGACAGGTCCAAAGGGAAAACATGAAGAAACACGAAAGGGCTGTGAATTTCATAACTTGGAAGGGCACAAAATCCAAAGTTGCACTGAGTTCGAATCTTTGGTACAAAGTGCCGATGGACAATAAAGAGTTAGGATTCTTTGAAAGCAATGAAGGCCAGAAAGAGGGAAACATCTGCACGTTGGAGGATGAGTTAGCGGCAAAAGCCTCAGATGTGAGCTATCCTCTAGTCACCATCTCACGATCAAAGGGCGACGGAGTAAAAATAAATCCGAAAATCGTGATTCGAAAGCCTACTGCTTTTTCATCTGAAGACAACCAAAAGACTCCCGGGGGTTATAACTGCAATGTGACGATTCCTGAGAGGGGAGATTCACCCAACACTACAAAAGAAAACCAAGAGGAAGGCTCCTACACGCGCAGTGGAAAGCGCTACGACTTGTCAAACACAAGAACGGAGCACTCAAAAGGGAAAAACTTGATGGGCGAGCAAAAGAAAGAAAAAGGGACCAAGCAAGAGACACATATAAACGAACCAGTGAAGGAGGAAGAAGCTAGGGAATTCTTAAAGTTTTTGAAGCATAGTGAATACAGTGTCGTAGAGCAGCTACATAAACAGTCGGCTCGCATATCAGTGCTAAATTTACTATTAAGCTCTGAAGCACATCGTAACGCGCTGATGAAGGTATTGAATGAAACCTATGTTGCAAATGATATAACAGTTAACAAGCTGGATCACCTAGTTAGCAACATAAGTGCTGATAACTTCATTTTTTTAACGATGATGAGATCCCTCCGGGAGGTACGGGTTCCATCAAGGCTCTCCACATTACCACGCGGTGCAAAGGATACACATTACCAGGGGTACTAGTAGATAACGAATCGGCGCTCAATGTCCTGCCATTATCAACGTTGAATCGGTTACCCATTGATAGCTCTCACATGAAGACTTGTTACAATGTAGTAAGGGCATTCGATGGAACTGAAAGAAAAGTCATGGGGAGGATCGAAGTACCTTTTTAATCGGCCCAAGTACATATGAAGTAGATTTCATAGTGATGGATATCCGGCCGTCGTATAACTGTTTGTTGGGGAGACCTTGGATACACTCAACGGGAGAAGTCCCCTCATCCTTGCACCAAAAATTGAAATTAATCACAGAAGGCCGTTTGGTAATAATAAATGCTGAAGAAGACATCATCGCATACAAGAATCAACGATGCGCCTTATTTAGAAGCAAATGACGAAGCAATGAATGTTCCTTTCGCTCTTTGGAATTTGGCAACGCAACATTCATCATCGAGGGAAACAAGATCCCAGTGCCTCAATTATCCAAAGCCACAAGAATAGGTTTGCAATTAATGGTCAAAAATAGGGCCGTACCCGGAAAGGGACTAGGAAGGTATCTCCAAGGAGGAATCGAAGTCCCAAGGTTGAAGGAAAAAAGAGACCTCTTTGGCTTAGGATTCAAGTCGAATGCCAAGCAAAAGAAGAAGGAGTTAGAAAAGAAGCAAGAAAGAAGGAAGGCGTGCTTGGGTGGAGATGAGATTAAATGGGAACCGATGATAATTCCTCATATTCGTGAGACCTTTACATCAGGAGGGGTTATCCATCCGGGGCGAGAAACACAAAATGAAGAAATCGTGCATGTCAACGCTATATCAGAAGGGAAAATTGATGAAGAAAATTGAAATGGCATCCGCCCCTATGAGCCAGGCAGCGTTCTAAACAACTGGACTGCGGAAGAGATTCCTGTAGCTTTTAGAACTCATTCAGAGTAATACTCGGAACACACTTATTGCTAGAAGCAATAAGAGTCCCTTTTGTGAAACATTATTTTGTATAAGACATCGTTATTTCAATAAAATACATCTCCGCCATCTTTTGAGCAAATTTTCTTTTATGTTTATTTCATTCATTCATTATTCTTTCTTTAGATATTCTTCTAAACATTTCTATTCTTCATTTATCATACCAATAAACATGCCTAGATTCTATGATTCTATGAGCCTCTATTCATTTCCATAACAGGTCCCCAGATATCAATGATTTGAGTAACGCTACCAATGACTCAGAATGTCCTTTTGAGCAAGATATGGGTGCGTAAGATTTTCGAGATTTTGGAGATGACCAAGGCGTGATTTAGCTCTGAATCATAAGGATGGTAGAACAAGAGGAGAAACAAATCGTACCTCACAAAGAATCGGTGGAAATAGTGAATGGGAGATGGACAAGAAAAGAAAAAGTAAAGATTGGAGCCAAGATCACCGCAGAGACAAAGCAAGACCTCATTGAGTTACTCCAAGAATTCAAGGATGTCTTCGCATGGTCATATCAAGACATGCCGGGCTAAGCATCGATATCGTGGTACACCGCTTGCCCATAAAAGAAGAATACAAGCCACCCAATGTAAACTTCAGAGGATGAGGCCAGATGTTTTACTGAAAATAAAAGAAGAGGTTAAGAAGCAATTTGACGCAGGGTTCTTGCAAGTGGTTAAGTACTCAGAATGGGTAGCCAATATCGTCCCCGTCCCTAAGAAAGATGGGAAAGTACGAATGTGTGTGGACTACAGAGATCTAAACAAGGCTAGCCCGAAGGAAAACTTTCCGTTACCTCATATCGACACCTTGGTGGATAATACAGCAGGTTATTCATTGTTCTCATTCATGGATGGCTTCTCAGGATACAACTAGATAAAGATGCTTCCTGAAGACATGAATAAAACCACATTCATAACCATGTGGGGAACCTTTTGCTATAAGGTAATGCCATTTGGGTTAAAGAATGCGGGGGCAACATATCAGAGAGCCATGGTGACCCTATTCCATGACATGATGCACAAGGAAATCGAGGTTTACGTCGACGATATGATTACCAAGTCTCGGACCGAAAAGGAGCATATCCAAGTCTTAAGGAAATTATTTTTGAGGTTGAGGAAAGTCCAACTGAAGCTTAACCCGGCAAAGTGTACCTTTGGAGCCAGGTCAGGGAAACTGCTAGGATTTATAGTCAGTGAAAAGGGGATTGAGGTTGACCCAGACAAAGTCAAGGCTATACAAGAATTGCCTCTGCCTCGCACGCAAAAAGAAGTTCGAGGTTTCTTAGGAAGATTAAATTACATTGCTCGGTTCATTTCACAACTGACTGAGAAATGTGACCCTATATTTCTTCTTCTTAAAAAACACAATCCAGGTGTGTGGAACGAGGAATGTCAGAAGACCTTCGACAAAGTAAAGCAATACTTGTCCAATCCTCCGGTATTGACACCGCCTAATCCAGAGAAGCCTTTGATCCTCTATTTGGTAGATTTGATAATTCAATGGGATGTGTGCTCACCAAAGATGATGAGTCGGAAAGAAAGAAAAGTAATATACTACCTTAGCAAAAGTTCACCGAGTGCGAAACAAGGTACTTACCGATTGAGAAAATGTGTTGTGCCTTGGTCTGGACAACTTGGAGACTGAGGCAGTACATGTTGTATCATACGACCTGGCTCATCTCATTGGACCCACTAAAATACCTAATGGAGTCGACTACTTTGAATGGACGGATGGCCGATGGCAAATCTTACTTTTCGAGTTTGACATAGTTTATGTAAACCGAAGCGATAAAAGGGAGTGCAATAGCGGATTTTACGCTAGTAGAGCTCGCGATTATGAGCCTCGGACTTTGATTTCCTAATGAAGACCTAATGTACGTAGCAACCATCGAAGAAGATACCACGGAAAGTCGTCCTTGAAACCGAACTTGACGGGGCATCGAATGCTATGGGCAATGGAATTGGGGCAGTTCTAGTGTCCCCAAATGCAGATCATTACCCATTCACTTGTAAATTGGATTTGATTGCACAAACAATATGGCGAGTATGAAGCTTGCATCATGGGTATCCGTGCTGCTATTGAACGTAAAATTAAGGTGTTGGAAGTATACGGAGACTCTGCATTGGTAATTTATCAACTTAAAGGAGAGTGGGAGACGAGGGATCCCAAATTGGTTGAATACAAAAGATTGGTCCAAGAACTGATCAAAGAGTTCGAGGACATCACTTTCAGTTATCTACCAAGGGACAAAAATCAGATGGCTGATGCTCTAGCCACATTGGCTTCTATGGTACGAGTAAACAACAAGGAGGATATGAGGCCTATACAAATGAGCATTTATGAGGCCCCAGCCCATTGCTACAACGTGGAAGAAGAGGAGCAAAATGATCACCCGTGGTATCACGATATACTACAATACGTGAAAGATCATAAATACCCCGATCAGGCAACTGAAAATGACAAAAGGACGTTGAGAAGACTAGCTTGCGACTATGTCTTAGACGGAGAGATCATATACAAAAGGGGAAAGGATCAAGTGCTTTTGAGATGTATGGATAGCGCCGAGGCCAAGCAGATCCTAGAAGAAGTCCATGAGGGTGTCTGTGGAACACATGCCAATGGGTTCGCAATGGCCAGACAAATCATGAGATTCGGGTATTATTGGTCTACCATGGAAAGAGATTGCATTGATTATGCTAAGAAGTGTCATAAGTGCCAAATTTATGGGGACAAGATTCATGTACCACCCTCACCTTTACATGTTATGACCTCCCCATGGCCTTTTTCTATGTGGGGCATGGACGTCATTGGACCAATCTCACCAAAAGCTTCTAATGGACATCGGTTCATCTTCGTGGTAATTGATTACTTCACTAAATGGGTGGAGGCCACTTCATATGCCAATGTGACAAAATCAGCGGTCAGCAAGTTCCTAAAAAAGGAGATCATATGTCGATATGGAATGCCTGAGAGGATCATATCGATAATGCTTAAACTTAAACAACAAAGATGATCACGTAAGTCTCAGAGGCAATTCAAAATCGACATCATAATTAAATCACCAGACGCCCAAAGATGAACGGTGCAGTTGAAGCAGCTAATAAGAACATCAAGAGGATAATAGGAAAGATGACTGAGACTTACAAAGATTGGCACGAGAAGCTACCATTTGCCCTTTTCGCCTATCGAACGTCAGTCAGAACCTCCACCGGGGCAACTCCTTTCTCATTGGTTTACGGAATGGAAGCGGTTCTACCCATCGAAGTTAAAATTTCGTCCCTTCGAGTATTGTCCGAATTGAAATTGGATGAAGCAGAATGGATCCAAGCACGATATGATCAATTGAATCTGATCGAAGAAAAGAGGCTGAAAGCTATCCGTCATGGTCAGATGTACCAAAAGCGAATGATGCGAGCATACAACAAGAAAGTGCGTCCACGAGAATTCCACGAGGGAGACTTAGTTTTGAAAAAGATTCTCCCCATACAAAAGGATTTCAGAGGGAAATGGATGCCGAATTGGGAAGGACCTTATGTGGTGAAAAAGGCTTTCTCTGGAGGGGCACTAATCTTGGCCGAGATGGTTGGGAAAAATCTACCCAATCCCATAAATTTAGATTCAGTTAAAAAGTATTATGCTTGAAGAAGGGAAAGGCTAAAGCGAAAACCCGAAAAGGGCGCTTGAAGACCTAAAAAAAAAAAAGAGAGGCCAAAGTGAAAACCCGTAAAGGGCGCTTTGAGACCCGATAAGGGCGGCTCAAATTAGCACGAAAGAGGAGGTATGTGACAATCTTTTTCCCCAAAATTAGCAAAAGGAGGAATGTTACACCTCGGAACATCTACAAAGCACTGCAGATCTCCCAACGTCTATTCAGCTCAAAATGATCTTCGGAAGGATCCGGTGGTAAAGCTCAGACTGCGATATCTGGGGCACCTACTTTTACTTTTTACCCATTTTTTGTACTCCAATAATGTTTACTTTTGTTGATTTAAATCCAATTCCATTCTTCATAAATTCCATTGTTATTTTAAATCTTTGAGTTGTTTGCAATTGAAATAACGACCCATGGACCCATAATGCTTCCATAAAAGGAGTCCCGCCTATTACTCTGGAAGCCTCTAAACAGCGTAGGAACCTAAAACAAGACTGTTGTTTAGGAACCACCACACTTAGGGGTTGGAAGCATTCGAAGAAGAGGAGTCCAAAATTATGACCATTTCTTCAGAGTCGCAGGCATAGATATCAGACAAGATATTGCATCTGTGTCGTGACCTTGATGAGCGAACGAGCAATTACAGCCCTAAACTTTTAAAAGAGATCATTCTCATGACATCCTGCATTCATGCAAATGTCCTCCATAATATCATTTAGTTAGGAGCATTCGATTTATTACAATCATTGCATCTTAATCATTCTCATGACATTCTGCATTCATGTAAGTGTCATTCATATCACACGTAGTTAGGAGCATTTGAGTCATTTTGACCATAGCATCCGCATCCTTTGGCATAAACACAAACATATAAAATCAAGTCTACAGGATATGTCCCTAGAGGACGGTGTAGCAACACTATTGAAGATTGTCTTATTGCCACTGATCAGCAGTGGAATAAGTTGAAGATTACCTTATTGCCACTGACCAGCAGATGGAATAGGTGGAAGATTGTCCTATTACCATCAACCAGTGATGGAATAGGTTGAAGATTGTCCTATTGCCATCAACCAGTGGTGGAATAGGTTGAAGATTGTCCTATTGCCATCAACCAGTGGTGGAATAGGTTGAAGATTGTCCTATTGCCACTGACCAGCAGTGGAATAGGTCAAAAATTGTAGATCTTGTCACCCTAACCAGTAGTGGGGCAAGATCGAAGGCAAATTTTGGCTCCCTAACCAGTAGGGAACATGATTTAGGCCACCCTTCTATTGCCACTAACCAGCAGTGGAATAGGTCAAAAATTGTAGATCTTGTCGCCCTAACCAGTAGTGGGGCAAGATCGAAGGCAAATTTTGGCTCCCTAACCAGTAGGGAACATGATTTAGGCCACCGTCCTAGCTCCCTGACCAGCAGTGGAATAGGTCAAAAATTGTAATTTCGGCCCCTGACCGGTAGTGAGGCAGGATCAAAGGCAAATCCTGTTGCCCTAAACAGTGGTGGACGTGATCGTCTTATCTTTCAGACCAGCATTGGAATAAGCTGAAGATCACGAATCTATCTCTCTGAAGTTGTAGTGGAGCCATTTAAAATAAACAAATCTTATTTCCTTAAAGTTGCGGCAGAAACAGATCGAAGCCAC
Source organism: Gossypium rotundifolium (assembly GCA_025506655.1). Classification (NCBI taxonomy): domain Eukaryota; kingdom Viridiplantae; phylum Streptophyta; class Magnoliopsida; order Malvales; family Malvaceae; genus Gossypium; species Gossypium rotundifolium. Next base: position 135,866,921 of record CP106728.1, read on the forward strand.
AGATCCCATCTACCCGAAGAAGAAGAGCACCAAAGAAGTCAAGACCCGGAGAGACCGAGCAAAATTGGTCTTTTGAAAGTCTTTGCTCTATTCCCGTTGCACGACAATGAGTAAAGAGGGGCAACAGACAAGCCCATTTTGGCCCTGCTACAAGCCCAATCAAACAACAAACCCAAAACAAAAAAATAAAAAATGCACTCCAAACCAACCAAGCCCAATTAGCCCAAAAGAAAAAAAAAAAAGGAAAAACCTAACCCTAACCCTAGTTCTTGGCACACAAGACCTAACCCCCACCTACCCTCGACCTTTTGACTTGACACCACCATCCGTCACCACCGCCACCGTCGCCTCCTCCACCTACTCCCATGCCCCGCAAAAGAAAAGACAACACACAAAGCGAAGCAAAGGCAAAGAAGCAACAATAAAAAAAGCATATATTTTACTATTTAAGCCCGAAAATAACAGATTGTAAGGGAGATTTTTTTCTTTTGAAATCAATAGAAAAACGGAAAGATTCAGGCCACAAAAGAGGGACCTTTTTTTTGAACATCAATACAAACAAAAAAAGAAATTTTAAGGCACAAATACAGCAGATCCAAACACAAGAAGAGAAAAACGCCAAAGATTCATTAAAAATCGAAAGAAACGTAAGCCAAAGGTTTATTTTTTTTCCTTTTTATTTCCGAAAGTTATTTCATTTTTTTTCTCAAACAAACTTACACACTACATTATTAAAATATATATATATATATATAGTCTAAAAAAAAGACAAAATAAAAAATAAAATTTTACCTTCCTACCATCAGGTGGTGGCCGAGAACTCGGCGGCCGACAGTCGGAATCCTCCGGAGCTCCCCACCTGTAGAGAGAAAGAAAAGGAAACGGAAAATTTTTTTAAGAAGTGTGGAAAATGAGATTTTTTGGCAGAAAAATGGCTTATATAGCCAAACCAAAACGACGTCGTTTTGGTCGGCGCCCATAAGCCCCAAAACGACGTCGTTTCACCCTGGACCGACCCGACCCGATCCGACCCGCCTAGGATCCGCGTGTTTTGCCGAAAAAATGGGATATTTATTGGCGCAGTCCTTCCGCATTTTTTTCCATTCCAATCCGGTTTTTATTATTCTCAAATTTGCCCTCGAAATTTATTCGGATTCGCAATTAGGTCCCCTCTGCTGCTGTGCGTTTTGGCAAAAGGGGGTAATTGCCATTTTGGTCCCCTCTCCTTTCACGCGTGTTTCAAATGGTTCCTTTTCTTTTATTTTATTTCGAATTAACCCCAATATTTTTATTTTTAATGCAATTTAATCTTGTTTTTATTATTTTGCAATATTTTTAGTCTTTTTGTTATTACATTATTGTTATTATCATTATTATATTTTTATATTTTATTATTAATGCATTTCACTAACTTTATTATCATTATTATTATTTATTATTTTGATTTTATTTTCACTATTATTTGTTTATATTACTATTATTTATTATAACAATTGCATGTGTTATTATTTTATTTATTTACTATTATTATGATTGAGATGATTGTTTTATTTATTATCATTTGTTATTTTCATTATCATGGCTATCTATTTTACTAATATTTTGTCCATATTATTGCTATCATTATATTATTTTTGTTTTTGACATGTATATATTTTTATTCTATATATTATTTCATGTATTAATGGCAATAATCATTTTTTGTATCATCATCATTATTTCATTTTATATGCCATCATTATTACTTTGTTATTATCATTTCTCGCCTTATTTATTCGCTATTTATTTTTATTTTTTTATTTATTTCCATTACTACTTTGTCATTATCATGTTATTATTATTATTATTACTATTAATATTATTATTTGTATTTCTTTATTTACCACATTCACATCTACATTTGTTATCTTCATTTTGTATTATATTATCGAATAAAACATCATTCAGTAAAATTATCGTATTTCATCTAAAAGATTTCAAAATGAGGCAATATTTTGGTATTTAGAAACTCGAGAAATAGTGCCCTAACGTGCTGGGTTGCGATTTTTCGTTTGACTAAATAACTTAACATCCTTTTTACGAAGTTTCGCGAATCACGAGATGACTTTGATTACGAGAGATTAAAACATCGTGTCCTAACGTGCTGGATGTGATGTTTATATCTTTTCGGGACAAAGAAATCTCAAATTTTGACTCAAGCCTTTTCTTAAATTCAATCCTATACGATGCGTTTTGTAAAATTACTATACTCCACTTAAAGATTTTGAGATAAAGGCAATGTTTTGTATTTAGGAACTCGGGGAATAGTACCCTAACGTGCTGGGTTACGATTTTCCGTTTGACTAAATAACTAAACATCCTTTTGGTAAACTTCGTAAAATCATGAGATAGTTTTGATTACGAAGGTTTAGAATATCATGTCTTAACGTGCTGGATGTGATGTTCGTACCCTCTCGGAACAAAGATATCTCAAAAGTACCAATACTTTTTAAAAGACCCGTATTTTAAAACTCTTTCAAACCTCCGACACTAAGACACTAATTAATCATTTTGGTACCAATTTTGGGCGTATCGAGGGTGCTAACCCTTCCTCGTGCATAACCGACTCCCGAACCCGATTTTCAAAACTTCGCGGACCAAAAACACTGTTTTAGTAAAGCAAAATGTTATATTAAAATAAAGGTGATCCGATCACACCAAATAATGGTCGGTGGCGACTCCCGTTTTATTCCTATTTTTAAAACCAAAGTCGAGCCCCGTTTTGCTTTAAAAAAAAAGGTTACGACAGCTCTAAAATAGTGTCACTCCTATTTTGGTCACTTTAAATTTTTTTTTGTCAATTTAGTCACTCCAATTAAGATAGTTGCTAGAATTGGTCATTGCCATTGAAAAATTTCGTTAATCCACTAATGAACTGTTGATGTAACATTTTTTTAAAATTTTCACTAAAATTAAGAACATCACTATAATTAATCCAAAATATTTTTTTAATTTATTTGTAACGTAAGAACTACCAACACTTATCACCGGTTAACACGCACCATAAAAATCACCAATCTTCGTCACTGCCCATCCCCTACTCCTCCATCACAATTGCTCCTCACTATTCCATCTTGCACCATAAGGACCACCTTACATGACATGACTGCGTCTCCATAGTGAAGACAAAGAGTCAACAAGTATAACAATCATTGATTTTTGTATAAAACATGCTAACAACAAACAAACAAGCAAAACTAATTATTGCTTAGTATCTATCATTATGTATGATTTATATAATATAATCATACAATATTTTTTGTAAAAATATTAATATATTTTATATATCACATTTAAGTATTTTTTTACATATCAACTAAGTTTTAGTTTGATTAGCATTGATATTATTGTCAATATAAAAAATGTGGGTTTAAGTATGTTGAAATGCGTTATTCTCCTATTTATGAGTTAAAGAGGACAATGGATAATTCTAGATATTATGTCGATAAGAACCTATAATAAAATTGTTCAAAAATAAAATGTCTCTTTTACATTTAGTCTAATAATATGATTTATTGATCTTAATATTTTAGTTTTAAAATGTTATATTGTTCAAATTTGTTTCCCATATTATTATGAAATTTATACAAAATAGAATGTAATAAAATATATGTTAATTAATACATATAGTCAACTCGCGCATTATTAATTGTGGACGCATTGATTACTCGTTTCTAAAATATGATGCATGGTTGAATTTACATATTAACCCTTGTGAATTAACAACTCTACTTTTGATTGCTATTAATTGATGAGTACTGGAATTAAAATCAAATCCAACCACCCAAGCAGCCAACAGTGGGACGCATTGATTACTTGTCTTTCCACCCTTCTCATACATGAGCCAAAAGCATAAATAATAATAGAAAATTACATATCGTTTATAAATTAAACCTCCCATCTATTTATAATCCAATAAGAACATTTATGACCAAAAAGAAAAATCCCATTAGAACATGAAATTTCTTTCACTTGTGAGAAAATTAAACTGCTCAGAGAACAGGCAGAAAAAAAGGAGAACAAAACGGGAAGCTATGCAAAGAGTGATGGTCCGCTACGTATAGCGACCTTGGTGGTGATAGTCATGGTATTTTTCGTTTTTGAGCTATCATTTATGTTGGTTTTATAATTTATAATTTTTTTTTTAATTTGTGATTACCTCTTTTAACTAGCTGAAAACAAGATCTGACTTATATTACCTTTATCAGACTCCACCAACTCTAGCGACTACACGATGGAATGCCTTATTATCGACGTTGCAAACGATCTTGTCTTAATGAATTAAACGTATCGTAAGTTCGCAAGTGGTAGAGTGGTAGTAATTAAAGTCTACACCAAAATATAAACATCATTATAGCCCGATGAATATGATATGCCAACCTCTCAAAAGGATATGTCACAATCCTTGTAATATGTAAACTAAGAACCAAAATATACCGACAATTTTCAGTGGCTGCAACTGTTCTAATAAGGTAAAAGAATCAATCATCTCGGTCTATATAATACCCTCCTAGTTAAGTCATTTCTGAAGAAGCAAGCTAGAGAAATTATTAAGCTAAGAAGAGGAATTGGAGAAGGAATAAAAAATGGAAGACAACCAAGGGAAAGGTTTATTTTTAGCAATTCTGATAATGATGATGATGGTGAGCACCAACAATCACTACTGTGTAGGTGCCTTAGTAGAGAAGACGAAGAGCTCAAGCTCACACTGCAATGGCTCAATTCAGGAATGCCTTCTCTTCGAGGAAGACGATGTGTTGGTGGAGTCCGAAATAAGCCAAGTATTTCCTGATCTAGCAGCTAATTCTTATAGCAATAAAGCTGTATATCAATCCCTTATTGCCGACGCAAGCTGCGCCCGCGGATATCCACATAAACGTTGCACTCCAAAGCCCAATAACCCTAAAATCCAACAGCATTGCAGCATATACACTCGTAGATGCCACTCGTAGATGCCAAACCCCAGACATCGATGATTTTCCAAGCAGATATATTCCCGTTTCAATAAAGTCATGGCTATTGTTTCATGTTATGTAAGTACTTCGTTGTCCATCTTTTAGCACGAGTCTTTATTTGGTTATCATTTTGGGTTGTTCTGACTTTCATTTTAAACATTAATTGGTTTCTCATAATGCAACAACTTAATTCTTGTTTTAACATTAAAGGTTATTCTTTCATCTTTCACTGCAACAATTAATGCTTTTGGAAATTCATATGGATCCTTAATACAATTCCCAGAGTGAAAATGTTGATTTGGAGATTGTGCACAAATATAATGGTAACAAAATTGTGAAAATGAAGCATTAGGTGATAAGAATCCATAAAGCTGCACTTTCGAGTATTTGTGTTTCTTTAGGATTCTATTATTTACATTCTTGATTTTTAGCGATTTGTTTTCCTTAAGAATTAAAGTCCACATCTGTTATTTTTAGCAGATTTCTTAGCATGTCTTTTGTATATAAACTCATATCAATCAATGAAAACAACCCAAGTGAAAACATTCCAAAACCAAGTTGTCTCTTCATGGTATCACAACCACTCTCTTACGAGATTTAGGTTTTTTTTTTTCCAACAAAAACCTCCTTCACCTCTTCCTTCATTTCTGATCACAGTTCTTCTCATGGCCACTGGAAACACTCAAGCTACCCTCCCAAACATTCAAAACCTAGAAAATACTCTCACCTTGGTCACCTTCGACAACTCCATATAGCTTACCATAAGTAATTATCTCTCTTGGAAAACTCAGATAGAATCCATCCTCATTGGCTATGATCACTACAAATTCATTGATGGTTCTTATCCATCCCCTTCCACCACCATCATCGACAACAATACACCCTCTCCCAATCTTGCATATCAAACGTGGCTAAGGTAGGACAAGCTTTTATTTGGAGCACTTGTCGGCACGATCTCAACTAATCTTGTGCCTCTTATTACCCAATCCACAACATCTAGTGATGCTTGGCGTATCCTCGCCAACATCTGTGCTCGTCCATCTGGTGGCCATATCAAACAGCTCAAAGACAACTTGAAGAATATCACCAAATGGTCAAAATCTGTCACTGACTATATGTAAGCCATCAAAACCAAAGCTAATGAACTTGCTGCTCTTGGCAAGCCCCTTGATCATGAAGATTTAATTGAAAAAGTCTTGGAAGGTCTTGAAGACCCCTACCAATCTGTCATTGATGCAGTCAACAATAGAGATACTCCAATCACCTTTGATGAACTCCATGAAAAGCTTATTCACAAGGAGCTATCCCTGCACACCATCTCACCCTCCCTACCATTACCAGCTTATGCGCACCTCGCCAATACCCGCTCCAACCCACGAACTCCAACTTTTCGTCCATCCGAGTCAGTTCTATATCGGCCATATCAATCAGTTCCTAATCCACCCAATCGACCTACTTCTCAACCCTGCCGACCTTTTCTTGGCAAGTGTCAATGGTGTCGTGCTCAAGGACATGTTGTTTCTCAGTGTCCCACCTTCCGTAACCAATTTCCCCATGCTTCTCCACCACCACCACCTAGCAATGCTTATCCCATCCGTGTTCCTCTTCCTTGGCAAGCTCAAACTCATATTGCTACATCTTCCCCTACACATGACTCTTGGCTACTGGGCAGTGGTGCCACTCATCATATTACAACTGATTTTCAAATCTTGCCCTTCACGAACCTTATAGCGGCACTGATGAAATCATGATTGGTTCGCTCAGGTATTCCTATCACACACACGGGTTCCATATCTCTCAAAACTCCCTCCAAGTCTTTTACTCTCTCTAATGTTCTTTGTGTACCAACTATGAAACGAAATTTAATTTCCATTTCTCAGTTTTGCAAATCTAACAATGCCTCTATTGAGTTCTTACCCTCCTCTTTCTATGTGAAGGATCTTCAAACGGGTTTGATTCTCCTCTAAGGCAAAACTAAGGATGGCATCTATAAGTAGCCTAGTTTTTCTTCATCATCCCCTCTCCTTGTTTTCTCCACAATAAAGACCACATCTAATAATTGGCATCACAGACTTGGTCATCCATCAATGCGCAGAGTAAGGAGAGACAACTTTAGTACCTATTAACATAAGAAGCAAAAATGTGTTAGAATTCATAATAGAATAAGAAAAGCTAAAAAAAAAAAAAAAATACCTAATGCTAGAATCAAAGAAAATAAACTATTCAGCAGAAAACTCAAAATAATGGGAAACAACTTGAATTTTTTGTACAAGGTGTTTCGATGTGCTAAAATCATGAAATCTTATCTAGAGCTTCCTCAAATGATAAAAAAAGACTTATATGGAATTTTTTGGAACAAAATTTCACCCTCAAAATATTTTGTGACTTTTTTCACTTGTTTGAATTTTTTTTCTTTTTAACTCTTTTTTTGTGGAAGTCTTTTTTATTGTATCAAAGTGACAAGAAACGATATACAATTCAGATCAATTGGAATTCATTTACCCACTGAAATCAATGGTTTTTCAAAAAATTTAAGGGTAAAAACAATTTTTAGAACTTATTTAAGCAAACTGGTGAAAACACTTTATTTAGCACAAGGAAACAACTCAAAAGTCCCCAAACCTGATAGCAAATGGTATCAAACAATTAGGGGCAACTGACCAAAATCGTATTCAAATTGTTTGACTCTAGAAAGAAAGATTTGGATCCGACACGAAAAGAAGAAACCAAACATATTTAAGAAAACAAAAAATAAATAAAATAAGGAATTTAAGAATAAAGAATAATATTCAAAACAATGAATAAAGAAAGAAATGATCGATTAAAAAGTGGAAGATTGATCTAATAAACCAATGGATATGATGGATATATGTATAAGTGTCCAATTAAAACTTTTGATATATAAACCCCAACAAATTCATCTAGTGACTCCAACCAACCCTCCAATAAATAATCCTTGGCAAATTGAATGATGAAGAATGGATTCACACGACTTCTTCAAGAAAATCGAGAAGAAAAATACTTCTAAAAAAAAAGCAATGTTGCACAAAAAAAATTAACTCTTAGAGTTGAAAATTTTATTAATGAATGAATCAATCTATGCCTTTAATGAACATTGAAGATGTCTTTATACAGGCTAGCTAAACACATTCAAATAAAACTCTTAAGAACAATAAAACTCTTATTAATCCAAATAAGAACTAGTTTTAGTGAAACTAAACTTTCTTATTAACTAAGAAACATAAAACTCATAAACAATTTAAAATACTTAAAAATAAAAAATTCAAAATAATAAAATAATCAAATCTAATAAATACAATATTTTGCTCTTATATAATAAAATTTAAGCCTAAAAATCGAACCCAATATGATTTAAACTCAAATTAAAGCCTGAAACTCATAATTTCCCGTAATAATCCCGTCCAAACGTTCTGCTATCGTAATCTTCACTAAAACAGTCATATCTCGAGCTCCTGAAGTAGAAATCGAGTGATTCAAAGTGTATTGTGAAATTAAGAGATAGACCTTCGAACGCTATGTAGACATATCAACCTGGACATGGCTGAGTCCTATCCAAAAAGTTATCACAAGTTGACTGATTTTCCAAACTTGAAAATTGGCAACTTCAGTGGATAGAATTTAATAATTTTCACCTCTCCCAAGCATAATCAGGGCTGAATCCAAAAATTTTTTAGCAGGAGTTGGAGGTTAATTATAATTTTCCATATATCAAAATATAACTTTATTATGTTTTAATTTATAATTTCATCATTTTGGAAGGACTAGACATAATTTGTTTTCATTTTTAGGGGTAAAGGGAAATTTTACTATATACTAATTTATAATTTCTTTATTTACAAGAGGACTTAAATTTTTTTTCATTTGGAGGGGCAAAGTGCAATTTCACTATATATTAATTTATAGTTTATCTATTTATAAGAGGACTCAATTGAAATATAATTATTGTTTGTTTTGGAGGTGGACAAGGCCCTTGTCTGCCCTCTTCAGACTTGCCCGTGGTCACAAGTTAACTCAACACTAATTAAAGATTGATGACAAGACTAGAATAAATAATTGTAGTACATTTAGTGTTTTAGTATGAAGTATTTATGTATTTAAATTTTGCTTTACTCACAATTTAATATATTCTTTTCAGTTTAGTATCATATATATTTATGTGTTATTTATTAATTAATTTCAAACTATATGTTTTATTATTTAATATATCATTTTTAAACATATCTCGTGTTCTAAAAATTTAGTTTCTAAATTATGTGTGATAAAATTTATAGTAATTAAATTTACAATATTTAACATTTTCAAGATACAATTATTTAAAGACAAATAAATAAAAATATAATATAATTTTTATAAAAAATAATCTATTATCATTAAATTTTGTTAAAATAAACATCCGCATAACTTGAAAAATATATTATATTTAATATAAACTTTATGGGTTAGTATTTGGTACATTGGTAGTATACTTTTTTCAATTCCACAAGCACCTTAAAATTGCCATGTGTATCTTTTTTAAAAATATTTAATATTTAATATTTTACTATACTCGACACTTGTTAGCCTCTTGATCTTACTTGTGAAGTTTAAATATTTTTCCAAATTTTATTATAAAATATTATAAAATACTATTTTGTGATAAATTATAGAAATACTTTTAATACTAATTAGATGTGTACTATTTTGTAATTAATTTTTAAAAAAATAAACATAGAATAATTAATAGGCACAATAACTTATTTGGCCCTTTAACTTTACAAAAAAAAAAAAACATTTTAACCATCCATTTAATTTTCCACTTGATTTAGCCCTTAAGCTTCCACTATTTGTCAAATCACCCAAAATGAATAAAAGCACTAACGTCTGTTAACTTTATTGATGTGGCATGCACGTGAATTGTCACATGGATGCCACATTAGCAATTAATAAATTTTTTAAATTTAAAATGTAAGACCCATAATTTTCCCGGCCCAATAACACCTAAAACCCAAACAAACATCAGACTATCCCATTACCCAAAATCAAGAGCCAAAAACAACAAGCCCAAACCCAAATAGCCTAATACCTAAAACAGAAAAACAAAAAGAAAAAACCCTAATGCAAGTGGCGCCGCAACCTAGCCCCCACTTGCCCTGCCTTCTGACCCTGCCCTCCACTTGCCCTCTGCGCCGCAAGTCTTGTCCACCGCCACAAGGTTTCTCAAGACCGCTTCAAGTGTACCGCAACATTAAAATGGAAGTGATGAAAGCTTGTAAATAATGGCTATAAAAGCCAATTCTAAACCGATTGTAAGGGTCATTTTTTTGACATCAATAAAAATAGAAAGGTTCAAACAAAAGCCAAGATCAGGAATAGCAAGCAGATTAAACAAAAAAAAAAAAAAGCAAAAAACATAGAAATTTACTAAAAATCGAAACGGAGGCGAGAGGTGATTTTCTCTTCTTTTATTTTTGAAGTTTTTGTTACTTCTCTATCTTCGATATATATATATATATTATCATTTAAAAAGAAATAAAAACACAAAAAAAAATTCTTACCTTTTAGACTCAATGGCCATTGTAGATGACAAATGCGGTGACGGAGTCTCAAGCAGAAGACGATCGAGCGGTAGCGGAGAGCGAGACCCTCAGAGAAAAAGAAAGGTTAAAATTTTAAAAGAAAGAAGCAGACAGGTGAAAATGAGGGTTTTTTAGAAAAATTTTACCTTTTATAGGCGCACGAAACGACGCCGTTTTGGCCGGCGTCCTGAAGCCCCAAAACGACGTCGTTTTACCTTGCCCGACCCGATCTGACCCGCCTACTCGAAGATCCACGTGTTTTGCCAGAAAAAAGGGTATTTATGGGCGCAGTCCCTCCTCCTTTTCTGATTTTACAATCAAGTTTCCAATTGTTTTAATTTTGGCCTCGAATTTTATCCCGATTCCATTTCGGTCCCTTTGTTGCTGCGTGTTTCGGAGGGAATAGGCTATTGCCCGTTTTAGTCCCCCATATAATCTGCGCACTTCAAATAGGCCCTTTACTTCTTATTTTATTTCAGATTTTCCCAAAAATACATCGCAATTCGATTTTAGTCCTTTTTGATTATTTTGACTATTTCACTATTAAATTAATTACCTTTAATATTATTTTGTTATTATATACTTATGTTATTATTATATTTATTATTGCTGATTTAAATCTTGATTTTGTACCATTATTATTATATTGTATTTAATGATTATTTTAAATATTATTCTTCACATTTTAGCTATTTTTATTTTTGTTCTTGTTATCATTATATTTACTATTATTATTAAGTATTACTATTATTATTTGCTATTATTACCATTGTCATTATTGTTACTATTTTTATCATTAATCATTTTAACCTTATTAATACATTTAAAATTATATTATGTTGTATTATTTTCATCTTATTATTACTATTACTATGTATTATTACTATTATCATTTTATTTATTTTTTTGTAAACATAATCTTTCTTACTTGATTATTATTATTTCTTACTTTATTATTTTTTATTTTACTACTTTATTATTATTCGATTATTTATTATCTCAGTATATGTGTATATACCTTTTCTTTATCATTTCATTTATCGATTATTATTATTATTATTATTATTATTAGTAGTAGTAGTAGTAGTAGTAGTAGTAGTAGTAGTAGTAGTAGTAGTAGTAGTAGTAGTAGTAGTAGTATTTTATATCTACTATATTTACATCCATATTTGTTTTCTTAAGTTTTGTACTATATCGTTAAACAAAATACATTTTGTAAAACCATCTTATTTCATCTAAAGGTCTTAAATAAGGCAATGTTTTGTATTTAGGAATTCGGGGAATAGTGCCCTAACGTGCTGGATTTCGATTTTCCGTTTAACTAAATAACCTAACATCCTTTTAACAAAACTTCGTAAATAATGAGACGACTTTGATTATGAGAGATTAAAATATCGTGTCCTAACGTGCTGAATGCGATGTTTATATTCTTTCGTAACAAAGAAATCTCAAATTTTGACTCAAACCTCTATGCTTATTTTCCTAGTTTAACTCGAAACTATACATTTTGTAAAATTACTACATTTAATCTAAAGGTCTTAAAATAAGGCAATGCTTCGTATTTAGAAATTCAGGGAACAGTGCCCTAACGTGCTTGGTTGCGATTTTCCGTTTGACTAAATAACCTAACACCCTTTTCAACAAATTTCGTAAATCATGAGATGACTTTGACCATGAGGGTTTAAAATATTGTGTCCTAACGTGCTGGATGTGATGTTTATATCCTTTCAGAACAAAGAAATCTCAATTTTTAACCCAAACATCTATATTTATTTTCTGAGTTTAACGTTTTTAAACAAAAATACATCTTGCAAAAGTATTATATTCCATTCAAAGATTTTTAAATAAGGCAATGTTTTGCGTTTAGAAATTTGAGGAATAGTGCCCTCACATGCTCGGTTGCGATTTTTCGTTTGACTAAATAACTAAACATCCTTTTAATTAGTTTCGTAAATAATGAGATAGCATTGATTACGAAGGTTTAAAGTATCATGTCCTAACGTGTTGGATGTGATGTTTGTATCCTTTCGGAACAAAGAAGTCTCAAATTCTAGCCCAAATTATCCAAACATTTTCTAAAGGATCCGTATTTTAAAACCGTTTCAAATTTTTGACATTAAGACATTGACTAATCAATTTGGTACCAATTTTGGGCATGACGAGGGTGCTAACCCTTCCTCGCATGTAACCGAATCTCGAACCGGATTTTCAAAACTTCGCAGACCAAGAAAAACACTGTCTTAGTAAACCAAAACGCTTTATTAAAACAAAGGTGATCCAATCACACCAAATAAAGATCAGTGGCGACTCCAGTTTTATTTGCATTTTCAAAACCAAAGTCGATTCCGTTTTTTAGAAAAATGGTTATGACAGCTTGGCGACTCCACTAGGGACTTCAAAAAAGAGAGTCAAGCCACGAGTTGATTACTTTTTGTCTTTTTGTCGAAAATTGAAAACTTGTTTCAAATATACGATCCTTTCGCTACAAGTCATTCATCTTTGTTACGACTTTTATCATTTTGGTTCGTTTCTCTGGTTTGATTTTTTCTCTGCACATTGCATTACATGTCCGCTCGGTTACACCCTTTTAAGTGGGAGTGAGAAACTATTCCTTTGTGAGGTCTTCACCTCCATGCAGGATAGTGGATCGCTTTCGGGATACATCAGTACCTATGTCTTCTTGAGATTTTCATCTCCGTGCAGCCATAGGAAAATGTATCCCCCTGAACTGAACTCGGTCCATATGAACCTATAATGGGTGAGGATCAAGGAATCTGCTGGTTCAAGTACATTTACTCTAGACCCAAACCTCATATAGCGAGCCTTAAGAACCACCCTAGGTAGAGCCATGCCAAACCCTAGTGGTTACCCGATTAGGTATTTTATTCTCTGCTTACTTTGTATGAAATACTGACTTGCTTCATTTTTATTTTTGTATGGCATATTCATCAAAAAGGTGTTGATTCACATTTGATTCCTAAATAGATAGCTTGTAATAGAAAAAGGGTTTCTTGATAAAGTAAACAAAAATGCGGCCGTCCGAATATGGGCCGAGATAGTGCAGCAAGAGAAAGGTGATAGTCTTACAGAAGGGTACGTGTCAGAATTGTGGGACTTCACACGTATCAGCGTAACCCAAAATAATCTTCAACAGATGGAAGAAATATGGAGTCAATGGGACAACGAGATTAGGCAGCTGTTCTTCTATCATTACGGTGATCTGCCTTATCAGCTTGATATCAAGGTAGACCAGCACTTATTCCGAGCTATAGTCCAGTTTTAGAACCCTGCTTATAGTTGCTTTACTTTTGGGAAAGTGGACTTGGTACCTACTATAGAAGAGTACACAGCTTTGCTCCGTTGCCCAAAGATTCAAACTGACAAAGTTTATGTGAGATCTGTTAATGTCCTCACATTATTAAAAAAGCTGATGAATATTATAGAGATGAGCGAGTAGTGGGTTACAGCCCGGATAAAACAAAAGGGAGATTGCAAGTGCATCCATTGGAAAAATTTAAGGGATTTGATCATAGCACATCCTAATGTGAAGAAAAGGATTGATATTTTTGCCTTGAGCATTTATGAACTGATTATCTTCCCTAAAACTCTAGGGCATGTAAATGAGGCGGTCTCTTACTTATTTGACAGATTGGATAGAAGAGTCACACCCGTTCCTGCAATTCTAGTTAAAACTTTCAGGTCCCTAAGCACATGCCGAAGAGCAGGCGAAGAAAGATTCACTGGTTGCGCACAACTCTTACTAGCATGGTTCCACAATCATTTTTGGAAAGCGGAAAAGATATTGTGTTGAATCTTCTCTGAGGACTATTCTCCACTGAAAGAGTTAGCAGCCACGCCAAGACGAGACGATCTTACAGAAGAAAACTAGATGATGATTCTGCAAAACCTACAAGAAGAAGATATAGAATGGAAGGCTCCTTTGATGGTTCCTGACGAGATCTTATACCGGTGTGGAGATTTTGATTGGGTTCCTCTGCTAGGAATATGGGGAGCTGTCGGGTATGCTCCTCTCCTCGTGTTGAGAGAGTACAGATCGAGACATTTACGCTTGATGACACAAGGTTTAATTCAATTCAATTTGAGTATAAAAGAGATAATTGTAAAAGAAGAGTTTTTTAAATATTGAGTGCTTAGAGTCGAACTCGCAGAATGAAAAGGTTTGCTACTAACCCGATGACAACCCCTAAATATGACTGGTGGAGGAGTCAGAGAATCAATGATAACATCCCCACATCGGACCAAGAAAATACCCGATCACTGGAAGAGCACTTGCAGGTGATCCCCTCTGAGCTTGAAATTATCAAACAGGACTTTGAGAAAAAGAACCTGGAATTAGGAAAAAGGATAGAACAACTAGAGGAAGAGAAAATGCAGCTGGGATTAGATGTCGACGTTCAGAAGCTAGAAGCCGAGAAGCTGAGAAAGGGGAAGAATAAGGCCGAAGAAGATTTGGACAGTTTGAAGACGGAGTATAATAAGCTACGAAGGTCGATGAGAACTGCGGGACTTGAAAAACTGTCAGAGCAATGGCATCAAGAAATTAAAGAGGAAAAGAATAGAGCAAGTCAATGGGAAAAGAAACTCCGAGAAACTCAAGAGCGAGAGGATACTCTAAAAAGGAATCTGGTAGAAAGTCAAAACGAGAAAGAGAAATTAAAAACTCGGGTGTCAGAATCGGAAAGATCATTGTATCAGTATCGTAGTTGTAACTCTGTAGTCAAATTGAAGGCTAGTTTGAGCAAAATTGAAGAGATGAAAGCAAGAATTGAAGAGCTAGAATCTGCTTTACATGGTTGTGAGCTACGGGCAGAGCTTCTTGAAGTCAATGAAAAGCGTTGGAAGAAACAACTGCATCACTCTCAGAGACAAGTCAGAGACCAGGATTATATTATGGGGGAAGTTGTGGCTCAAGTGTGAGAGGTGGCGGATCACTTACAAACCTTAGCAGTCTGAGCTGATGTACTAAGTTTAATGTACGAATCAGAGTCAGAGCGAGGTCAAGAGTTAGCTTGGCTTCTTGAGAAAGTCAAGGCCTTAAGTATTAGGGCAAGGCCTTATATGTAATCCATTTTATGTGAAGAAACTTGTTTTCTAGAAAAGTTATCTTAATAAAATTGAATCAAAATCAATGCCTTTTTGTTGCATACATCTCATGCATCAGCATTACATTGCATCATGCACATTAAATCTCACAAAGGGACCCTAAAATTATGGCAGTTACCCTGGAACATCGCTACGGTACAAAAGGCAAAACAAAAGTAATGGATCAAAGAATGGAAAAATTAGAGCAAATGCAAAAAGAAATACAAGATCAAATACAAGAATAATAAACTAAGATACAACAGGACATGATAGAGCGGATGCAAGAATCCCAAAATAACATGATAAACCAGTTGGCGCAGTTGTTGGCTAAAGAACGTGAGAAGGAAAAGGGCATTGCTGCTAGCTTAGGGAATGATAATGACGACCCTTTTTACCCTCCGGGTTTTACCCCGCCAAATACCCAAGTACCACCGGATGTGTATCCGATGTGTATCCCCAAAGGATACCTGTTACTATCAGGCCACAATATCAGGCCGGTACCGCGATACCGACACACCTCCCGACTGGTTCGCGTACTAACCCAGGAGAAAGTTCGGTTAACCCTGTGGTCCCTGATTTCGACGAAATGGCAGAAATGGACAAGGCAAAAGTAGACCTGCTGAGGCAACTCGAAGACCGTTGCAAGTGGTTAGAAGAAAAGTTTAAAGAAATGGAGACTGCTGACTACCGTTACGGGGTAGACGCTAAGGACTTAAGTTTGGTCCCGGACTTGGTACTTTCACCAAAGTTCAAAACACCAAAATTTGAGAAATATAACGGGACTAGCTGTCCCGAGGAGCATATCACGATGTTCTGTCGAAGGATAGCAGGACACGTTTATAATGACCAATTGCTGATTCACTATTTTCAGGATAGTTTGGCTGGGTCTGCGGCCAAATGGTATAATCAGCTTAGTCGTGCCCAGATTAAGACATGGAAGGACCTGGCACAGGCCTTCATGAAGCACTATGGCCATGTAGCTGATATAGCTCCCGACAGAATCACGCTCTAAAATATGGAGAAAAAGCCAGGCGAGAGCTTCAGATAATACACCCAGCGATGGAGAGAAATAGCAACACAAGTTTAGCCATCGCTCCTAGAGAAGGAGACAATCATACTTTTTATCAATACTTTGAAGGCTCCTTTCATCAATCACATGCAGGGGAGTGCTACTAAAAGCTTTTCAGATATCGTGATGTTGGGAGAAATGATAGAAAATGCACTCAGATGTGGCAAGATAGAGGCGAGAGAAGGTGCTAGAAGGACAATCCCAAAGAAAAGAGAGAACGATATAAACAACATAAGTACCCTTAACAAAATTTATTCGAAGCCTATTACTGTAAACCAGCCCAAGGCCATAATCGCCGATCATTAGAGCCCCTCTAGACAGGAATCCAATGCAAAGTAAAATACGGAGAAAATTCAATTCAGGCCGATCCCAATCACGTACAAGAAAATGTACCAGAACTTATATGATGCACATGTTGTTTCCCTACATTACCTAAAACCCCTGCAGCCCCCATACCCTAAATGGTATGACGTGAACGCATAGTGCGAGTACCATGCAGGGATTGTGGGGCATTCAATAGAGCACTGTCTCTCTTTCAAGAAATTGGTAGAAAGACTCATCCAGATAGGCGTTGTAGAAGTAGACGATACCCCTAGCGCGAAGCACCAGCTACCTAATCATGGGGTCAATATGATAGGTGAGAATGTGGAAAAAAGTGTTAAAAGGGATATTGTCGAAGTGAAAACCCCGATGAGACGAGTTTGAAAGGAAATGCTGAAAAGGGGATTAGTTGTATCAAATCCAGTGGAAAAGTATGAAGGAACGAGAAAGGGCTGTGAGTTTCATAACATAGAGGGGCACGAGATCCAGAACTGTATTGAGTTCAGAATTCTGGTGCAAAGGCTGATGGACGATAAAGAGTTGGAATTTTATGAAAGCAATGAAGGCCAAGAAGAAGGAGGCATCTGCGCGTTGGAAGATGAATCAGTAGTAAAAGCCTCGAAAACTAGCTATCCTTTGATCATCATCTCATTGCCAAAGAACGATGGAGCCGGGGTAAAGATAACACCGAAGGTCGTGATTCGAAAACCTGCGGTCTTTTCATATGAAGATAACAAAAGGTTCCCTAGAACTATAACTGCAACGTGATGATTCCTGGGAAGGGGGACTCGTCCAGTACTGCAAAGGGAAACCAGGAGGTAGGCTCCTATACACGCAGCAGAAAATGCTACGACATGACAAACACACGAATAAAGCTCACAAAAGAGAAAGCCTTAATGGGCGAACAAAAGAAAGAGAGGGCGACCAAACAGGAATCGCCTATAAATGAGCCAGTGAAGGAAGAAGAGGCTAAGGAATTCTTAAAATTCTTAAAACATAGTGAGTACAGTGTTATGGAGCAGCTACATAAACAACTGGCTCGCATATCTGTGCTTGACTTACTATTAAGCTCGAAAGTGCACCGCAACGCACTGATGAAAGTATTGAATGAAACTTATGTTGCTAATGATATCTTCGTTAACAAGTTGGATCGCCTGATTAGCAATATAAGTGCTGATAACTTTATTTTCTTTAATGATGACGAGATCCCGCTGGGAGGTATGGGTTCCATTAAGGCTCTCCATATTACCACACAGTGCAAAGGATACACATTACCAGGGGTAATGGTCGATAATGGATCGGTACTCAATGTCTTGCCACCATCGACGCT